>CM032344.1:14085538-14685538 GCA_019022885.1 Schlechtendalia chinensis
TGTCAGTCGGCCTACAAATAACCTTATACCGTCAAACGTTTGTCGGGCCGGTCTACCGATTCTATCATTAACGCGCGTGCCGTATGCATATACATTTTCGTGGATGATCGAGACGCTTGTGGGCTTGTCCGAACGACGTCCCGTACGCTCTACTTGTCCGTCCGGTTTGGGTTTCTACCGTGTTCTACGCATCCTTGTGCATGGTACGAGCGTCGAGCTAACCTTCGTCGAGCTAACCTACAACGTCTATTAAACGTAAACGTAACGGCGACAGCAGTGGTGACGAAAGCATTGGTACACCCAAACGACCACCGTCCACCCGCCGAAAACAGTCGGAACGTTGTCCCAGCTTCTACTTAAACGTTTTGCGAGATTTAGCTGCTTCCTGTGTATTTCTAAATACAGTAGAGTCTCGCTAATCCGGACAATCTATATTTAGTACTCGTGTATAATGTATATATTCGGGAATACCCATGATTTAGATATTATCGTTGATTTTCTTTAAATTTGTATCGATATATGTACACGTGTATCATAATAATAACAACAATAATGTGTAATGTAAAATTGTAAATCAATAAATATTGAATTTGTATAAATACATAAGGTGTTTTTTGTTTATATTTATCAGTAAGTTAAAAAAAAAAAAACGTCATTCCGTTTAATCTGGATAGAGTCCGGTCCCGTCTAGTCCGGATTAGCGAGACTCTACTGTAATGTAATTCGAATATAATAGTAAAACTCCTATGTTTTTTTTGTTTTTGCGATATCCATGATTATAATAATATTGTATATATATACATATATCAAGATGCAGTATCGCACCCAGGATTTTTTCAAGGGGGGGGGTCTAAAAAACTACATTATGAAATTTTGACAGAAAAATATGAACGTTGTATCAGAATTTGGATTTTCATCAATAAATTTAAAACTATTACACAGGTCAAGGGGGGGGTCCGGACCCGGAGTCCACCCCCTTGGGTGCGCCACTGTTCAAGATGTAACATGTACGTTATATGTACAGTACATATTTATTAAAACAATTTCCAATATCCGAACTAGGTGCGGTCCCCAATCAGTTCGGATAATCGACGTTCCAACCGTACTTGTATTTATTTATAGTATTCTTTGAATTAAAATAAACGCCACGCGAATACAAAGGACCGTGGTTCCGTATACGACGGACGATCGTGACCGCGTTTCACGGCAATACCGTTTTGTTGCGGAAACAAACGTTGTCCGAGAGGTTGCCGACAAAAAACCGATTAGAGAAACTCGCGTTTTGACCTTATGCACACCTACGACTACTATTACCGGTACGTCGTAATATCGAATACGCACAAAATAACGTTAATCGTTACACGTTCGGACGTGTCGCCGACCTTGACATCCGTTTCGGTATATATACATATATATTGAAAAAATTATTGCTATTCAAAAAAAGCAAATCCGTATTTTATCATTTTTGGAAGCGTTTTCCGCGTTGTCGTAGGTTTCGGAAATCCTTGGCACGGTCTCGAAATTGATACGGTTCGTTGATCGCAAGTAAGTAAGCAAGCAAGCAAGTAAGGACGGGACGGTGTCGAGTTTTCAATTAGAGTTTATCTTCATTCGCGTTGCTAATAAAACCAAGGCGAAATCCAAATTTGCGATTTCGAGATTCGTTGTTGCAAAACACATCGTCGTTACGAAACTTTCGTCGTTGTTCCTCGCGGGCAATTGAAAACCATGTCGTTACTGTCGGTGTCGGATTTAAGGCCGTTAAATGTCAGTCAGCGCGCTCGACTGTGAAGGGGCTCAGAATTTCGATTGTAATCAGATTTCGTCGGTAGTATAATGCAATACGAAAGCACCAGAGTGCTCTAAACGTAAACGCAGGAGTGCAGAACTCGTACACTTGTTTACATTTCGCTTATGGTACATTTTTATTCCTCGATACAGAAAATCACAAAAGTCAATAAATACGGATGGGAATAATAGTTTTGAACTCTAATGACGTGTTTTTCGGACAAAAACACGTAAAAAGTGTTGGTAAATTTCCGCACGGGCGTGTATAAATATGTTTTTCGAGATAACGTAGTCACGCGCGGCTTAAAAAAAAAAAAAACTACTGTTTTGTAAAAAAAAAGCAACAAAACTACGCGATTTGTATATATATGTTTATTGGACTGTTAAAGGGAAAAAACATTTTCGACAAATCTGAAGGCCACAGAACGAAATTCAGCACGCGGGACGGCAACCGACAATTAGCGTTTGCCTACTAAACGACTGTCAAATCCGCCGCCGATCGTACCAGCAATATATGGTACCCACGTCGTTTAAAAGAAATGCTGCCGTGTCGTCTCGCGACTTACCTCCTTCGCCCCTCGTATCACATAATAACAATAATAACAATAATAATAATAATAATAATAATAATAATAATGACAATAATAATGTACGTGTCTCACCCTCTTTTATCCTATACATATTTATTTTTTCTCTTCCGTTTCCTACCGTCCTCCTATCCGTTCCTCCACCACTCCCCCTCCGCCCGGCGACGACGACGACGACCGTCGCGCACCGGCCACGCTTTTGGCTCTGCGCCGTCGAACAATCAATTTCCTCTGCGGACGCCATCGCGCGCACGCACGCAGTGGATATATGTGGTATTTAAACGCAGACGGTTGACGCCTGTGGTCGCGTTGTCGGAACGAGACGGTGGTGGGGTGGCGGGGGGGAGAGAGGGCCCCACTCGCTCGCCCGTCGAGAAGTCGCGACGAAAGCTTCTTTCCGCATATCTCGCGTCCGAAGTCCGACGACGCCGTACAATATCTGACGCCGCAGCAGACCAGACCGTCGCCGCCGGGCCGCCCGCCACCACTCACGATGCTGCGTATTGTAACAACGTACGACGCGTCTGCGTGCGGTGCCTCTTTTATCATAACGCGCCGCCACTGACGACGTCCCAAGGACTTTGCACCGTCGCCGTCGCCGACGCAGGACTTGCGGACTCTCGCGGCCCCCGTGTCCCGTCACCCCGTCATTCCCTCCTCGCCCCTCCCCACCACCAATACCCAATCGCCGAACAGTTCGTTTTTCACCGTACTCGTCGTCGAGTATTAACGCGTCGTGTATAAATGTACCCGTATATTATCTGAGTACCGCGCGACTATATGACCGCGGGCAGCTATCTCTTCTTTCGCTCCCTTTCCCACTTTATTTTTTTCCCCCGATTGGAGTCCTTCTTAAAAAACAAAAACAAAATAATTGAACAGTTAAAACAATTTATTCTGATTTCAACCCAATACGCCCGTCGTTTCTCCCACAATCGTTATCAATATCGACCTCGGTATTAATCGAGTTGGTTATATATTTATCGATGTTCGAAATTGACAGATATCCAAATCTGTATACTGGTTCTTAACCAGTTTTTTGTGCGTCGCATCAAAGCAAACGATCGTTCTCGTGTGAAAGAACCTATGGGAATTATCATGGCGACTTGCAACAACTCATACCCATTAGGGTAAAAGCGTTTTACGTCATCATCAAGTTCGTTTCCAATTGTTATTAAACGATTGCGATTTGCATTACTCAGCGCACGTCGTCTGGAAAATTATTAAAGGTCTAAAACAAAACGATTATTTTCAATAACATCGATTATTTATTTACCGAAATCATTTCACTGTTTCCATTCCGTTTATTACTTATCGATACGTGTTACCGTATAAATCATACAATGATCAATATACAACACGTTTGATTTTTAAACAAGTAAATTTCGCTTAAAAATTGAGGAGGGGCCTACCGGTTAAGCTGAGGCACATGCTATCCAAGCCTTCACCTAGTTGCGCCTATAATTTCTCCTCCCCTCCCACGGAATCCGTACAACACGATAAGTGTAATACGTAAAATATACACATTCGCGTCTCTCCTTTTCGTCTGAAAATCGCGACGAGATTAGCTTGTGCGCGTGTTATGTGTATTGTATGTCACCCGTCAAAACGTTTAGGGAATCTGCCGCAGTGTGTGCATATCAAAAAGAGCGTCTATACCAGCTCACAGTGACAAAACACCTCTCCGCAGCCTGTTTTTTTTAAATTTATTCAAAATCTTATTTGGATAAATAGTGTTAAAAATTGTATACAGAGCCGGAGTCTCTGTCAAGTCTCGACCGCAGACTGCCGCGTTAAACAAACAACGGGTTTAACGCGATTCGTTATTTATGCACTTCGGTTATTATTATTATTTTTTTGTTGTTGTTTTGTTTGCATTGACTATTAAATATATTACTATAGTACGGTGGGCACCCGATTCGAGATCAAACAAGCGGTTTTCGTGTCACTTTCGATGTTTAAATTGAAAACGTCAAGATAAACGCAATCAATAACACAATATCCGTCATGATAGGAAAGTTCGCTTGCTGGAAACAAAAGGAATCCGCTACTTGTTCGATGTAGTAAAATAATCATTATGAAAAAAAAAAAAGAAATAACAATACCGATTTTTTACGAGAAATGCGTTACTTCATTTTTAACAATTCAATGTATAATTAAAATGTCCGCTCACAACGAACGTGGACGAGCGGCCAGTTAGGGGTAAAATTTTGGTGAAATTTTAACTCGATTAACCGTGTGTGTCGACGCTTTCTGGATTCTATTCTCGTGCGAAACGATATTTCTGGCGAATAATAATATAAAACGGATGTGTGGTACTCAGCGTATCGAAACCGACGAAAATAACCGGAACGCTTTAAACGTTTCGTCGACTCGGCCGCGACCATGACTTGATTTCTCGCGTTTTTGTGTAAATGTATGTATAAACAATCTTGGAGGGAGGTGAAATATTAAACACCAAACTTTAAAATTATCAATGTGTAAAAGTCCAACAGCGATAGATAATAGTAACTTGATATTAAATATGACTGAAATAACTCGGAAAAATAAACACTGTGAAAATAGATATGTAATTGAAATTTTAAACGATCGAGATGGATAACATCAACTGTCGCCTGTCTTAATGTTTGAAAACGTCGATAAAATAGTTATTGATAACGTCCTAATGTGATCCATAACCATTACTTCTAATATTAATTTGGTCAAATTATGATATTTATATATTGATAAGTCCTATCGAAAATCTATAACTGAATAATCCACACGATTATATTGCGGAAAATGTATTATAAAATCAAAAATAAATGCGCATTGAGCAAAAGAATAAAAAGCTTCTCGGGGGAGAGGGAATAATCCTGTTGCCTCTCCTTAAGTACGCCACTGTATCCTGCTTTAGGAATGTGCGAAACCTAAACAATGAACGAGTCTGCCTTTTAGAAGAAAACCACACGAGATCGAAAACCAATTAACGAATATTTTTAGGAGCAATTTTCAAATGGTTTTCCGTTTCGCTTTTTGGCTTCACTTCGCCGTGTATTCTAATTTCCGAAATATCACAAATTAGCGATGAACCCATTACACGTATATTGTTTATGATAATAAATATAAAATCCGATTTAACGAATCTTGTCGAATTGGTAAACACATATTTAAAAGTTTGTAGGATATTCATGACGAACGCGTGCGAACATTCATACGAGTTACACAACACTTTTGCTATTAAACGATTAATTAGAAAAAATGATTTAAGTAGTCTTCGAAACACAGGAACTTAGTTTGATCCCTTTGACTTTGAATTGTAACTAAAGAGTCTGGTGTAAAGCCAACATCACGATACTGTCAATAGATTATTTTTATTGTATATACTTTTGTAATTGTTGAGCTATCATAGTGTTTACTAGTAGCTAATAAAAAAAAAAACTTTCAAGCTATGAGTTTTATGATTTTTCCGATGATTGGGATAATTGCATAAGAAATAAATCTTTAGTTAATCTCTCATAATTTGTTAATTTAAATATATAAATAATAAAACTTCCACACCCATAACTACAGATTGAGAGGTTTAAAGCCTAAAGTAAATGAAACCAGCATGTTAATTGTCAAATATGCGATAATTCAAAATATTAAATTAAATTTGATCATTGTACATCAAACGTACTTGTGACTTGATCTGCATCATATATTGTAAGCATGGAAAAAACAAGTTAGTTTTGAAATCATTTTTAAAACATTTACCCAATTCCTAAGGTCAACTAATGATTTATTGACCCAATGTTTTTATTTTAAGGAGACAAGGAAAATATCTCAAAAGAATAGCAGCAACGACATTTTCAGGTAGAAACATATTTTTAAATAAATTGCTTTAGATACAATTGACTTCTTAATAATTGTACAGTTAATTAAAAATGTCCACATTTGCCTACAATAAAACAATACACATTTTGCCTACAAAATTTAACTGATTAATGACAAATACAGCAGCTTGTGTTAGAGTTTTTATGAAAATAACCGTTGAAAATATTGTAAACAGTTTTCTTATAATTTAAGATATTCTTACATAATATCTATAAATTAAATGTATACAGAATACAAATAACACAAATGGTGTAGTAATATCTTATTAATATTTTGGTTTTGATACAACGAAATATATTGAGGTTTTAAAACCATTTAGACAATTATATTTATTTATGAATAAAACAGTATATTATGATTTAAAAATAATTCAGGCTTTTTGAAGATGTTGCAATTTCTTGCTAACTATTACAGTAAAATTGTTAACACGTTAGCTGCTACAAGCCCGCCTGCGACCTAACCTGGATATGTTAAAGTGGTGTCATATAGGTTGCTGGCAGTACATTTTTATTTTATTCAATAAATTATATTTTTTTCATGACGTAGAGATAAATACTCAATAATTACACCATAGCGTACACAAGGAAAAACAAATAATTTAAAAAATAAATCAAATTAATTTTATAATTTTAGATGCACTTTGAGTTTATGAGTATTTACCTCTATTTGATAAATAAAAACTAATAGTATTTTATGCAAATCTCTTATATTTATACATAACATAAAAACTATTATTATCACGATTTTAAAAAGTATTTAATCAATTATGCTTATTAAAATACTTTTTGTTTGAAAAAATTAAGTTACACTAATTTATTACATATATTTATAATGTTCACGGGCACCAATTTGGCGTCATAGTTGTAAAGCATAATTACCATGCCAGCAGATCGCTGACGACTCAACTATTTTTATTTTAAATTTGTATTATACACAGCTTTCCGAAACAATATCCTCAAAATTATGATTAGATTCCCCTATCTACAAACACACACATAAAAATTATAGTAATGCTTTGACATTAATACTATGGCTCCATTTTAACATATCCAGGTTAGGTCGCAAGTGGTCTAGTGGCAGCCAATATGTTTATAATAATATTGATTATATATAATTATATGCTTATAATAATATTGACAAATTATATATCTTGTGAAAAATTTGTTTGTCCCCCAAGTATATACCATAAAAAAATTCATTTATAGAACATAGTTATGAATCATTAATAATGTTTATAATTAATTAATATTTAACTAATATGTACATGATAACTTTAATAGTTTTTTTTTTTTATAAAACCCTGAACTAAAATGAATATAAATTAACACAAAAATAATATATTCCAATGGTTTAGTCTTGTTGACACATTATAATAGCGCACACATTGTAAAGGAATATGTCAAACAAATATAATGTTCTAATGGTAATTATATCACACATATTCACCCACAACTTACAATAATGTTACACATCTCAATACATTGACTTATACTGTATTTGGGATGGTGATTTTTCTGTGAAGAATCTCTTTAACAAAAATACTTGCCCAATGGCAACGAGCAATATGGCTGCAGTTTCGGTAGCCGACCATAACGCCACATGATTGTTCAGATCTTCGGCGCGCTTACGACTCTGTGCCTCTTTTAATCTATGGTGAGTCTGAAAATCGATGATTTTGTTTAGGTATTCGTGAATGTCTTGTGACGTAGCTTCCATCTGAGAACAATAACGACAAAGTAAAATATTGATTTTCTAACAGTTGAAAAAAAAAGTCAAATTGTTCATAAACGTACCTGAGTCATAACAGTTACTTGTTCTCCAATGCCGGGCAGAGCATCTTCCTCACCCACTTGTAAATCCATGTACACGAGCTTGTGTGAGAACGTCGAAAATTCATTACTGAAACATATAGCGTGTGGGCCAGACACAGATGCTATAAACGTGTGACTGTCAAATTGTGATTTCACTTGTCTGTAGAGAATTTCTTTGGTCGGCGATTCGATTATTACATCGACGTCGTACTGACCTCCGGTGACAACCTAAAATCCGAAAGCGGTTGTTACAATCAACGACGAAACAAGCAAGTACCGACATATGTATATGGTTCGATCGATCACGTACCTGGTATTCTAACGTGGTAGACGTATTTTTCTCTATATTCTCATAATAACAATCTTTCGATTTGTCCTGGAGTTCGAATGTCAACTCGATCGTATTAACTAAACGAGCGTAACACAAAGTAAGTAAAAGGGCGATTGACGGGTAACTGTTCGACGGTATCATTTTCATTGCTGTTAAATGCACGTGAGCGTTGAAAGGTAAAACATTTAAATTATTCAATTCGTTGGAAATCCTAATACATTTATTTAACAAAATATCTGTTTGAAATTTACTTCGGCGAGATAAATGCAAACGCTACTGATAGTGACGTCATTGAGTGCCTACGTGTTCCGTGATTGGCGGTTGTTGGTCCCATAAACTGACGGATGATAAAAAATATTTTGTTGGGACACGTTACAGAATAGACCAACTTTGACCGTGGTTTATAACGCTAATGCCCGTGTAGTTCGTAATCAATTGTTAAGAACATGATTGATAATACGACTGATTATATTACGTATTTTTAACTTTTAAGTGGAAATCTAGATTGTTAGGAATTCTCTCGTAAGTCGTAATGAACTATTGTCAAACATCTCGTTTTGGTGGCTGTCGTAAGACGTGAAGTAACCCATCGCTGTTATTTTTTTTTATTTAAACGCATTCGTATAGTTTTGTGATAACGTTTTGGTTTTGGTGTCGTTTTAAATTTTTCGTCGAGAAAAATGAATCGTCTATTTGGAAAAGCAAAAGAAAAAGCTCCTCCTCCTGACATGTCCGCCGTTATAAAAGGGGTAAATGAATGTTACGGCTTTGCATTCAATGAGTAATATAAAATGTTTAAAGGTAGACGAACGTGCCGAATCAGTGGAACAGAAAATCAATAGACTCGATAAGGAATTGAAAAAACTAAAAGATCAAATGGCTAAAATGAGAGAAGGGCCAGCAAAAATTTCGTTAAAACAAAAAGCTTTGCGAGTTTTAAAACAAAGGAAACAGTGAGTTACATAATTAAATACTACATATCTGTTGGTCCATACCATGTCAATAACCGATTGAGATTAATGTTTTTAAGAGAACTTTTTGGGGTATTAGTATTAAAAATGTTTTGTTTACAAAATATATTCAAATGTTAATGAATAGGTATGAGAGTCAAGCGGAAAACTTAAGAAATCAATCTTTCAATATGGAACAGGCGACTTTTGCAGTTCAATCATTAAAAGATACTCAATCTACAGTTGTTGCAATGAAGACCGGCATGAAGCAAATGAAAAAAGAATTTAAAAATATTAACATAGACGACATTGAGGTAAAATAATAAATATTGGTAATAGTAACATCTATGATTTGTTTTTAAAAATGGTTGCACAATTAATGACTGTAGTCATTCTTTTTATTAGAATATTGATGTAAAATAATTATTTTAAACTTTAATTAATTATATAGTTGTTATTGGGAAGGATAAAGAAAAGCAACAAAATGTTGAGTAGATGATTAAAATGTCCATGTTTTTTTTTATATATTATTAAGTCGAAACTATTTGTGTTTCACTTTACTTTAGGACCTCCAAGATGAAATGGCTGATATGTTAGATCAATCAAGTGAAGTGCAAGACGCATTAGGTCGTACATATGGAGTTCCAGACATTGACGAAGATGAACTAAATGCAGAGCTCGAAGCCCTTGGTGATGAGTTAGCTTTAGATGATGACACATCTTACCTGGACCAGGTGAATGTACCTGACAAAGAACCTGGACGAAGAGAAAAAGAAATTAATAAGCCAGATGAAATTGCAGTCGATGAATTTGGTTTACCAAAAATACCAACACAAATTTAATAACTATAATAATAAATATCAACTAAAATTTAAGCGGTATTTTATTAAGTCTTGTAATATTGTTGAAGCTAATTTAAAAAAAAATTTCTAAGCATATTTTTACTTTTTAGTGCAATCACCGATTTTTGTATTTACATAATATCTTATTATTTAAAAATGATATTACATTTTTTGGAATATTTTGTGTCAAATAACGATAGTCAATATTTCAAGTCAAAAAGCTCAATATTAATAATTCTATTAATTAAACTGGAAAAAAACACTACTCATTTTCTCAATAGTATTATTCCAATAAATATGTAATTACTTATGATTATTTTTTATGAATTATGTATTAACCAGTAATATATTCCCACTGTTTTATATTAACACAGTATATTGGCATATTATGTTCATCATAATTATCATTATTCACTTTGAGAAGGGCCAAATATAGAAATGTGGAAAAGAAAATTGAATATGTTTTAAATGTATAATATATAAATGTAAAATGTATATGTATTATGTAATAACCATTATTATTTACGTTCAGATTTTGAAACACACGTATTAAAAAGAATTTTTTTCATACAATTATAAAATTATTTTTTATTTTCCAATTCTAACTAAATTAACTTATACATCACTATCAGCTCTTAAAATATTATTGAAAGCAAATGGTTAAACAAAATATGCAATTGTAAACTTTTATGGTTCAATACACAAAATAAAAAATTTAAATTTAATCTATAACATATATTTTGAATGCATACAACAAAATAAATATTTTAATTGTGTTATGAACACTTTTATAAGTTGTAACAAGATACAAAATATAATAACAGAAGTATCATATTATTTTAAGATTTAACAAATGACATACATGCAAAGAGCATTTAAATCATGCACAACGTTAAAGCTGGGTTTACACGGAGTCATGAAATGGGGAGCTAGTCGTGATCGTTACCTAGTGTGAACTGATCGATGTGGCAGGGTGAGTTGTAAATGATCGAAAAAAGATTGGTAATGACTACTCTGGCATATTGGAGTGATTAATGACTGGTTCAGACATAAGTCTTCCACTGGACATGATGCTTATGGCATATCCACATTGTATATATTTCAATTTTTGTAGTTTAGTTTTTTTGTGTGCGAACTAATTAATCTTTGTTGATTGCATGAAATAACTAAATTGTCATAATGACAGTGCACAAAATGAACGTTTACACAAATACTAAAATTTGTCAAATTGTATCACGATGAGGAAAGTTTATGGAAAATAAATTCTGAAATGTACAAGAATAGAAATGCAAGGAATGAAACTTTAAAAAGAAATATGTAATGAAATGAGCATAAACTTTATACTCATTTCATTATATATTTTTTTTAAAGCTTCAGTCTATTTATACTATAAACAGCTTTGGTATTCATGGAGTGTCCCAAAAACTTAAAAATATTAAATCCTTCTATTATCAAGAATTAACAAAGATAAATAACACTAAAAAATCAGGAGCCTATATAAATAATATTTATTAGTCTAAGGTACTATGGTTCACAATTATTCATTCATATTTAAAATAAAGTCCTGAAATAAATTCAACTATATTCAATTTTTGTAATTCACAAATTCAAAGTAACAACACATCGAAACAACTGGAAGATGAAGAAAAACGAAGTCCGGTGAAAGATTTAAACTTCATTCAATGTCACGTTAAACCACTTTATTGAAAAAATACAGCTTCAGGATCAATATGCTTTACTTTCATATGTTGGAGAAGCCCTTGATTATTTAGCATAAAAAAAAATTGCTTTTGGAGATAGAGTTTAACATTTGGTACCAAAGTTTGGCCAAACAGCTAAACAACACTGAGACTTGAAAGCTCTTTAACTCTAAATGCAATTACAGTCTCGTTTCTGAAGAAAAAATGATTAACGCATATGAGTTCGCGTTAAGTGAAACATTTTATGTCTTATGTGTGAAAATTTTTTTCAAATTTAAATTTAAATTTTTTCAAAATTGAAACAATGGTTGCTATGGAAACAAACCATAAGAGAGATTTAGGTTTTTTTTTCTGTAATGCTTTTTCGTGACAGTCCCCAGTGGGTATCTTAATTTAGGTAACGCTTTTCGTGGACATTTTTTCGTCACGGTTTTTTATTTTAATTTGCCAAAGTAAAGACATAAAATGTCAAAATCTAATATGAAATGCAAAAGAACCACTCTATTGAGAAAATATAGATGTAGATTTGGATTCATTCTAAAAAAGTTTCTGTAGCCTCTAAATGATAGTTCCTGGCATAAACTATTAGTGGCAATAATAAACTTTTTTAACATTTTAATTAAAAGTTCACATACAACTTTTACACTTTTCGTATAGTTGTGATTAACTACGAGAAACAAGAAACATATAGATGTTTAAATTTTTTTTTTAAATATAATTATTAAGAATTAAAAACTAATTTATTACAAAACTACATAAAATAAATATTATGTACACGTTTTTGTTAATGTAAATTTTTTTTTTGAATACATGATGGTGGCTCCTTGGAAGTAATGCGTAAGTTATTTCCAAGAAGTTGTTGGTTACACAAAAAGTATTAAATTATAAATACTACACAAACGAATAATATAAAAAATAACTTCAAGTCAATATGAAAATAAAATAAAATTTCAACAATTACAATAAACTGCATATAACGATATTATTATTTGAATAAATTATGTTATTTTATCGAGTCTGCTATCTACAATGTCACACAAAAATGTTTTACTAAACTGTTTTAAGAAATATGGTAATACATCATTGACAGAAATGTCTCTTTTGAAAATTGAACTAAGAGAAGTTACTCCTTTACCATGTAGGCCACAAGGTACAATGTGTTTGAACCAGGTCAAGTCTGTGTTACAGTTTAGGGCAAGTCCATGCGTAGTGACATATCGACTGCATCTGACACCCACAGCACAAATTTTATGATTACCAATCCAAATTCCGGTATCGGGTGTAGTAACTGCGTTAAGTCCATATGTTTCATTGCAAAGTTTTATGACGGTTGTTTCTAAATTCGCGACATACCAGCGAACACTGGGCTGAAAATATTTTAGATTTAAAATTGGATATGCAACCAGTTGTCCAGGCCCATGAAACGTGATGAGACCACCTCGATTGGTACGTTTGAATTCTGCTCCCAGTTTAATTAAATTACGCTCCATAACTGAATTGTAGTCTTGTTGTCTGATGCCCACTGTATACACAGGTTCGTGTTCGACAATTATAAGATAACCACATTCATTAACTACTGTGGTTTTTAAGGATTCTGACAAATGGTTTTGTAATTTAAGACATGAGTCATAACGCATTTGTCCTAATTTCAATAGCTTAATTAATCTGGAGTTCATTTTTTTCAGTATCAAATCTTTTTAGATGTTCATACAGTATTAAGGATATCTAAAATTATAAACATAAATTTAAAATATTTTTAATTACTTATTATTTATATTTGTTTTTCTAATTAATGAAAAATCAATATATTAGAAGGTAATAAATTATATTATAATAAACCTATTATTTTTACTTTTGTGGATTTTTTGTAAAATATTGGTGTAAAATGTTTTTGTTTATATTTAAATAGTAAATATACTTACATAAGCATCAGTTGCTGCATACATACATTGATCTTGGTCTAAATTCATATTTTCCCAATTTCCCATACGAATATTTTTATCTTTGTTTACATTTTTTTTTAACTGTTTAACATAATAAATTATATTACCATTTTAAACTTTCAAGCGTACCAACTTACTAATTGTTGAACTAACTTGACCATGCTCCATCGATTATATGAATCGAAATTTAAAACTTTATTAGTATAAGTACCTAAATCAATAATTTGACTTAGGGCGCCGCTAACATCAATATTGAAATCTTTAGCAAGCTTTACAAAATCACTAGAAAAAAGCAAAAAAAAAACAAATTTAAATACGAAGTTATTTTACAAAAAAATGATGAAAAATTTACTTTTTAATATTTACACCTGACCATCTAACTCTTGGATGATTAATAAGATGAACAAATATTGAAGGAAGTCTTATGACATAAAAAACCTATGTTGAAGAAATTCAAATAATTGTGTTATCAATTATAAACCAAATTACTAAGGCACATACATGAAATAAGTAACACGTAGAATGATCAGTACAAATTTGTATCAGAGCAGTTTTATTCATTTTTCCAATAAAAGATACCGGCCATTCCATATCAAAACCGAAAGTATGTTGATAAATTTCACTCGCGTCGATTTTGATCCTAAATTACACAAACAATAACTGTCGTAGTTGTTAGTTTGAAACATGACGGAAGAAAAATAAAAATATTTATTATGACTTACAAAATTTCCTCGACATACGACGCTAATTGATTTGCAAATGTGCACAACTTAATATTTCCTTTAAATGTAATAAATTCATCTGTTTTTTGTAGTATTTGGTTCTTACGACACTATAGTAAAATATTTTAAATGAAAACCAATGTACATCGCCACCAGACGTGAGACTGAGGAATGAAGTAACTCTGATCTCGAGTATGTATAAAAGAATAAAACACGAAGGAGTGTTTCAATATTATGGAAAATAATCAGAACTACCGACAGGTATTGAAAAAATAAATAAAATTTTTACCAATTCCGTCATCCACGACGGTAGTTGACGAGTACCGTTCGACATCGTACGATACCGGACGAATCGTAAACGGCATACAATTCGTATTGTTGTTCGGACCAAAAATAAAAGAATTTTGAGAGTCGCTCTTAGAAACCAAAAATAAAAAAAAATATATATATATATATTTATATTGGCACAACGTACGCGTAAAAATCGTTTTGCGCCACGCTACGTTCAAAGTCTACATTCGAAACACGTGATAAAAACCGACGGCGATAAACAGCTGTTAGTTCGGGTTGTCGAGCCGTGGAGTCCAGCACCAATGTTAACCTGGTTGCACGGAGGACCGCCGCGTTATCAAAACGTGTTGTTGGTTACCGTGCGATAAGGCGTGCGTCAGGTCTGGTCAAGGTCACGGGCGAACGAAAACAAAACGTTCGCAGCCGCCGCCGTCTCACCGCACACGTCCGCCGACCGAGAACGGACGTTCGGTCGCGTGACGCGCGCGAAGATCCCTCTCGGCGTTTCGAAACGACCGTTCCTTCGCCGCCGTCCGTTGCCAACCTAAAACACTTCCGCGGACACGCGCGCGAGCTCCTCCTCGCCCCCGACGACGCGAGTCCGGTGAACGGCCACGGCGCACCGCAGACATTGTCCCGTCGTCGGCCACTCCGGTCCGTCTCGTGCGTCGTTTGCGACGCTCGTCTTCGCGTTTTTCGTCTTCGCGTTTTTCGTCTTCGTTTCTCCTCGCTCCGGCACGGCAACGGCGCCCTCCTCAATGATCGTTGTTGCTGGCGTTCGTTAACTGCCGCCGCCGCCGCCGCCGCCGTCCGTTTCCGCTCTGCGGCTCTCGCTCGTCGCGACGATTCATGGACGACACGCCTCGCCGTCGGAACGCGAATCTCCAGAGTTCCAGCCGTTTTCTCGCGTACAGGTAATGTCCGCACAGGCCCGTGTATCGTTTACGATTATTTTGGTACCATCGGCCTTAAGTCCGTCATGTCGTCAAGCAACTAGTTGGCCTTTTACCGAAATTGCTGTACTAAATACGATTTTAACGATTTTTCGTGTTCCTCTTGTTTTCATCTTCCCTTTAATTTATAAATTTAAGTACCTTAGATATGCTTTTTGAATATTTTACATTGGAAAATTTCAAACTATCTATTTATAATTATATTAAATTATGTAACCAGATACTTTTTGTACATTTATAATTACCTTAAACATATTTATAAAATAAATCAATTACGTATTTTAGGTAGGTGCATATATTATTTAAATTAAAAGTTTAGTGTAGTGAACAAATTAGTTCCGTGTATAATATGTAGTTTTACGTAATATAATACTAACATAACTAACTCAAGTAATTCAATATTATATGTTTATGTAAGATATCACATTGAAAAAAAAAACATAATACCTAAGTATATTAATGTATAATAAACAAAATTTTTATAAACATAATTTATACAATAGAAATATAATACCCATTATAATCGTTTACCTACCACTTATCTATATAATAATATAAATAGTATTATTAATTTTATTTACATATAATGAGCTTAAATGAATGGTGTTTGCTACAAACATATTTTAATGATGTTATTTCCTAAATTGTTTGTCTATTATCTAGTTTAGTATTAACTAAAATAGAAACATAATTGTAACAATTTATTTAAATATTACTTGAGATTTGAGAATGGTATAAATGTATTGACGTGAAAGTAGCAAACTTCAAAAAACAAATTTGTATTTTATTATAATTTATATCAATTTATAAAATTTCAATTCATAAATAATAAATGTTTCTTAACATAAAAACTGGATTACATTTTTTTTTGGAAATTAGTATTTAAATACAACTATTTAAACATTTATGAAAAGAAAAACTTATTTTATTCATATCATTAATTAATAATTATATTATTGTAGAGTGTTAATATGGTGGGTAAATTATTTTAGATCAACATATCACTTCATGATTTTTCTAAATATTTGATTTTCTTTAAAATTTAAAAATTTTTCATGAATATTATTCAGTTTGTTGTGATACCTTTAGATAATAAATCGCATAATGTTAGTTAATTTTTTTTTATGTACTATATATTTTATTGGCTTTATACAACTATTATATTGTGTTACAAGTTTATAGATTGTTATATTAATAATACTTTAGTATTATATTTTTTATTTTCTTTGCATCTCTGACAATGACTACATATTTTAATCACAATAAGTCAATGTCCTTTGTCCTATGTGATATTTTTTTCAGGTATTCCATTACAATAGGTTACCTACTACTACTAGGTTTCATAAACATTTTTAATTCCTTGCAATGTTTTATGTGTAAATATAATGTACATGCAACCTAGATTTGATTACAATAGAATATCCGATTTTTATGGAATCATTTTCTTTTATTACTGATTTAATTTTTTTTAAAAATTATCCTATGATTTAATGATAAAAAGATTGTTTAATGGGTTTTTATTTTATAATATAATATGCAATTTAAAGAATGAAAACTTTGATAATAAAATTGTTTAAAAAAAAAATGATCTTATTATCTCAAACATAATAAAGTAATATTTAAAACATATATATGTTGTATTATAATAAACTATAAATTAAAACCATTTTTTTCTATTAACTATTTATAAAAATTAACCTTTTCAAAGTGTTAACAATTTTACTATTTTTATTTAATTTTTAAATAAATAACAAGAATATATGTGTTTACCAGTTAAATGTAAATTATAATTGTAGTAAAATTTAAATTACATATAAATTATTAATATTAAATTAGTTATTTAAAGTACTTAGGTACTAAAAGTGTTTTACCTCACACAAATAATTTTACAATTGTACATAAGAGAAATGCAGTTTCATCAATAAAATAACAATTATATTAATTCTATATTTTGATAAAAATAAATATATGTATGATATAATATATATATATATATATATATTAAAGCAAACATTTAGTATTTATTTTTGTATAATTAATGATTCAATAAATTGAAATTCAATTTAATATTGTAATTACTATAAAATTAATTTAAGATTAAATACAATATAATATAATAAATACAAATACAAGTAGACATATATCAAAAAAACTAAGGAATGGTTAAATTTTTACTAATCAAAACACTTATTTATGCATTAATGTTGAACATAAAGATTATCATCACCAATATTAAATAAGTATTTATTTTAGTTAAGTTTTTTTTTAAATTCAATTTATACATTAGATACTTAGTTTTATTTTAAATGTTAAAAAAGTTAAAAAGTATTTATCATTATCGTTTAGGCTATTTAGACATTTGTTGTTTTGTGAAAATAAGTATGTACCTACAGTCACTATAATTTTGAGTAGCTAGGTATATATAACCGTTCTTTGTATACTAAAATGATTGTTTTATTCATATTAATATTATCTTTTAATAGGTGCATATTATATTAGTTTGTTTAAAATTTGGAATGAGTAGTTTTTGTTAATACATAATTAAATTATGTATTTGTTAATTTTGACATGTACAATAGAATAGTAGGCAACTACATTCATCCCTTATATGGATTTAAATTATTAAAGACTCGTGACATATTTATAAACCTATTATTTCCTTTTCTGTAAACTTATTTTTTGGAATTCTGAAGGTTACTAGTTCTGTTTGTTGATACTTTTAAAAAATGATTTGGGTCAGAGGATACATATTCTGGTAAGCTTTAGACCATGAAATCATCTTGCCCTTGAAACAACAAACATTGTGTCAATTGCCTCTCTCTTTTAAATGTGGTATTTTTGATGTATAAGCAGTGTTTTATTGTTTAAATTGATTATAAAATGTTATATTTATTGTGTTTCAGTTGAAATAATATTTTATAGTTATGAGATATGACACTTCCAGTTTCCAGCTATGAAGAGCTGTTGGAAACGGTACGTAATCTTAATCAAGAAACCAGACAACTTCAAAGACAATTAGATACACCATTGTTATCTCAAAATTTAATTTCAGGTACATTTTATTAATTAAATAGTGGTATAAAAATAATTTTTAATAATTTTTAAATTTTAAATATGTTTAGGCGATTTGAATAGAGAAATGCCATCCAGAAAAATGACTCTTTCTTTAGAAAACAAAACTAGCAGTGAAAAGGTAACACATTTGTTTATAATATGATTTTATCCTATTTGAGAATTTGTTTATAAACTTGATATACTGTAGTATACTTATTGGTTTGGGAAGTTTGTGTAAGAATGTTTAACAAGGTGTTATTATTATTATTATTATTATTTATACATTGCAAATCATACAGGTTTACCAGGAAATTAATAAAAATAATAATAATGTAGATTTTTAAATTGGTGGATGTTTTGTCTCCAAATAATCAAAGACTTTGGAACTTAGTCAATTATTAAACAACAATAACATTTACAATGTATGCATATTCTATATTACATAATACAAACATCTAAGGATTCACTTTTTCGAGGGTGTTTAGGTTATGTAATTATGTAATTGTAATGTCTATGTTTTAATAACTCTTATATCAGTTATGTTCAATTAAAAATTTATTTACATCACAAGTTTCATGCATTTTTTACCAATACTTTTTTTTATATATGAGATGACTTAAATTATTATCATTCAAAAATAATAACAATACTCAAAATTAATTTTGACATTTTTCAGAATTTTATTAATTTTAATAATTATTATAAAAAAGCTGCACCTATTACTAACTTTTATTCTAGTTACCTTCTACAATTTTTAAAGTCTTCATATTTAACAAAAAAAAAAAAAAGAAAGCGTTTCTATATGTCTGGTAAAACTTAATATGTTACATTATTTAATTAAAAAAACTTGTCTATTCAATCAAGATAACTGAAATTGAACTTCTTATTTTGAACAAATAACACTATTGCTGACACAATTCTAATTTTGTCTTTTGTTTAAATATTGCATTTAAATTTATTTATCTTATAATCTATTATATTATATTATTTTATACTTCTTTTTCAACTTTTATTTTTAATTTACTCTCATTGACACATAATTATTGACAAAAACTACAATTGATAATAATAAAATTGTTAACAAAATCTAAAATTGTACTCTACAAAAATGATGACTTTTGTTTATAAGTATAACAGAAATAAAATACAATTTATAGAATTGAAAAATTTTTTTGTCATTTTATTGAAATACAATTATATAAACAGATATAATATAATATATTATGTCTAGATATCAAGGAAAAGAAGAAATGTGTCTCTATCTAGGGGTAAAAAACAATGCTTATGAACAGCTGGTTGCCACTCCCTATCATTCCACCCTTGTTAAAATATTGATCAGAATATTGAAACATTTATAGGCAATATACCTTGAAATTTAACATGTAATACTGTTTTATGTTGTTATTCATACAATTTTCTTTATAGTTTTTAATAATTCTAATTACATTTTTCTTTTTTTAATTTTAAATTGTTTATTGATAATCATGTATTCTTCCACTCGACAATCTAGACTTCCCATTCGTTCCTCGTCTTCATCTCGTTCTTCAAATATATCTCCATCTCCTGTGAATCATGTGAGATCGTTATCGAATCCTCCTAAAACCCGCTGGAGTGTTATTAACAAGAACGATAACGACCATATTGAAAACAATAATAACAATCATATCTCAGAAAGTTTTAGCTATGGTAGAATAGATTATAATGATGGTCAAAATAATAATAATTATAAAAATAATGTCTTATCAAGCAAGTAAGTTTTCTAAGGCTTTTGATTATTAACTTTCATAATTACTATATATAAATTACAAATATAAATTATCATTCATTATTTTTAATATTTCATTTTACTTCAGACAATTCTTATCTAAAACTCAATATCAGTATTCGTTTCCATGCCATGTTGAAGACAATAGACAAATTAATAATTGGTCAGTCACACAGTCATTTTATGAGGATAAACACAGTGCTAAACATTCTTACAACAATCACCTCAGAATGATTAATGAGGTTAGTGTGAGGAGAATTGAATTTCAAATATAACCAACTGTTGTTTTGTACTATGTTTTAATAATAAATTTGTTTCAATTTTAGGATCAACGTATAGATAAAGAAAAAATGTCTATGGCTGAAGATAAAGAAGAAGATGAAGCCAAAATGTCTCCTGATGTAAGTTGAAAATTAAGAGAGAAAAAAGTATGAATTTGTTGAATCTGTGTTTTTAATTTGTTAATTTTAAGGGTTGTTTACCTACACCTCCTGGGATCTTGGCTGAAAAAAAATTTAATATGTGGCATAGCGTTGGACCTACAAACATGTTTTCAAACTTGTCCTTACAACGATCTCAAACTTCCTCTATGGAGTGTGAGAAAGAAGGTCTATCGATGAGATCTAATAGCCAACAACAATTAGGAGCTAAAGTAGAAATTGTGTATAATCTTTTGTCATTATTGGAAAACAACAATTCAATACAAGCTTCTTATCAATCAGTCACGGTTTTATTGGCTATGAGTAAATCCCCTGACTGTTGTGCAGCAATGAGACAGACTGGTAAATGTTATTGTAACTTAATTGTTTGTGTGTATATATTCTTTTTTTTGTACTTTTTAATATATTTTAATTATTATTATGTTTTGTTAATAGGCTGTGTTCCATTGCTTGTACAAATTGTTCACGACATGAATGCTGACATAGTAGTCCGTCACAATGCTAGTCAAGCATTAAGAAATATCGTAACTTTCAATCAAGATGAAAAACAAGGTCGTCGGGAGTCTCGTGTGTATAAGTTATTGGAAAGTATGAGAGAATACTGCGATACACCAGCTGTTGTACTTAAACAATTGGATATTAGCAAACATCCCATCACTGCAATTGCAGCACTAATGAAGTTGTCTTTCGATAGTCAACATCGATTTGCCATGTGTGTACTGGGTAAGTTATAGAACTATTTGACATGAGGCAATTTTTAATACAATTTATACATAAAAATATATAATAATAATCAACAGTTTTACATCATCTTATTCCTCACACACTAATATGCTTAGAGATTGCATCATTCACATATTATGGGGGTTAAAGATGGTTCTTAGACAAGCCAAATATTGGACAGGACAGGTAATTTTTGACTGGTTTGCATCAAAAGCCTGAAGCCACCAACGCGAAAAATCTCGCTAGCTATCCTGGGGATCAAACCGCAGACCTGTGTGCCAAAATGTGTGTTTCTACTCACTAGACCACAGCCGATCCTTATACATAAAAATATATGTATGAAATAAATAAACAAATAAATATATATATATATATATTTTCATTATTATTTACGAATATTAACTTATAGTTTTTATTTTTATTATTTATTTATCTCTTTATTTATTTTTTCTAATTACTTATACATTTTTTACAAAAGATTGATTTAATTACTTATGGATCAATCATTGTCAGTTTTTGTAACATTTCCTTTTCTTTTTAAGGTGCAATCTATACTGTTACTAGATTGATTCAAGTGGACCATGAAGTTCATGGCAGTGAATCAGATTTAGAACCTAATTCGGAGTGTGTAACTTTAAGGCGATATGCTGGCATGGCTCTTACCAATTTAACGTTTGGTGATGCGACTACCAAAACACTCCTATGTTCTTTTAAACAATTCCTTAAAGTGTTAATTTTGCAGTTGCGAATACAATGTGAAGATCTCAGACAGGTAATTAATTAGTTGTTGACAAATTTAGTGGGAATATTTACTGAAGCCTATGTGTATTTCATTTTGTACAGGTAACTGCAAGTGTTTTACGCAATCTTTCGTGGAGAGCTGATTCGCAAAGTAAGGAAATTTTGCGTGATGTAGGAGCAGTTAAGGCATTGATGGAAGCCTCAATGAAAGCCAATAAAGAAACAACAATGAAATCGTTTTTATCTGCACTCTGGAATTTTTCTGCTCATTCTTCCGAAAACAAGGTATATGTATTTACATGTTATTCAAAATTTCATTAATAACAGTATATTGTTTTTATAGGAAGAAATATGTAAAGTTGAAGGAGCAATTGAATTTTTAATAAAAACCTTAAGTGGAACTGGTCCTTTTAAATCAGTTACAATAATAGAAAACTCTGGCGGAATATTAAGAAATATTTCATGCGTTATAGCATCTCACGAAGAATATCGGTAAATAAGTAATTACAATAATATTTAATATAATAAAATTTATATGTGTGTGTGTGTGTATTTCTTTAACAGTGATATTTTAAGATACCATAATGTGCTTGAAATGCTAATGCAACAACTACAGTCTCCTAGTTTAACGATTGTAAGTAACGCATGTGGGACCATTTGGAATTTATCTGCACGTAATATTCGTGATCAAACAACAATGATTAATTTGGGAATCATTCCCATGTTACGGTCATTGATCCATTCCAAACATAAGATGATTGCGACTGGATCGTCAGCTGCTCTGAACAATCTTATGAATGCTATGCCCGCGTATAATGCTGTTCAAGGTTTAAAAATTATTTGCTAAAACTTCAGATTTAATAACAAACAAGATTTAAGTAACAGATTTTTCATTGTAATTTAGACATGGACATGGACACAAGACTTGATGATACCACAATTGAGAGTACTTTAATTAATTCTAGCAATACACATGTAAAGAATTATACTGAAGACTTGAAAATTGTAACGGATGATAATGTTCGTTATGATGATGATGATGACTTGAATGTTACTGTGTATGTTACTTTTTTTGCATACGTGTATATACTTAATATTGTTTTTATATTCAATGTTTTATGTGAATATATATATATCTATTTAGAGAATCAAATTTGACAAAAATCTTACCGCAGTCATACAATACTATTGAAAAAAACAAAAATAATTTAACAACAACTAAAATTGGGAATGAAATATTAGAATCTTCTATCATAGAATGTTATGAAGCATCTATTCAGAAAACCAAGGAAGATGAAAATTTTGGTGAGAAAGTAAAAAAAATATCCAATGGGTATGCTGAAACTTCATTAGATGAAGCAACCAACTATAGTTTGTTATGTGAAGATGATGATAATGGCGAAAAAGCATTAACAGGAGACACAACACAGACTTATTGTACAGAAGGCACTCCTTACAATTTTTCTAATGCAGCATCATATACAGATTTAAGGAAATGTGGCATAGAAGACAAGGTGATTGAAATTTAAGAACTATTCAAAATATTTGTTATTTCGAATTTTCTTTATTTAATTAAATTTAATAATTGTGTTTTAGAGTTGTAATGAATCCAGAGCTGAGCGTTCCGAACATGGTACTAACATACTCAATTCTGGGAGTGAAACGCCAGATAGTGCACAGCCTAAGGATGACCAAAAAGATGGTAAGCATTAATATAGTCAAGTGTTAATAGTAAATTCTTTGAAAATAAATCTAAAAAACATAATAATTTTTAATATAAATTGCTAAAAAATGTTATATATTGTTTTTTTAATTTAGGTAAAATGGTGACATTTGAAACGCCATTGATATTCTCAAGAAGTAGTTCTATTGCTTCACTTGGAAGCTGTGAGCCACAAGAGGGTTTTATTGATAGTTCTGCCGTTAGTGAGTGCAGGTATATATAAAGTTATTTGTCTTTACTAAATATCTAAAATACATTTGACATATTTGATTTTAGTCGTGTCACCAGTGGATTAGTGACACCAAGCGAAATTCCTGATTCACCTACTCCAACAGCTCCGTCTAGTCCCCCGTGTTTCAAAAGTAATTACCAAATTTAGTTCATTATGTAATTCAGTTTAAATAAAACTAAGAGTATTGATATTCATAATCATTTTAAAAATAATTATATATATTTATTATTGAGTGTAATGATAATTTTATTTTTATAATTATAACAATAATTATAGTGGTATAATTATTATTAGTTTTTCAAAATAGCAAAATCAAAAAATAAATCTAAATATAATAACTACTTTTGTTAATTGTTCAAGGTGACAGTGTTTTTGAAGATAGTGTGACTATTTTCAAAGAGGAAAAAATGCCTGGAAAAGGTTCAGGATGTACAAGCTTAAGTAGCTTGACCATTGATGATGATTTTTCAGAAGTATGAGATAAATAATACAAGGCAACTTTAGATATTTTTGAGTATTAATATTATATTTTTTTATTAGATGAAATTACATTACTTTCAAGGTCAAAGTGTATTACCATCTTTAAATGAAGAAAACAGTGATATGTAAGGCAATAAATAATACTATTTTTAAACAAAACAATATTTTATCTTAAGGAAGCAAAATTTAATATAATTTGTGATAATAATAAAATAATTTTTTTTAGGAATGTATTGGAGGGTAAAAAATTTGGATCTCCTGTTGATAATAAGATTTCCAAACCTTACCAGTTGAATCAGATCAGTTTCCTTGAAGTAAGTAAAAAACTGATGTATCATCAAATAAAAGTGAAAAAAAATATCTGTTAAAAAGAAACTGTGATCTGTGAACAACAATAACCGTGAATAATTGATTGCTGTTACTTGTCAGTGTTATTAGCTGTATCTAGCTTTCACTTCAGTTTGTTGGTTCATTTGTGGTAGATCTTGTTTACCTAATCCTTCTTGTTATGTTTTATAAATATATAATTTTTATAACTGAATATTAATTAATTTTTTTGCAGTCACCCACTTCTGCTTTTCCATACTCATCAAACAAGAATCCAGGATTTATACCTCACGCTAGGTAAACAATGAGACACAAATGATTTACATAATAATTGTTATAAAATTAATTATTTTTTGTTTAGATCCAGACTTCCAGTCATGGTACAAAATAATAGCCAGGCGATAGACAAATGTTCGGAATCTACTTTTTCATCACATAAATTCATTGAAAACGAAGTATAACAATTTTTATTTTAAACACTTTTTAAATTGTTTTGGATTGTTATGGTGGTTTTATTATTTTAGGGAGATGAGGTTGTTGGATTTTGTACAGAAGGAACTCCTGCAAATATAAGTACCGCTACTTCACATTCAGATTTATCAATAATTGCTCCTTCAGAAGATGGTTCTGAAACCAACGTTATCCTTCGTCAATCAATGAAAGTGGTAAATATTATTCAATATTACAAATTTAAAAAAAAAAAAAAGTTACATAAGTATTGTTTAAAAATTAGAGAAATATTTAATCATGAAAATCAACAAATAATCAACATTTTTGTTGGTTTTAATTATTAAATATTACTATATTAAGTTTCAAAATTTCCAAAATATCTTATTCATTGAATTAAAAAAGTTCTTTTTATATATAATTAAATGATTTATAAATGAAAATGTTGATTTATGGACAGACATTTTAAATTAATGTAATGTATGTAGGTTGGCAAAAGACGTTTGTATCAAACACCGAATAAACCAATGGGAAATTTAAATCTTCAGTTCAATCAAACTTCTATTCCCACATCTGTAAATGCGTCATTTTCCAGGTTTGATTATTATTATTATAACAAATTGAACTCTTGAGTTTGTAACTTATTTATTTGTATCTTTCAGGTCGTTAGCATTGGATTCTCCTTCAACGGAATCACATGTATCAAATTCGATTAACTCTGAACTAGACGGTATGCTTATTATATACATTTAATCTATTTCGAGTTGCAATTTTTTCTGTTTTACATAAATTAATTTTACAGATCTTGTAACAGTCATTAATAAGCGGATGTCTACTGATTCCATTGGCAGTGAGTTTTCGTTGGATGACTCTGGTAAATGTGACAACAAAATGCTACGATCTCATTCGCTACACGACACTCGTACATTGAATAGCGAACCCATGTCTGAAGATGATGACGATGATGACGATGATGATGACGATGATAACAATGCTTTACTGGACCAATGTATAAACGCTGGCATTGAAAAAATAACAACTTTAAAAATAAATGATGAGGAAATACCTGATGATGAACAGCAAGAATTGTTAAACCAGTGTATAGCTACAGGCATCAAGATTTCAGCCAAGTCCAAATCACAAATACATGTTAAGAAAAGAACGAGGAGACAAGACAATGATCTTACTGATGAACAACAAGATTTGTTAGAATCGTGTGTTGCAGTCGGAATAAGGAACGGGAAAAAGTCATCCGAAAGCAAAACCAGTGGTGAATTGTCTGATAGTGAACAAGTAGTGTTGTTAAACGAATGTATCACAACAGACATGGAAAATGTACAAAAAGGCAAATCAAAAGAAACTGATGATGTATCATCTACACTGGAATTAAATGACGAAGAAGACTTATTGAATAGTTGTATTAGTCAAGGTATAAAGAACATTGAAAGAGGATCGTCTCATAAAAAAAGAAGAGAAATACCAGTGTTGAATAAGTATAAAAAATCGTTTGCTCTGAAATCAGAAAGCGAAATCAGCGAGTCTACAAGTACGATTACGCCAGGAGATGCTTTTCATGGAATTATAAATAAACGAGATGAAAGCGATGAATCTACATGGAAAGACGATGAAACATTGACTTTCTCTACTCTTACGAGTTCTTACCAAAGTGCTAACACTGGTGAAAATTCTAAATCAAAATTAATACAATTGGATAAAGGAGCAATAGGTAATATTAATGTTGATAAATTATAATTTTTTATTTATTTTTTTTTTTTTTGTGTCTGTGTCAGGTATCATATCTTCCTTAGATTTTGAGGACACCCATCTAGACGCTATAAAACCTCCTTCGGATATGGACAGTCTGCTATCAATGACAACGAGCGTTCAGTCTAATTGTGGTTTTGAGAAAAAAAAGAAAACTTCAAACGAACGCAATGATTCACTAGGAAGTTGTGTGAATATTGAAAATATCAATCCTCCGTCATATATGGACGAAGTAACTGATTTTGAAATGGAAAACAGTATCACTAGTATATCAAGTATACGTTCGGAAATAGTTGACCAGTTGAATGGTGCTCACAACTATACAGCTGTTGATGATTTAACTTTGGTAGATGATTTGCAGTCGTCCGAAATGTCTTCGGATCCAAATTATTCAAGTCCAGCTCAAGTTAGACGCAGAATGACGCCTAAACAAAAGCGCAATATGAAAAAGGACAGGTAATAATTATTAATAATCAAGAAAAAATAAATTGTGTTTAAAAGTTGTCTGGTATTTTTTTTAAATTGTTTTATTTATTTATTTTTAGGTATAATACGTATACAATAACTTCTGATGATAGCAGAGAAAACTCAATGGAATCTGAAACTAGGCCTTGGCCTGTAAATGAATCAGACTCACATTCTTCTGAAGACGCTGTAAAGAAAATGTCTCCAAAAGAGAAATTCCAAATGAAAAGATTGTCGGAAAAAGACAGGTTCCGTACACGGACATTGGCTGACCTAGACCTAACGCATATTGTGCAGTCTCGAGCCAAAAACAATGAACTGACCGAATACTGTAAAAATGGTGCCGATGAAAGCACTACATCGGAGGGCACGGACAATTATTCCAGTGACGAAAATGACCAAAATGTCGCCCCTGTCGCCTCGGCTAGAATTGTTAAGCCTACGGAAGTGAAGGTGGTCAGAGGTAAGAAAAAGTCGTGTGGCAGCGGAATACCGACTATAGTGGGTCGGAGTAGTCCTCGTCCAGCAGCTTCTTCTACCGCTGTGTCGTCCAAAAGTTCACAATCAACGCCTACCAAGAAGCAAGCACTGCCGAAGAGGCAAGGTACATTTGTGAAAGAAGAATCGCGTATACCGACTCCAGGGAGTTCGAGCAAAAAGCATACTAGTGTACCGAATCTGGTGAAACCACCCACCAGTAAACAGTCGTTGAGTATGCGCACTGGTGGTGTTCGCAATTCGGTTAGTAATAACAGTCTGAAGAGTAGTGGCGATCAGTGGACAGGCAGCAACAGTAGTCTTCCTACGATGGGTGTCGTGGCCAAGACAAACAGCAACACCAGTTTGAATTCAAATATATCGGCGACAAGTTCAGGTTGCTCGGTTAGGACGTCGCCTGGTCAAAAGAAAGAAGTCACCAGTAAGATAGCTACGTTATGGAAGAAAGTGGAAGACAACAAGAAGAAAACCGCCGGCGCAGCCAAAGACAATCGCGTGTGGATCAGTTCGGGTTCGAACAATCTGGTTTAAATTTGTAACAATGAAACAGTATATTATTATATTATTATTTATTATTATATTATTATTATTATTATTATCATCATCATCATATATATATTATAATTTTTCCTTCCACCTAATATTTATTATTGCTATTTCTTTTTATATTTGTTAATTTAAAGAAGGAAAAAAATACTCTGCAAAATTTGTATAATAATGCTGAGCGATATTTAAAGTTTTTTCATTTCATTACTCTTTTTCATATATATATATATATATATATCAGATAGAATTTTTGTAATCTAAGAATTTCCCCATCGTAAACCTTTATGATCTATTAGTTGAATCGTGAAACTTTTATGTTTTTTACACTTTAGTGTTAACGATTTCCAATATAACGATATTCATAATAATATTATGACTATTACAAATAACTTTCTTTTTGATTTATTCAAGTGAGATTATTTATTTTGTTGTTTTTCTTTTCATCATAGTTTAATAAATATTTTTGTCTCAAAAAAAATATATATATCATATTATTATTATTATATTATAAGAGTAAAAAAAAAAAAACATAGGCTAAACTATCGACATTTTTTGAATTGTTCAACTATTTTTTCAGCTAGATAAAAATATTAGGTATAATAGTATTTTAATTCATTGAATTATCGCGTATTACATAAAAAATATTTCTATGGTTTCTGAGAAAAAAGACATTTTTGAGACTGACGCGAGTTTAAAGTGTTAAAAACTTCAAATTTATTTATTATCAAATATATTTGACTTATATGTTTTTTTTTTTTATGTCAACAGTAATAAATATTTTTGTACGATCCCCAGTATAATAATTTATTGTGTAATGTTTAAGTGGAACGAAGTTTTGAGACGGATCAAACATTCAAAAAATACTTATCTAGTAAATAAATGTTTTAGAACATGATTTTAGAGAAAAAATGCGTGTATTTATTTTCCATCCTGTAAGCGTGTCGCGCAGTGGCGTGGGGAAGGAGTAATTTTGGAGCGGCCGTTCCTGGTTCAAAGTGGGTGGGCGGGTGGTGGTTGGTGGATGACGTGTACTAAATGATTATGAATCAATTATTATTACTGGACTTATCAGGTGAAAAATGTTGGTTAGAATTTAGATGATAGAACTTGGAAGAAAACAAAATCCAGAAAGTATTTAAAAAATGATACATATATATATTTTTTTTTTTACTTATTTGTCGTTTTTTGTAATGGGTGAGGGGGGGTTGGGTGTTAGGGAAAATAGTCAGCTTCTTGTCATTAAAAGGCTCGGCACGCAACTGGTGTCGCGTAAGAACAGTTTATTTTTATTGGTTTTTGGTTGTATGATTGTCAAATAATTTGTTAGTATCTGATCAGATGTTTGGAAGCCCTTCGTTATGTTAATCGATAAAAACTTTCACTTTGTATTATTTTTGTATACAGTTTAGTGCGACATCATTCAATATTAAAATTTTCACATGCTGAAATAGGGAAGTCATTGACTTACTTTGTTAGGCAGATCCACTGTTTTCTTTATAAGTGAGGAGGAAAATTAAATTTAGAAAAAAATCATTCCACTCTGTGAAACACGGGAGTTAATTAGAGACAATTAGGAAGGACAGACAGTTTTTTTATTGAGGATGTTGAAAAGTGAGATTACAGACGAAGTGTTATCTTGCAGTTGGCAGGATTTTTTGTGAACACAAACTTGATTAATTTTATATGAATATATAAAAACAAACAGTGTAAATGTCTTGTCAGTACTTGTTATGCTTTTGTCCATACACAATAATTAATAAAGTGAAATAAATTTATTAAATCAATTTTAACATGAATATGTTTTTGTCCAGAGAGTCACATAAAAAACGACATGTGTAAACAATCTTTGTCTCTTAAAAGAGGAAAATCAATAATTATAAAAATGCATGTTACTTCATAAACATTATCTAGTAATTGAAATAGCTCTCCTGTTCACTTAACAATCCTACTAATAAAACAAGATATTAATTATGAACAAACATTTTTTTTATTATCATTTATAATCATATACTATTATAGTGTTATATAATTTAATTTTATATATTTATTATAATCAAATAGCAATTAAAAGAGAAGTAATCAACGCATTATGTATGTGAAATAGTCGATGAGCTAAAAATTATAAAAGTATTATGTCATTTTCGTTTTTTTACTCGAAGATTTCTTCTTTAATATTTTTTCATTTTCATCAATTGTTAAGTTTAAATCATATATCGTAGATAAAGTCACATTAGGTTCTTCCCTTGATGTCTCTCCAACATGTTCAAATGTATTTTTTACGTCTAAATTTGTAGATGAATCCGCACCAAGGTCTGACTTTGTTAGTTGATTAAGTTCCTCCTGTGTTATAGTCAGTTTCTTTTGATTAGAGCAAAATTGCGACGGACTTTGTAAAAGTCTTTCCTGTTCTATGTACGGGATCATTTTATCAGAGCAATTTTGCGACGAACTTTGTAGAAGTTTAGACTTTGAGTCTAAAAATAAATTCACATTATATTTGTTTAAAATTAACTATGAATGAAGGCTATTGTTGCAGATAGTCATTACACGTGGAAAATAAACATGTAATTGAATTAATAATGAAGAGTCTAAACTTTATATTATCTTCATATGAATTGATAGTATTTTTTCATGTATATAATGGTAATAAAATAAAATTTTTTTTATTAATTCATGATCATGTAATTTAATCTAAATCTTATAGTAAATGAATAGATTTCATTTTTATTGACTCATAACAAAACCAAAACTGCCATATAAATAACAACAAACATTTGTCTGGGGATATTGTGAACGTTTGTCAGTAATTCATTACGATTTAAATTGATCATTAATTATTCAAAATAATCAAAGGAAACAATTGGATTATTGTCGAAGAAACATTAGGTGGTAAAAGTCGCTAACCGATAAATAACAGCGTGCGTAGAGCTGCTTCCATATTAATTATTGTGTTGTGTTAGAAAGACAACGAATGGAGCATATCAATTTAATTCGTGGGATCAAACCATTGAACAAATTGATGTGGATCACAAAAAAAAAAAAAATAATAATAATGCGGATTGTGTATGAACTATTCGTACTCCAGAAAATATTACAGTGGTTCGGACTACTTTCATCAGAATTCCTCTCCGTAATAGATGACGAAATTGCTGTTGCAGGTACCCATTTATTAGATTTTTAAATTTAATTTCTCTGTTATATATGTTAATTTTTAATTTGTCTATTTTTCAAGATCATTAAATCTATATTTGTGTTCTTTTGTTTCTCATCATGAATCATAATTTATCGTACTTACCTATAAGTGTCTTAACTGTTTCGAAAATGTATGTAGTGTAATCTCTTACATGTTCTAAATAAATATATAGTCATAATTTAATTTATTAAATAATATATTAATATAAATGTTAAGTTAAAGTAATTTTTTAACATATATATATATACACATTGCTAAATAGTTTCATATAGATGCAGTGACGTGAAAAAGCAAAAAATAAAATTTTTTTTTAACTAATCGTAATTAATGTATTTAATTGTTGGAGTATAACATTTTTTAATTTTGGCTATTAGATTTATTTTTATTTTTATTTTTCTTATTGATCTTCCTCGAAACTATTTGCATTTGATATATCAATTTATATAAATACAGTGTACTTTGTTATCCTGAACTAGCATGTTATTTTATTATTATCAAATTATTTACGAAAAATTCATAAACCATTTTCAAAATCAATTATTGCGTTAATATAAATAGGTGATATAATATTTAATTATAACAATCAACGATCAATATCCAAAGTAAGCTTTTGATCTTCAAATAGCAACCTACCTATATTTATTTTCTATATTATCTTATAGAATTCAAATAAATAATTTTTCATATTTTATTTTCAATATACCTTTAATGATTAATAATTATTTAAATATATAATCTGAATGGAATACGCAAAAAACTCTTGAACTATTTGTTTTTATTTCTGGAGATTTATATAGAATCTCTTATGATTAAAATAATCATAAATGAATATAAATAAATGTATTCAACTAAGCTCCATTTCAGACTACAATCGATTTAATTCATTCCATTCAGTATCGTTTTTGATTAAAAACATATATTTTTTTTAAAGTAAAACAATAAAATAAATATATCTTACTGCTTAAATTATTTATTCCGCTTTTTGCTATATGATAAAACAAAATTATAATTATATGACATATTGAAGTATATGTACATTTTTATTAATATTATCAAAAATATGTGGAAAATATTTACATTGTAATTTAGGTACTAAGTTTATGAATAAAAATAATAACGCATTATACTGTTTTGGTTTCTAAATTAACTTTGACAATGAATGTCGAAACGGATTTATTCATTCGATGAGAAATTACAATTTTAGTGTCACATTAAGGCGACAGAAAACAGTGTAGCTTTTGAATCATTTTAGATCTAGAGCTAGGAAAAAATTCAATCACTTAAAGTTTATATTGTGGAGCATTTGTACCAGCAAACAGAAAAATAAAATAAAATAAAAAAATTAACGTTTGAGTTCCACAATAATACAAAACATTTTCCTGATGAGTTCAGAAATTTTTTCATAATTATATTTCATACAAAATTAGTGATCGAAATTTAATTTAGCTTGTAGGTCTAAATCTTTGTTCATGAAATTATTAAACTTTTTCGAATTACAAAATGTGTACGCGCATGCGATGGTAGTTGAGCATATGATACACATTATAAATTTATCAATAAAATAATTTTTAATTCTAACACAAAAACTCGCGTTACGACAAGTTCCGAAAATAGCTAATAATTCTTATATAACTTTATTTCCGATCCCTTTAGTAAAATGTATTTTAATATAATTGTATTTATTTATCAAAATTTATGATGTTAATATGGTATAAATGCTAACAGTAATATTTATTTAGTAACAGGTAAGTTTTATAAATAACTCACTCCAGTTAAAAAATACATTTCTTAGAGCATATCGTCCATCATATTCTACTATACGATAGCAAAATAAAAATATTTATACACCATATTACAAAACTACATATTATCTTTATTTTTGTGATGAATCGTCTATAATTATAGTTAACTTTTTTAGTTAAAAAAAACAATTTAATTGTCTCCCAAACGTATTAATAAATTACTTACACAGAAATAGTTTTTTATTATATTCTAAATAAATGATTGATGATGATAAAAACAATAGTAATTTTAATAATAATAATAATATCAATGAAAATTATAAATAATAATACAATTTCTATTATTTGCTTAAAAACCCTATCGAAATTAATTGAACAATTGTCAATATTCAATTTTCGAAGACCGACGGATAAAATATGAAAAATATTTGAAAGAAGAATTCAAATTTATTGTCATAATCCTTTACTAGATTTTTATTAAAACAAAAAACAAAAATTGATTTTTTTTATGTCTTTAGCATGAGTAGTAGAATTACATTTTTTATTTAAAACTGAGTCCGAAATAATATTTAATCCAAATGCAAAGAGCTCTAGATGTATGATTTGAAACATAACGGAAGGCCAAGATTTTATTCTTGCATACATAATAAATATTTCACATATCACATTTGTTATGATATTAAATTCCTTATTTATATACATTTAAGGTCTTTAGAAATGTAATAGTTATATCATATACATTATGTGTTTTCAGTTGTCTCACCATTGCACGATAATTTTTGTTTTTCTGAATAATGCAAGTGAATTTGTTTTAAATAATTTACTTTTATTATTTACATTTTGTATAATGCGTATAATTTAAAATTTGGTAAAAATTCTGATTTTAATATAATTATTATGTTCAATCATTAGTTTTCATTGCAATACTTATGTACTGTCCATTGACAAATCTAATGGGGATTAAGGAGGATGTCTATCTATCATTTATGTGAATTTAAGCTCCTATATTTTTTTTTGAAAATATATTTTTGCAGCTACTTGTTTCCCCAAATCTTACTTTAATGTTATATTATTAAATGAATGTCTTTGTAATAGATGAGGACTAGTGGTGTCAATAGTTTTGAGAATGTGAGTTGATAAATTTTAACGCACTGTAAATATTAACATTTAAAACATTAAAATAGTATTATCAAAGATTAATACGAACCATCAATTGAATTTTCAATACACCACTTTTTTGGAGATAGAATTGAGGATTCATTCAACACTACATATTGCATGATTTAAAAAAAAAGGTTCATTTGTTTTATTATCAATGTGTTTTATTCATTCAACAAAAAATCCCATACATACATGACATGATTGTATAGTAAATGTTCTTTCGATATCTCGTTATAACGTCTAAACGAATTATATATATATTTATTCTTTAATTTTCAATATTTAAAAAGATATTATGCTATTAATTAATTAATTTTTTTAATACATTTTACCAAACGTAACACCTGCTGTCGACAGGGGATTCCGAGTCTTTAATTTTCCGCGTCCATAGGGGCATTGTCCAAATCCTCAACGAGGCAGGGGCGGCCGGCGGTTCCTAATGGGACCCCGACCTCTTTCCGTTACCCCTGGGTCCCACGCACGTCTGGCTTCGAACGCCTCGCGGCGATCGAGGACCAGCAGGTCGATAGAGGGTGTGAAAACAACTACCCTATACAATTGTAATTTTGATATCTAAAATAAAGTACCTAGGTGAATTTATGTGCGGGGTTTGATGGAAAAACTGGAAAATGGGCAGGATAAATCTCATGCTGCCTCTAAAACCAGAGTCTGTGTACGCTTATGTACAGCGGATCTGATTTATTTGAAGTTCGAAATAACCTTAATATTTAAATGCGGTCGATAGTATTTGGTTGATTTAATTTCGGTCAGTTAACACAAATCATTAGCTCAGTAAGCCTTGTGTGGAAGTAGAAAAGTATTTTCGACAATCGTTACTCTTCAAATTGAAAATTAATTCTAATTTGTCACGAAAACCATCTCAGATAGATAACATGAAATATGAAGACATCAATTTTAACTATATCGAATGAAAATTTATAATAATCATTTTTAAAATTACAAATTATAGAAAATTTGCAATTTTTAAACTGTATATTTAATGTTTAATGAAATGAAATGCTATGCCTGCTCACAAATAATTATTGTTGTATATTATATTAAAAGTTCTGACGGAAAAGGGACTGTTAGTCAAAAAAGGGTCATTTTGCCCGACAAGTGTCCATTTCAATTTTATCACATATAAAATAAATATCTGTCCCAGAGACACCGAAGAATCGCGGCGTATAATTTCTTAAAAATAATTAGCCGTATGAGAAGAAAAACACGGGAAACAAAAATTATTTTATAAAAATATACTTGACCCTTCTGTTTACTGGTAAATAATCATCGAATTTTGCAGAAAATCATATTAAGAAATCGATAGGATAAAAAAATATACCTGCTTGCACTTCAGTATAGTTATGACTTGCTAATTAAGAAAAAGATAAAAAAAACTTTTATTGTTAAAATGTTTACTTAGTTTGGTTTGAAATAAAATAAGAATAAAATAAAAACATAAATATACTTGATATATTATAATACTATACTAATCATCACCCATTTATCGTATTACTTGTTGTAAGTGTTTAGAAAATACTTTTGAATAGTATGTGATCTAATACTCAAATATATCTTTAGTAAAAATATTTCAGTAACACTCAAATGTTCGAAGAAAAATATTTCAAATTATTCAAATTTATAGTTGTATTCTTAAAAATTAAACATATCCAAGAACGAATTTTCAATTTTAATTATTTTCCCTTCAATCTTTTTTAAATTAATTGAATAAATTTAAAATTTAAAAGTTGTCAATATTCAATGATTGAAGATCGTATCATGAAAAATGAAAAGAGCAGCATAATTGATCAAAAATAGAACTCATGATGAATTCATATTTGTTTTTTGAGTCATGAACGCAAATGTAAATCGATTTGGACGTAAAAAATTAAATATTCTATACGAGCAAAAGTCTTTATTGAGATGCCAGTGCGCGTGCGAATGCATTCTCACAGTTTGGGCGCAAATATAATTACTATAATTTATATTTCATACAATACACTGCTAATGTGTACAAAACTTAAAATACAGGTAATGTATTTATAAATTCGTATATATTCGTACGTAATAAAATGACTATGTTTAATGTAACTTTTTTTTCTGCAAAACAATAATGTCATATATATTTATTTAATGTTGTTTTTAACAAAGAAATTTAATTAACGATACAATAAATTTTAAAGGCATTCGAATATGCATTTTTTCTAAGTGGTGTAGATAGTCGATTTTCGGATTATGTGTTACCAATATGTGGCGGGTAACTGATTATTTGTGTGTGTGCGTATTATGGACATTTCTTTCATCCACACACGTATGCACACGTCTAAAATGCGAAACCGTTTAATTATTTTATGCACAGATTTCAAATCTGTGCATAGAATGATTACAACAAATTTTTGTACATTAAATGCGAATTCAAAGAAATGTTGAAAATATAAAGTAAATTCATCATTCTATTTTCTGCGTTATTCTCGGAATAGAACATTTGTTCGATTAAATATTTCATTTTCTTTCAGTTTGATAGAAAAAATCAAGAAATTAATATCGTTTTTTCACTCAGTTTGGTTTAAATAATAAATATCGTTTCCCAAAGTCACTAAGAAAAGTGCTATCGACGTGTTATTAGTTATGTGAATTAAATTTGGTTTAATTCAATTGAATATACTTTTGTCTAGCTTCACCAATATAGTACAAAAGAAAATCATTCCTCATGCTGTTTCAGCGTTCGATGTCAATTATATTTCAGATTAAAAACTCATTCTAATTTCTATTAAAAACGAATAATTATAGTAATGTTAATTCACACCAATTTCGGACTGATAACTCTTGTTATTTTTAAAAACAGATTGTTAATAATAATTAAAATTGAAAATGGATAGTATCAGATTAAGTATTACTTACATATTGAGCTTATGTGATAAAAGAACTGCTCGAAAATCTCAGAAGATGTCATTGCTACGCGAAAAAATAAGTTGTAATTGATTTTGCATTAAGGATTAGCACAAATACGGTAATTGAGTATATGTATGTTAAAAAAAAAGTACAGTGACTACTAAATGTGTGGGTATATTAATAAATAATTTTTATTATTTAATATTGTTTTTTTTTGGATGTAAAATTAAGTTAAATTTATATTACACGTTTAGCAAGATAAGTAAATTTATCAACTAAATTTGTGTCGAAATTCACTCGGAAATTACGTACCACAAAATTAATTTTTACATTTATAGTAGCACTAAGCTTTATATTATATTGCCAATATAAATAAAAACAATATGATTATATGTGAAATAATAGTAAAAGTTATCATTGATTCATTAGACGCTCTTAATTGTGAATTTATTCAGTGATTTACATAAAAAAAATCTAAAAAAATCCTTCAATTGATTTCATACTTGTCATTTCAAATGAGGACTTAGACAGTGGATAACGAGTTGTATTATTACTTGGAATTTGAAAGCAATGATCAATCATTGAATACGGAAAATGAATATAAGCGATGCTAAGAGGTTATTATAATTAATTAATGTAATAACATAGGAATTATAATTAATAGAACTATTCAATTTTATTATCGATGTTTCTAAATGAAATCCTAAGGTTATACAATTTTTTGATCAAATCATTACTGTGAAATTTGAATATTATAAAATATAATACATTTTCAATTTTTAGATTTTAAATACAACAAATTACACCAAATAAATCCACAACATAAATAATGGTGATATTATTTTATCATTATAAACCCGCTTATTTTAATTACACTCCTCGTTTCATCATCTTGTTTTCTTTCATCAAACCCATACTCTATATACTCCGTCTTACTTCTTCTAATCCTTAATCCCTTTCCTTTAAGAGTTTATCTTCACACATCAAGCCTTTGGTTAACTTATTTCCTATTTTCTCCTACCAAAACTATATTATCAGCAAACATCATGCACCATGGTTATATTATATCATAAACTGAATAATTTCATATTGTATAAGACATTTTAAATGAAAAATATACTATGTATTATCTAATATATTGAACACATATATAAGTATAATTGTACGATAATGATTACCTTCATTCATGCCTCTACTATTGAGCACCACTAAGTTATAATTGATATTATCAATACAATTTAGTTAACAATGTACCAAAATATGTATAATAATAATACTATATTCTATTCAGGGCCAGTTTGCTCAACTCGTGCACGCATACCTTAGCCGTTGACAGGCGGCAGTCAACGATACTCGATGTGATCGACGATCGTTGCCTTGTATACAGACGACTATTAAAACAATATATTACACCCGGTGTGTATACAAATATATTTTAGGTGCACACATGGTGTGTAGTGTGTCGTGAAAACGATTTGATAGTACAGCTCCCTTCGTATACACCTTGTGACGACAACAGCGCTCACCGTCGGCAACATTTATATACGAACGCGACAAATTTTCGATGATCGACTGGGCAAATTTATTTGTGTGGAGTGCATAAGGGTATGGATTTGTAATTTTGACTGTATGTGATATTCAGAAGAGATACCCAATGAAAATGAGTTTTTATTTCCAGAATAGGTATTATTGAAGATTGTTTTTTCGTTATATTTATGTAAATATCTCAAAAAAAAAAAAAAATCGTAAGTAATATGTACAGTTATGCAAATAAGTGAATAAATAAATACAAATGTTAATCGATAGATTTTTTTATTATTTAGAAGTAAATATTGAAAATAAATTGCTAGCGTATCCTATTATGTATTTATGATAATAAATGGGATGAATTTATACAACCAGCTAAATCATTGGTATGTAAAAGTATCAGTCATGATGCAGTGGCGAATATTCTGGGAAGGGTGGGGAGGTGATAAGTGGATTGCTCCCTCTTACTCGTATAAACGTTAATTTTTCCTGAATAAAATATAGTAATTTTGTTTAAAAAAATCTTAAATGCAATTTGACGATTGGTGAATAAAAGTTTCCTCCACTTGTTGTATATAATTATTAAGCTAGAGTCGCACGACGATAGTAGAATATGATAGTTGCTATCATGAAAGCAACTTTTATGAAAGTTGTCACCGTGTGAACTCGATTACAGTAGCTATCACACTTTCACTCTCACACTATCCTACTATATTGCATGCATGATAGTTGATAGTGAATTTGTATGATAGTGATAGCGATTTTCAATGTGCGGCCTATATACTATCACGCTATTATACTGTCGACCTTGTTCAGCTGTTTTACGTTTTTCCGTCAAATATGAATTTAGCTATTTCACATTTTCCCGTTAAATTTGAATTCAGCTGTTTTAACTTTGTCCATTTAATTTTAATTAAAACATAATATGGAAGAGTTTAATATTTTAAGACTTTTAGAAGAGTACCAAAGGTACCTTGCCGTTGTTATAAAAAAGATCCTAATTTAAAAATCAGGCACAAATGTGATGCTGCAGAAGAGGTTCTCCTAAAATTTGCTAAGATGCAGATGGTAAAGGACTAAAATTCAACTTTCCATAATAATACACAAACAATTCAAAAAAATTTGTTAAATTTTATCATTCGACACTGGTGTGATAAAGAAGTAATTATCACAGATTTGAAATGCAGTATGAACACATAGTGATAGTGATACAAAACTTTGGGGGGCTTTTGACAGCAACTATCATGTTCTACTATCGTCGTGTGACCCTAGCTTTAATTATAAAAATATATTTACAACGGATTAATATATATATATATATAATGTATTATAATTTACTAATACGTAATCAATAGTTATCTTACGTTTACAACCTAAATTTCATGATATATTAATATGTATTAATAGAAGTAATAAACATATGTTCTTTGAAAACTTTTTTACATTTCCATTAACATGATATTGTATGCATAAGTGGCGCAGACATTTTGGTAAGGGGTGTGCAATAATGTAAATGGGCCTCATTTAAAACAAATATGTATATAAATATATTAATAAGGAAAAGGGTACGTAAATACCAAATTCTCAATTCTTTATATTTGTTTAAATTTTAGTTAAATTTTACACGAATGGGAACGCCGAAATTAATAAATTTTATATAAAAAAGTTACAGCACAACATCCTCGTATTAACAATTAACAAAAAAGTCGTTACAAATGAATAAAGTATTATTACGACCTTACATAAATAATTACATGTTGTATTAAAAATCATCTAAAAATGATATCATTTGTGCACAATACGTTTAAACTATCTTTCCTAAAACTCATGTATGTACGATGAATATGATAGATGGTAACATTTATATCGTATTAAATCTCTTTTATACACGTTTATTTAATCTAAAAGTAAAATTAAATATTTTCATCTTATTATATTGTATTTGTTCAATATTATTTTTTATATTATAAAGTTGAGATTTAGTGAGATCTACTGAAATTCCAAACAAATTGATTAGGCTTATTACAGTGAGATAATTTATATTTGATTGACTTTCATGTAAATAAATATTCCAAGTAGAATTGTTTAATACATACGTGCATAGATAACTGTATATTATAAAAAATTATAAACTCATTGGTAACAGAATCATATATTGTACGACGTATGCGTAGAATTGAAAACACGTATACAATTCAGTATATATTGCTTTAAATTTTATACATTATTAATAAAACGTATTCCGTATTCCATACTCTATTATTATTATGTAATGCACTCACCATCGGCATTAGCGTTTTCGACATTAATTACAACAATTATTATCGCAATTGTCAAAAACAAAATAACTTTAATTGAATCCATGTTGGGTTTTTTTTCTTAACTGTTGAACTACTTTTAACACGATCAACTGTCGAAGTTTGGAATTAGATGTCAGGCGCGTCTCGACTATACTTCTCAAGGTAGTCTTGAGTAAACAATAAACATATGGTGTAAAGTGTTACGAATACGCTTAGGTATCCGAATACAAATAAAATAAATCACTACACGAGACGATTAAAAAGTGTTTAAATTATATTTGATGCAAAAGAAAACTAATACAATTATTGAATTGAATGTTTAATGCTCTGTAAAAGTTCTGAAGCACGTTAATGCTATGTGCCTTAACCAGCATTGCCCCGCAAGTGTTCATAAGCACCGAGCAATCCTCCTACCATAGATATAACATTATATCATAAAACATATACAAATACCATCTTAACCAATGGTTCGTAACAATAGTGTATTTCTGTCAGTATTTGTTAAATTGTTCGAAATACACGTAGACCCTATAAAAAATGTTTTTATACGAATTTGGAAAACTGACTTTATTATATAGAATATTATGATATATTGTCGTGACATCAAATATAATATTGTTCACGTGAAAAGTGATTTGAGGGAATTGCAAACGTCACGCAGTGAGTTGTACCGGTGTGTTGAGTATTTGTTGTGTGAAGTGTACACGAACATGCGTTTACATTCGCTCGTGTACGCACATGTCGACAGTCGTAGCTAAAATATAGAACATCTAATCTCACGTACCGATCGATTTAGTTTTTGGATACGGATTGTGAAAATAAATTTGAAACGGCTGTGACCTCTGGTTCAGAATCATTTCGAAATTCTATTCATTTCCACGCGAATACGTCTTCTCGATGAGGGGCTGTCGGAAATGCGCGTAACGCTTTTGTACGTAACAAACACGATCTCGCCGTCAGTCGATTTATTCACCTGTGTTTGTTTGCGCGCAGTATTGTCGTTTTCGCAGACCGTGCGAACACAGACGGCCACAGATAAACAAACATAATAGACGGGTAATTCGCATGTAGTGTTTTCGGACCGCCTTTGGCGCTCTATAGCCGGGGCGCCGTAGAACACACGCCGGCGACCGTCACGCGCCTGGTGGCGAATTTACGGCATGGGTTCTCAAACGTGCATTGCGCTATATCCCACGTGAACGCGGTAAATGCGGTGTGCTGCGAGCGGTTATTGTAGTCCGAACATGTTTGTGGTACACTGGTTTTCAACGATAACGTCACTCGGCGCGCGACGGTCACCGGCCTGTTTTCGTGGCACCGACCATAGCGTTCGCGTAATGCACTAATTTTCAGTGTGGCATCATTCGCTGCTACGTAAAATATAATTCATAATTTTCTCTACACATATGGTATTGCTAATAGTACACGATAATATTTTCAGTTTAAATTTTCAAACATGTTTACATACAATCTAAATCGATAATTCAATGCCTTAAACGCTATTTTAAAACCAATGTTATTAAGAACTGATACGTATTCAAAATTGAATAGACTAGGTAAATAATAAATGTGTAACATGCATATACCTTATACCTAATAGACGGAGCATTTGGTCGGGTACTGCGGTTTTGTGTAATTAGTTGTGTAGTGATGCCGATTCTTTAGTGCAAAATATTGTTTCCAATAAAAATTCGAATAAAATATACCACCTCAGAATAGATTATAATCAATAACACATATCGTCAATAAATATAATAATAATAATAATAAAACAAAACTAAAAAACAAGAGTAATTTTATTATTAATCAAAATACGATGATAGTATTGTATTATTGTACGGGAAATAAGGAAAGTAAAATTGTACATTTGTATCGCAATATTGCACAACATGGCTTGTCCTTCGCACATGCGCACAAGTGTTGAATAATATGTGCAGCTCAGCAATGTGCGTCTATTAGTATAAGGTTTATGGTAACATGTTTGTTTTTTAATATCAATAAATATGTAATAACATACAAAATTTATCGTAATATATTGAAATACAAAAATTTTTTTAAAAAATTTTATTACATTTATTACCAAAAACTGATAATATATCTACATAACAAAACTTCAATATTAATAATATATATATTATGTTTAACAATTTATATTATGGAATAATACTAAAAAAAAAAAAGAATTGCTACAAACATGTAATATATATAAAATTAACATTTTTAAACAGTTTTTGATATGTAAAAAATAGTTAATATAATTTTAATACAATTTTAAAGTCAGAACTCAGTCCCCCTGCGTCCCCCTCAATTCAACCACCGGTTAAATCTATCGGGTAGCAAAGAATTCATGTTACATTCTTGTCAATGAGTCTGTCGATATCAAGCAGAAATATATTTATCTATTTCGAATTATGAGTTTGTAATTAGAAATGTTTAAATTTAATTGTACTTAATCTTTGGACGTACAATTCTTAAATAATACTAAAAAGTATTATTTAATAAAAGAGATTATCAAGAAAGAAGACTGCGCTGAATAGATTAGGTTAGTTAGCTAAAAATTGATTCATTATTAATATATTTATAGTTAGTGATATTTGTAGATTTACAAATATTGTACTTATATGTAATATGTTATATTATACCGACCGGAATTAGTGTTTTCGACATAATTTCTAACAATTATTGTAATATCACATCAGAAAACATTTTAGTATAAATCAAATATATTGTGTACTTTTTATTTTCTTATTTTTCTTAATGTTTTTGATATATTCTTCAGTTATAAAATTTAGGACAAAGTCTTTAAATGAAGATGCATCAGGGTCTGTCTGTTATGTCATTCAGATATATTTAGGTGTATTGTTTTCGTTCATTTGATTATTTTTGTAGATGAAAGTAAATATTTTATAATTATATTATTTCGTAATTATTGTTCATTATGTATGATGTATTATCATTATTATTATTATTATCATAATTATTATGTGGTTATTAAACATTTTAACACATAAATTCTCACGTTTTTCCACAATTCCGATCACGTTATAACACAAACATAAAAACGGACTGCCCAAATGGTTCTTGTATACAAAAACCGTATTTACAGTTGCATACAGTTTGTCGTACACCAATTCGAATTAATGCGTATATTGATGTTTATTCCATTAAAAATAATATATCTTTTACTTTTCTTACTTGTTTTACTGATGACGAGCATCTGCACCGCCAGAAAAAATTGTGCGTCGCGCTGTTTTAGAGGTAGAATTAGAATAAAATCACAGAAAAAAAAATTATAATTTACGAGTTCGCGCTAAAACTTCCTCACGTAAAACGATCATTTGTTTAGAGCGTACAACATAGTTGGACGAACGCCGAAGGGAAGTAATAACGCGAATTTCATTATTTTCCTGTTCGCGTTGAACGCTATGGCGAACGTTGCTGTCGTGATCGACACAAACCGAGGTGCGGGAGACCAGCACTTGATCGGTAAACTGAGTCCGTGATCGTTTACGGACCACCAGCACAGGCACTTACTCCTTTGAGGAGAAGGCACGACTGAGTTAAGCGCTATGTGCAGGTTCCCGTTTCTTCCCGCCGGGTCTTGTGGTTTAGTCATTACTATCTAGCGCCTGTCCCACGACCATCACGTTGCACCCGAGGTAGTCTGGTTAAACATGCCGGGCACCGCGTCCGGAACGGTGAGCCGGTACCAACGATCGGTGATACCAACTAGGTTTGAAGTCGACATTGGTTGATCTCCCATTGTTCTAGCTCCCGAGGCGGCTAGTGGTGAGCCATCAACACAATAACCGACGGAAACAATTGTTTTGTATAAAGCGGCTTCTAAACGATCAACAATACCGCACGACAAGTGATATTGCACAATATGATCGGCGGTGTGTATATTGATATACGTCGTTAATATACAGGATACTAAAAAAAATGTATCGGAAAGTATCATTTTATCATTATATAAGATTCAGCATTGGTTAGATATATTGGGTTTCGACAAATTCACATTTCATTCTAATGATTAGTTTGTTGATTTAAAGTGGAACGATATTCGTTTTCTTGGATACTCGTGTCTGTTGTTATTCTGTTTCAAATTAATTCGTCTCGTTGGTTCGAACGGATTTGGCGAAAGGAATCGTTTGGAATATCTGTGACTTTATCAAAACTGATTTTCTTGAAGTTTAAACTTAAAAATCAATTACATATGTTAACTTATCATTTGGTTTTAACGTCGCGTGTTTACGTGGTGCCATTTTTTATTCACTGATTTTGAGAAATTAATATAAAACATGCAGTTGCGAAACGATCACTATGTAATATGACGACACACACAATTGACGAACGGTAATCGACGGGTGCAATCATATCTAAACGAGACGTACACGTGCCTGTCGTGATTATTTTATTTTATATGATTATTGTCGTGTGGTGAGAGTCCACGGGAAAATATGTCTTTGAATATAATGGTGTGATAATTCTCCGAGCTCCGTTCGGTTTGCAGCGTCTTTCGGATAAGCCTGCGTTCGGATTAACGAGACCCTACTGTACTACGTTTTCAGTCATGACGAATCCAATATTCGCATTGTTCACTATTATTTTCTATTTTTATATTTTCCGACGACTGACATTGTACACGATGACTTGGTCGGGCTGACGTAGACACGGCGCTTCGGACAAGCTATTCTGGTGCGTGCACGTTTATTGTAGGGGTTTTTTTTTAATCGTACAACGTTTAAAAACGCAATGAAACGTTTAAAAGTGAGTACACGACGAAATCGAAACAACGCTAAAAGATACTACAATACTAATAATCCATTGAAGTTCGAACAAACAATATTCACGCGTCAGTTGTACGTTTGGTTTTCAGTATTACGGACACAATCGAGTACGACATGTTCATCACCTGAAAATCATCATTAAACGTTTATGTTACACCGTACTTATCGTCAACACTGTACTAGCACAGATTAGATGAATACAGATGGATCACTCGGCTCGGGAACAAAAGAATTGCAAATACGCTCTTCTGATTGGTTCCCCACAAATCAATGTTGACGCACACGACTGAATAAATTATTGGGCTGATATTATACAATATTATTGTATAACTCCTTTATTATTTTAAATATTATAATAATAATGATTATCATATGCCGGTAAAAATTTAATGTAGGTTAAGCACATATTTCTTTCCAACTAATATGTGAATGAAATTCAAACCAACAGGTTATCTTACAAGAGCAATGTTTAAATTTTAGGTAAATATATTGTGCTATTGTGCGGTAACACTGATTTCTGGGGAATTAATGACGTGATTTTTTTTGTTTACATCGCGAGTGATCCGTCTGTATTCATCTATTATGTCAATTGCGGCATACGTATTTATATAAAGTTTTCCCGAGTTCGGTTGGTGAATTATAATCAAATGAATTCTTCGTTTTATTTTGATACGTATGCTGTACATAGATCGCATCAAAGAGTATACACACGTGTATATAAAAACAAAATATTAAATAGATACCCGTGCGAACATTTCCAGATTTATGATGGATTTCGGCGACACTTTCATTATTCGCATATGGGCGGTATTCATGTTCATCACCAGCAACAAAGTCTTTTTAAACTTCAAATCCATTGCAGTCCAGTTGCTGCTGTACAGTCCGAAGTTGACCGTGGTCTTCTGAAAATTTTCCGAAATTCAACGTCGGCCGCGTAAATTCGCGTGGTAGTTTTTATAACGCGGTGCTTACGGCGGTCTCGAGGATGTCGAGCGCGTAACAGAAAATGTAGAGTTCGAACGTGAGCGAGGCGAATCCGGAGGCGAATTTCAAAACCGGCGGCGACACGATCGACGAACTAGTGAGATACGCCTTGTTAACAAATACAAAAAAAAAAAAAAAAACAAAACGCTACGTAAGATCATTAATCGCGAAAACATCGTGCCGCGAGAGAAAAGTCAACAGGGAACGAAGACGAACGCCACGCGGACACTCACGAACGACGTGAGAAGCACCAACGTCATCGATTCGCACGCACCCTGGGCTACCTGGAGCAGCACTACCGGACGGACGATGTCGAAGAAGTCGTCGTATTTCCTGCGAACACGGGCGCACGTGACCAACGTAACCGCGCGCGACCGACCGCCGACCGTGTCCCGGGCGCAGTTCGGTCGGAACCAGGGACGTAGCCAGAAATTTGGTTCGGAGTAGTTGATTCAGAGGGTGAAGGTATATTCGGGATTTTCCGACAGTATCTACTAGATGGGCGATTATACGTTACGTCGGTGAGATAAAAAACAGGCTATCACGATTGCGGTCGCGTCTTTGTGTTAACAAATTAGGCGTTAATGACTTATTGCACGTGACCGTTCGTGTGTGCGTTTTTCGTATGTATACACCTATAGGAAAATTTTAGAATTCGCAGAAAATATGCGGGTTTCTTAAGATTTCTGTAGTGGAGGGCTGGCCACGGCACTGGTTGGAACCGTTCCCGTTTCGGAGATTGCGCTCCGACGGAACCGCCGTGTCGCGGACGGTCGGCGGAACGTTTCGCCCGTGGCCGGGTGCGCGTACTCACTCGATTAGTTTTTGATTGTCCTCCGCGTGAGTGATCAGGTCGTCGTGATGACGGTCGGCTATCGCCTCGTCGGCCACCGCGCGAACGCCTGCAAAAACACCGCCGGAAACCGGACGGGATTGAACGGGTATCGCTCGCGGTACGGACCGTCACGATCACGGGAACCGTTCGGTGTACACTGGGTTCGAGAACCAACGGGTAACCGTCGTCGGGGTGAATACAGTTGAGAGACGGTCGGGTACTTTCGTGTTCTATTCCAATGCACCGTGGGCGAATAATAGCTCGACCGATCATCAACTATCACGTAACGTTTACTCCCGACTTGCCGGGAGAATCAACGGGTTTTCGAAGAAATACAAAAATAATAGACAATGACGGGTGAACAAGCCGGCAAATTGAAAAGTTACGGTCGGGCATTTATTTTAAAATCGATTTTGTCGCTGCGTGAAAATAAAAACGAATCGAAAGCTAAACCGGAACGGCCAGGTTTCAAACAAAAAATGGTTTGTTCACGGGTACCTGGTTTACGGTTCTGGTTTCGGTTCGGTTCTTCTTCTTCAAAAAAAAAAAAAATCGGTACCGGTTCGTGAATATTGTGAATTTCGGTTCCGGTTAATAGCGGTACTAACCTGTTCGTACGATTTTAGAAATTAGCATTAAAAAATGATGGTTTATCAATTATACTGTGGCGCGATCATTAAAGGTTTAATAATTAGTTTAGTCATCTTCAGCTAACGAGTAATAGTACCAATTATTACTTAGTCTGACTGATCATGAAAGTTTTATACATTCTTGAAGTGTGTAAATAAAGTAATGAGATCGACATTGGTAGAATTCAATCCGGCAACACTGGAGTTTTTCCGTTTGGAAAGGTTTGTAGGTTAACATCTAATGAGCTTTCAGTACGAGAGTTTGAACTCTCTAGAGTCACGTGCTGGTCCGTAGCGATTGTTTTCGTAAACCGGTTATTTCTAGTGCGTTCTGACAACGAGTGGCCACGATTTCGGGCAAAGGCGCGCGGTCCGTTTTTGCTTCCGACTTGGGGGCGCAGTGCGACGAAAACTTTCGAAAACTACAGCAAGCGTACGGAGATAGTGTTCTTTCAACGGCCCAGGCGTTTGGGCGGTTCATGGTACGTTCAGCAAGCTGATAATCGATTGAAGACGAATCTCGTGGTGTTGGAAGGCGTTCAACTGCAAATAATGACGAAAACATCGTCGGAGTCCGGGATCCCGTCCGATTGTTGACCGTCGGTTAAGGACACCACCGTTTATCGGATTTCGAACAACCCTCTTGGGGACGAGGAAATTCTACGGCGAAAATGCGACGGTGCGGCTCGTCGCACGGCAATTCCAATCAATCAGTTTTCGGCAACCTTTGTGACGTTTCTCTCGTTCCGCGATTGATAACTCACCTCGGATGACAACATTTCGGGACGCTATGGTATATTCAAACTGCTTCGAACAATGGGAACATCGCGTCCGGTGTCGCGTGGACTCCCGAGGCGATTACTTCGAAGTAGACAATTTATCATTATTTTATGTACGCAACTCGTATAAAGCCACGTCCCGACCAAGAAATGATCGTCGTTAACATGCGTGTTCGACAATGTCGATGACAATAATAATGAATGTTTCTGAAATTTGTCACCGACAATTGTGTCGGCAATACTATGGGACCAAACTCAACCGGAAAAACTTAGTCGGTCAATTTTATCGTGAGTGTAAAAATAGAAAGTCTCTGTGGCTGATGAAGTCATCGACTCGAAATGGTTTGCCTACAATTCCATGATTTTTTTAAAAGGACAAAAACAAACGCAAGCAGATGCCACAGTAGCAACGTTATTTTTGTCAAATATGTTGCTTCAGTGTGGACGAGCATGTTTTTTTAATTTTCCCGTCGACTTTTTCGGAAACACTCTGTCGCTGACAATGGTGACAAAGCGGACGACAAATATTTCTTGGTCCGGACGCGGCTTATCTAACCTGCTTCGATAGAGATGACGTCTCTTTACTTTATTTACACACCGCGACGGGGTATGTGGGAGGAAACAAACCCGAATAGCTTAGCGGCCGGTCACGGCGGCCGTGGCCGACGTGGCCGTAGCCGGCGGCCACGGTGAGGAACTGGGCGCGGAGCGCGAACACGACGGTCACGAAGTAACAGTCGAACAGCAGCCAGCAGAACACGTTGACGGTCAACACGAACGACTCGGTGAGGTAGACGAGCGTCCAGACGGCCGGCGAACGGTCGGAACGCGCGTACCACGGGGCCGCGTTCCAGAACGCCAGCGTGCCGTAGCTGAGCGCGACGAACGCGCGCAGCCAGACGGACAGCCGGCGCCGGCACCGGCGCAGCTCGGACGGGTCCCGGCGGCCGGACCGCGTGTACGCGCGGCCGGCCGCGTCCAGCACGCGCCGCAGCCGGTCCGCCGCGGTCACCATCACATAGCCCTTGAACACGCACATCAGCCCGGTGATGAGCACCGAGGCCAGGAACAGGAACTGCTGCACGTCGTCCAGCGCCCAGTACAGCCGGACGGTCTGCACGAGCTGCAGCCCGAACGTCAGCCGCAACACCGACAGGATCGCCGTCCTGTACCGTCGGCCGCCGCCGCCCTCGGCGGACGGCCACAGCAGCTGGTACAGGCCGATCCGTTTGAACAGGTCCAAGTCCATCGCGTTCTCGGCGTCGTGGCCGTTCGTCGTGCCGGCCATGGTTGCGGCCGGGTCTGCACGCGGACGCGTAAAACGATTAGCGTTCGGTCGGCGGCAACGTCGCCCTAACCGGACATCGCGCGGACGTTAGCCAACGGGTCCCGTCTAACGTTTTCCGTCCGCGTGCTTGGACGGACGTTCCCCGAATTCCGGGAAGATACGTCCCCCGTCAAACGTTCAGCGCGACTGACGACGATTCGTCCGGACCGTACACGTGAAACAGTTGTATTGTCTCGGCACGCGCGCGACCAACGGCACTGCCGGGACGGCCGAGCACGGTGAACGCGGGGACGCGAACGTGTTTGAGGAATTGTGTGAATCGCGCGTTGCACGCGATTCCCGTGGCCGTGTCCGACAAGGAACGTGAACTCTGGCGCGTCCGCGCGCGACTGACTCCGCGCACAAAAAAAAAATCACCCCGGTTTTTCCACTTACCTCGTCGTCGTTCCAGCACCAGGACAACGTTCGCGGCCGACCGCGTACGGAAAACGAACCGCGGAATTCCGCCCCGCCCGGAAACACAACGTCGCGTCGCGATATATCGTTTCGCGGTTTAATTTTTAATTTTTTCGTTTTTTTTTTTTTGTTTCCCGAACGGAACGTTTGACCTCTCCGATTTCGTTCGGCTCTTTGATGTACGAAATTCAAAGCGACGGCCCGTAACGCGGTCGCCCGCAAACGACGAACGTACAAAGGCAACGGACACGAACGCCGTCCACGCCCTTTTCGCGTTGGTACTTCGCGCGGACAACACGCTCGGCGACGAACCGCGTGTAGTAACGCCCCCCCCCCTCGCGCGTTTCGTCTTTTCCCAAATTATTAATTCCCGCTCGTCGTCCGTTCCGGGTTCGAGGCGTCGGTCTTCGTGCCGACAGCGGGTTAGGGCCTCAATGTCATTGCATCATACTTGTTGGAGCGTACGCACTTACTGCGTTCAAGACTTTTTCCTCAAGAATCAATTTTACCGCTATCCACTCAATCACGTTTCCTTACTACGTCCGCTACTTAAATTTTCTTCTCCTTGTTCCCCGTGCTAGTCTTATCCCGAACACATTATTTTATACCCATCTCCTATTTCTTTTGCTATTTCCCCCTTCCACTTAGTTTCCTGCACACGACGAATATTGGTTTTCCTCCTCTTCGATACTTCTACCAATCCTCCACATCTGCTTGTCAATCGACGTCCAAACATTTCACGTATCTGTTCTTACTTTACATCTGTCTTCCACGCCCAGACGCAAGTTCGTCCTAGAGTTCAGTGGCGACGTCCCTACACCGTTGACACTACAAGCGTTGGGTGGACTTGTACACATGACTGGTGAAACAGCTACCGCACAGGCCGTCCGGCTGGTATCACACGGTATATTCTTTAGGCCTCCGTTACCTCTGGCTATTTTATTCTCTCTTACCTGTTGCCACCCCCCCCCCCCCCCACGCACATCCGAGATGGAACGCTTACGTTTGGTTTTTAAAGCTCCTCATACTATTTGACAAGATTTTGCATCGGCTGTCGACCTGACGTTTAGTCGCCTCTTACGACTGGCTGATGGGTCCATGGAAGTATTCTGACTCCCTTCCACAAGGGTTACAATTTCAACATTGAAATTTAAATTGTTTTAGTCCCATCATAGTCATATTGTACACTGTACAGTTTACACATTTTTGTTTATATATTTATTTGTCCTTATATTATTGACCTGTATGTGATAATATTATCGAATAATTATAATATTTGTATTCATATTGAATTAAATATATTTAACACGAGAGGATTATTTCTAATTAATCACATGTTTCTGAGATGAAACTTTGAAAAATAGGTATGATGTTAATTGTACATGGAAAATAAAACTTCCCAAATTATCTCTTTTATATGATGGGACACCCCGAGACGTCGCCCTCGGCCTCCCTCGCCGCGATGGAGGTATCAACTGCAGGAACTGCCTCTCGCGCACTGCTTCCTCTTTGGACAGCATCGCGGCCTTCGCAAATCGATCCCGCCGTCCCAGTTATTCGGAGACTCTAGCATCCGAGCTACCAGATTACGCGGCCGGAACGAGGCTCAGCTCGTCCCTGACACGCTCAAACGCTTCGTAGCGGCTAAGCGTGTGAAACGCGTCGTTGTCTTCCTCGTTGTACGAGTCGTGCGGTCCACAGAAAACACCCGCTCACCGGTGCACGGCCGATTCGGTTCAAGTACCGGTTGAAACAGTAGTGACCCGTTAATAGCCAAATAAGCCGAAACGTCGTTTCTCCGTGCGACCTGTTCACCCACGGTTCAAGGAACAAAGGGGTATCAAGGTGCGCGTCGACTCGCGTTCGCTGCTGTCGGAGGCGTCTTAACGGCATACTCGCCTCGCTCACGAGGCCATCTTCCGGACCCGCGGTGACGAGTTGTCGGACGAGGGGACTTTCGCCGTTACCGGAGCATCCGGAGACCGTCAGGTCGTTGCCGGCGGTACGTTCCGTGTGTTGTCGTCGTACGCTTGAGAAGACGCTCCAGAGGAAACAAACTACTAATCTACACTTCCGCGGCCCGCCTTCGTTCGGCTTAAGCTCGCTAAGGGTGGCCATAACCAGCTGAGTCTTCTCGAGAACCTGGTCCAAGTGTGGGGTGAACATGGATCCCTTGAATCGTCATATTTCTTTAAAAGGTAAAAGTACATATTTCATTAACTAATAAATAAAAACATTTGAAAAGGGTGTCGAGGATATTGAAGATAAATTTCTATGCGGTGTTATAATTAGTTTTCGCCAAACACTCTGTTAATGATTATACCCAAATTGTTATACGATTTCTGTACAATCGTAGTCAACTATAATCTGATGACTTTACTACATCAAATATAGTTATATTTCAATAATTTTCATAATAATGTTTTTGAGAACCTTTCATTGTATTGCTTGTTGAGTTATTGAGCGTATACGAGAGGTTACAAGCCAAACAACTAAGAGCTGAATAAGATACCCTATTTCATTACGAAATATGAATGTTAAATTACGTTATCTATTAATATAACTTGAATCATGCATTGGTTTTGCGATACCGACTAAAATTACGTTTAGAAAGGATATGCTGTCAATTTAAGTGGACGAGGTATTCCACTTTCAACAAGCGTTTGTGCGCTTCCACTGTACCGGTATTTTCCATTTCGACGCTTTAACAACATCTTATTTTTGTACGAGCAAAGCAAAATGATTAGCAACGAAACAAAATACGATTTGCTCGTATATGCCATTCAATATTTGTTGTAAATAATTCTTTTTAGAAGTTATAGTATTATCGTTTCAATAATCAGACATTTTTATTATTGAATCATGGATTAATGTCATTAAATCGTTCTAAATATTGCTATTAATCTATTAGAAAGTAAGGCGAGATGTTAAATCGTCGTCGTTTTCTAACTTGTAAGTGCAAATATAATTTCCTTCGCTCAACAACTCTGATGATAGCGAATATTGGTTAGACGAAATTCAAATTTTGTAGATTTTTAATTTTTTTTTTACAAAATAAAAATTTTTATTTTTGTATTAGTAGTGTTTTATTAACAGTCTTTACACACCCATTTTTTTTTAACACGTAAATCAAATTGTATTATTTGTACAAGCACAATCAATAGTCAAACGTTAAAAGTTTTAAAATATTTACTGAAAAAAAAAAAAATATTAAACTTTAATAAAAATACTTATTCAAAATATACAATCGCAAACGCGAACAAATTGTAAATATTTTTTTGATTTTCCGTCATAAAATCTTGCATATCTATTAGAATTTTAATCTAGTATGAATTACAAAAGATGCGAGCATTTGGAAAACAATCTTTAATTAAAAACTACATTATCAAACGAAAGAAGTATGCATTGAAAGTATGACATCAGAACTTTATCGTTTGTCACGAATGTATTATATGTATAAATATTCCGATTATCGTAGTCACTAAACAATTAAATAATACGTTTATCGACATCAACATATATGTCTTTAGTTTTTGACGAGCTTTCGCCTGTCCCTGATTGACTGAAAAGAGTGTCTGCTACATAGTATTCGTTATTGTGTGCAAAATCACAAGCAATCGTAATAGGTTTCAACGTTATCGCAATATAGTCAAATTTAAAATGTTACAATTTTAACGAGAACTTGTTTAGAAATTGGTTGACTATAAAATAATGGCCATGTAGCATGGTCATATATTGATAGCAAATATCAATTAATAGGTGAGGTACCTAAACGTCTAAATACAAACATAAAACAAATGTCTAAACACCAAACCATTATTTTTACGTTTTGTGTACCTAAAATGACAATGAGATAGTGAAATCAAAATTGAAATATTACATTCGAGTACGCGAAACATATGTGAAAATAGTATCAAAATTGGTTCGGTAGTTTCCGAGTATAGCGATTACAAACTGACCACATTGACTCTTTATATGTATAAAGTTATAAATACAAATTTATTATATAGATGCCGTGAACAAACGATGAAGAATACTTCATTTAATTAATTCATAATAAAGTCGCTTCAGTATTAAATTATTAATTTATTTTATTTTCTTAAAAGCATATATAAAGTTACACATAAAATATTATTTTTCGGACAAACTAATAGTTTCTTGACGACTTTTTCTTTTACATCATATCGTAGTTAATTTGTTCGTGCATTATATATGTCATTTTATCGTTATAAAAGCACGGAGTACTAAACGTACTAAATTGTATTTTAGATAATCGAAACAATTAAAAAGTAACAATACAATAAGACTATCCGAGTATGTTGAAAGAAAAAAAAGAAAATAATGAATGTCGGCACTAAAGCGTTATCGTCGACAAATTAAATAATAAAACAGTTAATGCTAATGTTTCATTATTAATTTTTTTATCGCCCGGGAATACATGAGATATAGTTGGCATTAAAATTTCTTCACACAAATCGACGTCGACATGTACTCGTAAAACTGAAAAATCTTATACAAAATTTAAAAAAAAACATAAATTTAGTTACACTGTCTAACGTTCGTATACACTTATAATATACGTTATAATCGCTTAACCGAATTCAAGGTCGTCGTCACGTAAACATTTTTAGCAATACAACAACGCCTCGTTTGTTTCGTTCGCAACAGTTAAATGTATATACAGCTTATAACTGCTGTGCAATTTAATATTTGGCCTCTGTATATGAATATGCTTGGCCACAGCTGAGCCAACGCGCCACAAATAAAATAAATACAATTTTATATTTATTATACGTATATAGCCGGTAGAGGTACGTGCGTGGGTCTAACAAAATGTATACGTTCTCAGCGGTTGCAATACAAATTATATATTTTTAACTGAGGAATATATCATATCAACGAAATCGACAAAAGTAATGAAATAATAAACCGAAGAGAGAAGTAAACAATACAGATTATGTTTTCGTCATTGAATTGGGTATGTTAGTGTGTTGCACAATCATTGATAAAAAAATAACAAGACCGCACGCAAACAAACACGTTATGCCCCAGGTACACTACCTATCGTTTACATTTCACATAATTAATGCGTAACACACTACGTAATGTGAAAATAATAGACGTTGAATTGAACATTCACAACCTTGTAATAAATTGCCGTTTCCAATCCCCTGAAATAACTCTTCACGTGAACAATTCAAAATTTTACCAGGTGACCAAAATTACTAAAGCAATGTTTTGCAATTGCTAGATATCATAAATAAATAAATAGTTAATAAACAGTTAATAGATAATAAAGTTCTATTACCCGGCTTCGCTCGTGTGCAGTTTTTTTACGTAAAATATTTCAAATTGAGTTACTCATCTGAACTCTGGTATATTTATTAAATATTTTATAAAAATAATCATATGAAAGACTAAATTTTTTTTTTAATTAATATGAATTAATGTTTATTTTTAATTTTCAATTTACATATTTTTTCTTAACCGACTAATAATATTTATAAATGATTATTCTAAAACCTCAGTATAAACCACATCGATATACCCGGCGTTAATTTTTTCTTCAATCACCAATAATTTCTTGAAAGTCAACATTTCTGTTTGTATTGTTTATATGAGGAATCAATATTGTTTGTTCTTTTGGTGAACCATTTGGTGAAAATTACGAATCTTACTTGTATGTATAATGAAATAATTTGAAATTCATTGTTTTGACAATCATTTGATATCTGAACGTCAAACGTTCATTTAGAATTGTCACAGTTGGCCGTCTGTTTTGCCGACGTTACAAATTATGTTATTCGTAAGTTTCAACTGAGCGAGTTAAACTCGACTGTATCCGTTGTTGCGGAGTCATAATGAGAAATTCATAATAGCTTTGCTTCCAAACGCTTTCTACACTCATCATTAGTTCCATTGACTCAACGATCATGTAGTTGCATTGGCTTGCTTGTGCGTACGCTGACCTATATTTCGTCACCTCGCTGTTGGCATTTATTTCAAAGAAATAAAACACGAACTGAAATGTTTGCAACACACCAAATTAATGAACTTTAAGGTTTTACATATGTTTCCGTGATCGATCATAAATATTGATTAAAAAAAAAGATAAGTAAATTCCGATTCAATATTATTCATTTTATGCTAATATTGAACAAAAATGCTACCCCACGTAACAAAACTGTAACAAATTTCCAACTTTTCTGGTGGATTTAACAGAAAATTTCTTATATACAAAACTTGACAAATAACAAATTACAAATTACGAACTCGAAAAAAAACAGCCAAATTGGTCGAGCCGTTTTCAAGTGATGACGTTTCATACAGGAGGCAATTGATCTTTATTTATATAGATGACACGATAAAATAATAAATATATATTTATATATATTCGTAATCAATAAACCATATAAAGTCAGTTTTCCAAATTTATATAAAAACATTTTTTGTAGGATCTGTATGTGTTTCAAACAATTTAACAAATATTGACAGAAATACACTATTGTTTCGAACCATTGATTATGACGGAATTAGTTAATGTATAAAATTATATTTTTTGTAAACCACCGGTCGGTGTAAAAGGATGTGCAGAATAAATCCTTTTGACCGAACGGTAAGACTGCTCGGTGAGTATGAACACCAGCGAGGCGGTGCTGATTAATGCACAAAGCATTAACGTCTTTCAGAAAATTTCATAAAGCCTGAAACATTCAATTCAATAATCGTATAAGTTTTCTTTTTACAACAAATATAGTTTAAATACTTTTTAATCGTTTTATGTGGTGATTTATTTTATTTGTATTCGGATATCTAAGCGTATTCGTAACAGTATACAACATATGTTTATTGTTTACTCAAGACAGTTTTGATACTCATAGTCGAGGCACGCCTGGCGTTTATTTTCAAACTTCGACGGTCGATTGTGTTAATAGTAGTTCAACAGTAACGAAAAAAACCCAACATGGATTCAATTAAAGTTATTTTGTTTTTAACAATTGCGATAATAATTGTTGTAATTAATGTCGGAAACGCAAATGACGATGGTGAGTGCATTACATAATAATAATAGAATATGGAATACGGAATATGTTTTATTAATAATATATATAATTTAAAGCAATATACTTTATTGTATTTGTATTTTCATTTCTACGCATACGTCGTACATTATGATTTTGTTACTAATGAGTTTATAATTTTCTTCAGAATGTACAGCTACCGTAGAACGTATGTATTAAACAATTCTACTCGGAATATTTATTTACGTGAACGTCAATTAATTACAAATTATCTTACTGTAATAAGCACAGTCTAATTTATTTGGTTTATTAGTTACGACCTCTTTAAAAGGTCGTAATAATACTTTATTCATTTTCAACACCGTTTTCGTTAATTGATAATACGAGGATGATGTGCCGTGACATTTTTATATGCGATTAATTCATTCCGGCGCTCCCATTCGCGTAATGTTCAACTAAAATATAAACAAATATATAAAGATGTATACCAAACAAATGTATAAAGAATAGAGATTTTGGTATTTACGTACCCTTATTCATATTAATATATTTATATATATATTTTTTGTTTTAAATGAGGTGTATTTACATTATTGCACATCTTTTACCAAAACGTCTGCGCACACTTATTCATACAATAGTAGGATGTTTTGGGAGGTTCTGCATTAAGGGCGATCCTCCCGACCTCTTACCACCTGTTATTTCTTATCACACCCATTATCACACCTGTTATCTCTTATCACACCCATTATCACATCCGTTATCTCTTATCAAAACCATTATCACACAGATTATCTCTTATTAAACATATTATCTCTTATCACTAGATTTGGCCCTAGATTCTTATCATGTTTCTTATCATACATGTTATATTTTATCAGTAAGTTTATCATTGAATTTTTGCTCTTATCACTGCCCTAGATTCTTATCACACTGTATATCAATGCCGCCCGATCCTCCTACTGGCTCTTATAACCCTCAAATCACTGCCGCCCGATCCTCCCATTAGCTCTTATCTTATGTACACTGTGTGTATTACCTGCATATAATCTTTTCCTATAAATCATATCATTACTATAAAAATATTAGGATGTTACATTTTTGTACAATCACTTGACAGGTATTTATTGATTTTTTTTAAATTATATTTTATTACGAATATCTCGATGTAAGTGTGTTAATCAGTAATTATTGACCAGTATATATTATACTAAATATATTAAACTAGGTTAGGTTACTAATGAGTTTATAATTTTCTTCAAAATGTACAGCTACCGTAAAACGTATGTATTAAACAATTCTACTAGGAATATTTATTTACGTGAACGTCAATTAATTACAAATTATCTTACTGTAATAAGCACAGTCTAATTTATTTGGTTTATTAGTTACGACCCCTTTAAAAGGTCGTAATAATACTTTATTCATTTTCAACACCGTTTTCGTTAATTGATAATACGAGGATGATGTGCCGTGACTTTTTTATATGCGATTAATTCATTCCGGCGCTCCCATTCGCGTAATGTTCAACTAAAATATAAATAAATATAAAGAATAGAGAATTTTGTGACGGTTGATAGTGGTGGCAGCAATACCGTTAAATGGCAGTAAAAACAGTAGAAAGAACAGTATGCGTTAATAACTGCACTACATATTTGCACAACTAAAATATTTTTTTACACTTCCATTGCCCGACAATGTTAAGTGCTCACGGTAATACGGCTACGAACGTACTACTCGAATATATCGGTTCGACATATTCAGATTGTCATCGTTCGTAAGTCATCGTATTTTTAATTAACCTAATACCCCTATTTATAATATCCAAATACAATTTGCGTGTAATCAATAGCCGCTGCTTAATTACCTAATCGCAAAATCGTAGTATTATAAATAGGAGTATTTCGCTATCTATTACATCGACGTACTGGCGGCGAAAACACTGCGATCGCGCGTAATGTATTTACGGCGTTAAAGTATTTTCGTCAGCGTTTCGTGCGGAAAAGGATGGAAAGTTGATTATCGGCTCGGTGGTGTAGACGATTCGTTACATACGCGTACATACGCGAGCCGTGTCAATTTGGTATTTACGTACCCCTTTTCTTATTAATATGTTTGTTCGGACCGGGAGCATAAAATTATAATACGCGAGCCCGGATATCAAGACTTCGCGGACAACAATAATTATAAATAACAAAAACAAATATATTTACGTATAACAAATTTTAATAAGCAAAATAATTCACGCGTAATAATACATAGTACGAATGGCCTGCCGGAACAAATTAAACAAATTCAAATTAAATATAATAAACACGCATTCGAACAACGATCGGCTATTAGAGCCAAAATTAAAAAACGATTGGCTATTAGAGTTAATAAGATTTTAACAAACGGTATTTTACTTTTTCACATAATATTACGCGACGATGACGACGACGACACGTATACGGCGGCGGACGTAACGACGACGGAAGGCTCGCGAAAATTCGCGAAAGCGACCTTTTATCTATCGCCGGAGTTATTGTTCTTAAATATAAATAAGTATTCCGATAATTATTATCGGACGTCGTGGCGGCGGCGCGCTTGTATGTTGGCGCCAATTAAGCGTCATCATTCTCCCCTCCGTTGAAATTGTTATTTTCAACCGACGTGTCCCTTGCAACTTCTAAGGGTAAGCGGCAAAGTTTGACTATTGGTCTCTTGATTTCATTTCCGTTTGAAGTTTTCAATGTGACAACTCTAATAGTTCCATCACTTCCTGGGTGGGTTTTCACTACTCGTCCTAATTTCCACCTTCCCGGGGGCGTGAAATCTTCCTTTATGATTACGATGTTACCGACGCTCATTTGCTCTATTTTAGCAGTCCATTGTCCACGTACTTGTAATTGTGGTAAATATTCCTTTGACCATCGATTCCAGTTTTGCATTAAAGCCTGTACATATTTCCATCTTTGCAGTTTTTCTATGTTATCCTGCAGTAAGTCAGGCCCTGGAACGTGAAGGAGTGGTCCGCCGAGCAAGAAGTGTGCTGGAGTGAGTGTTTCAAGATCGGAGGGACTGGAACTTAAGGGAGTTAAAGGGCGAGAGTATAAGCAGGCTTCAATTTGGCATAGTAAAGTCTCTAATTCTTCCAAAGTCAGGCGTGCATCCTTAACCACCCTAGTCAAATGATATTTAGCGCTTTTAACGGCTCTTTCCCAGATACCACCAAAGTGTGGTGCGGAAGAAAGGGTTAAAATGCCATTCTATTCCTTCTTGCGCTATGGTAACATCATCACGTTTCAAGTAACAAGCTAATTCCTTCTGAACACCAACAAAATTTGTTGCATTGTCGCTGTAAATTTTTGCACATTTTCCTCTTCTTGCCATAAAACGACGAAGTGCAGCTAGAAAAGCACCACTAGTAAGCTCAACAACTGGTTCTAAGTGTATTGCTCTTGTTCCTAGACAAACAAAATCAGCGATCCATGCTTTAATACTTGTGACACGGCGTATTCCACTGCGAATTGCCAATGGGCCGGCAAAATCCACTCCTGTCACAGTGAATGGTCTAGCTGGTTGCACTCGTACCTTTGGCAATATTGCCATAATTGGATTTTCAAATTTAGGTTTTGCGCGAACACATGTAACACAGCGATGTGTAACTGAACGAGCCATAGCTCTTCCCTTTAAAGGCCAAAAACGTAATTTAATTTCTGCTAGCAATAACTGTGGTCCTCCATGCAACAGAGTTTTATGACAGTTTTCAAAAATTAACCGAGTCACCTTGTGATCAAATGGAAGAACTATAGGGTGCTTTCTGTGAATTGTGACATTAGAATTGTGGAGTTCCCTCCTACTACAATTAATTGCTTCTCATTGATAAATAGACATAAACTTTTTAGTTTGCTACGACGAGGTATCTCTCTATTCTTAGTTAATGCATCAAATTCCTTAATAAACTCATCCCTTTGAGCTTGCCTCACTAACCTAAACTCTGCGTCCTTAAGTTCAGCAAACGGTTAGGTATTTTGTAATATCATCACCCGATTTCTTGGCTCTTAAGAATTTAATAAATTTAACAAGCCAAGCTATTGTCCGAACTAGTCTTCCCCATTCCGAATACGTATTGAGTAAAACGTTTTCGTGTTTAACTGTGGTTAACGCTAAATGCATTGTTTTCAGTTCAGGTAAACACTGCTCTGCAATTTGATTACAATTATCCTTCCAAGTAGATGAATCTTCTAATAACCAATATGGTCCAAACCACCAAATATCCGCTCCTTGTAACTCTTCAGCCTTAATTCCTCTCGATAAGACATCGGCTGGATTCTCGTTCGTCTGTACATGCTTCCACTGTCGGGTTTTTGTCAACTCTAATATTTGACATACACGATTAGCGACAAATGTTTTAAGACGCGATGAATGGCTATTGAGCCATCCTAACACTATCATCGAATCGGTCCAAAAGTGAAAAGTATCAGAATCAATGTTCCAAGACTCCGCTACTTTTACAGCTAATTGTGCTAGTAGAAGTGCTCCGCTCAATTCTAATCGTGGAATAGTTGCACCCTTTAGTTTTGCTACTCTCGTTCTTGAACATAATAAACGAGAGTTCCATTTACCGTTCTGGATTGCACTGCGTATGTATATACATGCGCCGTATGCTTCCATAGACGCGTCACAATACCCATGCATTTCAACCTTATTGCTGAAATGAGGTATGCATTTACGAGGAATAGCGAGTTCCTTAAGTGATGCTAATCCAGAGTAGTAATCTTTCCATTTCTCTTGAACACTCGTTTCAAGTGGCTTATCCCAATCTATTTTTAATTGCCACAGCTGTTGCAGGAATATTTTTCCTTTAATGAGTACCGGTCCAAGAAATCTTAATGGGTCGAAAACCTTGTTAAGGTCTGATAGCAGTCTTCTTTTTGTAAGATTGGCTGTATTCACGGGTATTGTGACATTAAACCTGAATTGATCAGCAAATGGTTGCCAACACAATCCAAGAGACTTAATGATATCTTCGTCACCTAGCTCTAATGTGAAGAGAGAGTCATTTTGACTTTTTGCTATTCTTGCGATAACTAATGGTGAGTTTGAACACCATTTACGTAACGGCAGTTTCGCAGAATCCAAAATGCAGGTTATATCCTTATGTAATTGTATGCATTCCTCTTCAGTGTTACATCCCGTCATAAGGTCATCCATATAGAAGTCACGCAATATGACCTCTGAGGCCTTGGCATTTCCTTCCTTTGCCTTTGATCCAAGCATTACAAGACATTGCGTTGCCATAAATGATGCAGGTGTTGTACCATACGTCACAGTATTTAATGTATAAGTCTGAAGAGCTTCACTTGGGTCGGAGAGCCAAATTATGCAAATGTCGATCCTCTTCTGAAACCATAATTTGCCGAAACATTTTCTCAATATCGGCTGTTATCACGTATTGATGCTTCCGAAACCTCGTCAGTATGGAAACAATATCCTCTTGAACCGTAGGCCCATGCATCAGGACTTCATTGAGTGATACGCCTGAAGATGTTCTAGCTGACGCATCAAAAATTACTCTAGTCTTAGTGGTGAGGCTCGAGAGCTTTAAAACTGGTTGATGTGGCAAATAGCAAGCATGCGCTGGAACTACGTTTTCTGCGATCACCATTTGCATATGACCCATATCTATGTACTCATTCATGAACTTGATGTATTCCTTTCGCAAAGTTTCATCACGTTGAAGGCGTCTTTCCACATTAATAAATCTTGAGGTTGCCATTGCTAGACTAGATCCCAAATTTCTTATCTCTGGTTTAGTTGGTAATCGTACAATAAACCGGCCTTCTGGGTCTCGTTGAACCGTATTCTGAAAATGCTGAAGAGTATCTTCTTCCTCCTTGCATTTCCGGTTTGCTCTTGAATTTCGACCATAATTTGTATCTGCGATAACTTTGAGTGCTTTCCAATCTCCTTCCATCGCTTGTCCCACTGATTCTATACTCATTGAATTTGTACTTGCTAGCTCCCCTGTTACAAGCCATCCAAATTTACTTTCTTGTAGACAAACTGAGTCTTTACTAAGAGGTTGACGTCGAGCTCCCAGAATGTCGAAAAAGATTCCACCACCTATAAGTAAGTCAATTGATTGTGGATGCTCAAAATTAGGATCTGCTAAATATGAAAATAAATTCTTAGGAATGTTCCACCCATCCATTGGCTCTGTACACGATGATAATTCTCCAGCGATAGACGGCAATATATAGCATGGAATGTCTATATTATAATCACTTAATCTTATTTGGATTTGAACTTCTACATACGACGACACTCGTAATCTATTATCTCCAATTCCACTTATTGAAACTAAAGATCTTTTACTAGGCAATTGTAATAATCTTGTCAAACTCTTAGAAATGAAATTGACCTGTGAACCACTGTCTAAAATGACTCTGCAATTTCGATATTGACCATTGATATCGCGAACCTTAACTAAATCAGTGGCTAGAAATATATGTCCCTAGCATGGTGCTCTTATAGCTGATGCAGTGACTGATACACTTGAAGTGAGCGAAGCCTGTTCTACTCCAGCTTGTTCGTTGGTTGGCTGCATTTTATCCTCATTCATTTTCGGTTTTTAAAAATGCAGTAACGAGTGATGTCTTCACTTACAAATACGGCAATAATATGTGGAATTGCACTTATTGAACATATGACCGTACGAAAGACAGTTGAAACAAATCCTTTTTTCTTGAGCTAAGGCGAGGCGAGCATTAGTAGATAGAGATTTAAATTTTTCACAATTGTACAATTTATGTTGACCCTCACAGCATTGACATGAATCCATTTTAGCCGAAGTAACTAATACTCGTTTTGAAATAGAAGATGGTTTTTTGTTGTTGGACTTGTTAAAGGATGCTGTATCCAATATTTCTCTTATATTTATTGATGATGCTTCTGATGACTCAAAAGCCACACATCGACTTTCCAAAAAGTTTTCAAGATCTTCATACTTTGGTAAATTAGTGTTCGGTTGACGTAGTTGCCATTCATGGTTGGTTGAAGAATCCATACAAGAAGTAACTATAGTTACAAGCCAAGCATCCCAATATTGCACTGGTTGTGATAATGCCCTTAATGCTGCTACTTGCATACTTATATGTGAATGCAGTTTTTGAAGCTCATTTGCAGTCGGTTCAATAATACTAGGTGTATTCAAAATAGCCTTGATATGCGACTGTATCACCAAACTTTTATTGTCATAACGCTGTTCTAATCTTCGAAGAGCTAATTCATAGTTGGCTTCTGTCATCGGAACAGAATTAACTAGGTCTAGAGCAGCACCACTCAACGCCGAACGTAGATAAATATGTTTTTGTGCTGCAGATATGCTATCGTCATTATGAACTAATGCACGAAAGAGATCAATGAAGGCTTCCCACTTATGAATATCACCATCAAATGTTGGTAAAGGTATTGGTGCTAATCGTACAGAATGAGTAACCGATGAAGACCCAAATGAAACGTTATGTCCAACAGTACTTGACGATTTTTTAGCATTTACAAACTCTTGAATTTGTGATCTAACTTGAAAGTATTCCGTCTCAAAGCATTCTCGAACATCTTCATTCTTTGCTAACTCTACAAAAACTAACTCAATTTGGGTTTGGATGTCATCGAATTTTCGATTAAGTATTGGAAGCTCTTATTGCCTGAATTCCAACAGTGAAATAGGGTCTGTTTTGGGATCGAATTTTGCAATGAAATTCTTTATTCTAGTGAGAGATCCCTTGATCATACCTCTTTTTCTGCGGAGTTTAATTAATTGCTTTTCTGAAATTTCATCAGCCATTTTGATAACACCCTCTTTTTTACAAAACTACTCAAAATATGACGAATGAAAGACAAAATTTCGACTTGGAAAAAAATAAAAATACACGGCTAAATTCAAACTCAGGATATATATCCAAAATAAATAATAAATAGCAAAAATAAATAATAATTAATAAAAATAAATGAATAATAATACAATAAAAACTAAATAATAATAACAAAAATAAATAATAATTAATAAAAATAAATGAATAATAATACAACCAAAACTAAATAATAGATTTCGACAATGCTTATAGATGTAGACGATCCAAAGGTGACCTATTGCTTTCTTTTCGGTTTCCCTGGACAGCAATTTGTCACACCTTGGATCACGTCGAGGTCACCAAAATGTTCGGACCGGGAGCATAAAATTATAATACGCGAGCCCGGATATCAAGACTTCGCGGACAGCAATAATTATAAATAACAAAAACAAATATATTTACGTATAACAAATTTTAATAAGCAAAATAACTCACGCGTAATAATACATAGTACGAATGGCCTGCCGGAAAAAATTAAACAAATTCAAATTAAATATAATAAACACGCATTCGAACAACGATCGGCTATTAGAGCCAAAATTAAAAAACGATTGGCTATTAGAGCTAATAAGATTAAAAAACGATTGGCTATTAGAGTTAATAAGATTTTAACAAACGGTATTTTACTTTTTCACATAATATTACGCGACGATGACGACGACGACACGTATACGGCGGCGGACGTAACGACGACGGAAGGCTCGCGAAAATTCGCGAAAGCGACCTTTTATCTATCGCCGGAGTTATTGTTCTTAAATATAAATAAGTATTCCGATAATTATTATCGGACGTCGTGGCGGCGGCGCGCTTGTATGTTGGCGCCAATTAAGCGTCAACAATGTTTATATATATATTGGTTTTAAAATTATACAAGTTTTCAAATAACATATTTATTACTTCTATTAATACATATAAATAAATTATGAAATTTAGTTTGTCTAGGTAAGATAACTTACGATAAATATATTCGTATAATTATAATTAATTGTTATATACAATATGTGGGCGAAACGTGTATTAACCAACCGTTGAATTGCATTTATGATATTTTTAAACAAAAATGACTATATTTTATTCAGGAAAAATTAACGTTTACTCATTAATCTTCAAGTACACAAGACTGATACTTTTACATACTAATGTTGTAGCTGGTTGTATAAATTCTTCCCTATATACATTTTACAGAGGATAAGTTTATTATAAATTAACATGTACAAATACAATGGGATACACTAGCATTTTATTTTCAATATTCATTTCTAAATAATGGAAAAAGCTATCGATAAAAATGTATAGTTATTTATTCACTTATTTGCTTAACTGTTCATATTACTTACGATTTTTTTTGAGATATTTTTATAAATAAAACGAAAAAAACAATAATTATAATTAGCAGTTTTACATCCTCTTATTTCCCACACCCTAATATGCCCAGAGATTGCACCCTTAACATATTATGGGGGTTAATGATGGTTCGTTTTTGGACAAGTCAAAGATTAGGCGGAACGGGTAATTTTAGTAGGCTTGCACCAAAGATACCTGACGCCACCAAAGCGGAAAGTCTCGCTGGCTACCCTGGGGATCGAACCGCAGACCACCTACGCCGAAACGTAAGACCACAATAGGAGTCTACCAACTCGACCACAGCTGATCCTTAAAGTGAAAAAATAATCTTTAATGATATCTAATCTAGAAAGAAAAACACATTATCATGTGTATATCTCCTAATCTATATCACATACAGAAAAAATTACAAAAACATACTTTACTATACTCCACACAAATAAATTTGCCCAGTCGACCATCGAAAACTTGTCACATTCGTATATAAATGTTGCTTAACGGTGAGCGCTGTTGTCGTCACAAGGTGAATACGAAGGGAGCTGTATTATCAAATCGTTTATACGACACACCACACACTGTGTGCGCACCTAAATTTTATTTGTATACACGTCGTGCAACATTTGCAGTTTAGGGTGTAATATATTGTTTTAATAATCGTCTTTATAAAAGATGATGTGCGTCGATCGCGTCGAGTAGCGACGATTGCCGACAGTCGGTGACTTAGTATGCGTGCGCGAGTTGGGCAAACTGGCAATCAATAGAATATTGTATTATTATTATACATGTGTTGTTACATTAATAACTAAATTGTATAAATAATATCAATTATAAATTAGATGTGCTCGATTATATAAAGATTAAAACAGGTAATCATTATTGTAAAATAATAATTATATGATTGTTCATTATAATGGATAATACAAAGTATATTTTTCATTATAAGTATTTTTATATAATAAGAAATTATTCAGTTTATGAAATAATATATCCATGGTCCATGATGTTTGCTGATGATATATTTTTGGTTGGAGAAAATATGGAATAAGTTAATTAAAGACTTGATATGTAAAGATTAGCACTTAATGGAAAGGGATTAAAGATTAGTAAATGACATAGAGTATATTGAGTATGAGTATGATGAAAGAAAACGAGTCGATAAAACGAGTAGTGTAATGAAAATAATCGGGAACGAGGTACGAGAGATTAAAAGTTATAAGTAATTAGCAGGGGCGGACTGAGACTCTGAAGGCCCAGGTGGGTAAGTTTTTAGGAGGCCTTAAACTAACGTAATTATTAATACAAACGAGCGACTTGATAAAATAAATAACTTGATAATGTATCACGTAAAAAAAAAATGATTGGATCAAAATAAAACCGACTTCGAAAAAAATGAACTAAAAAGTGTGAAATAATTCACAACAATTTTGATTTTTCGATTTCGGTTATCGACATTTGGCAACGATTACGGTGTGATATGTGAAAGATAACAAATACTCGTGTTAAAAATCGTTTAGAATATCGAAATGATTTTTCTATTGGGTATATTATTTTGTGTAAGCCAATAGGCCATAATAAAATAAATAGCTCAAGGCCCAAGTACAAAATGTATAAAGGGCCTGGGCGGGTGTGGCCTCTTACTCGCCCTGCCAGTCCGCCCCTGGTAATTAGGTTCGTTTGTACAAATGAACGGCAGTTTTGACTAGGACGTGAAACGAATGGTTGAATTCGGGGGGACCAAGTGGAGAAAAGCGTCTCATGTTATGTGCGATAAGAGAACACAAATGAGGCTGAAAGCTAAGTTCTATAAAAGTGTAATGAAACAAACTATATTGTATGATTCAGAGCAATAGCGCAACCGGGATTTTTTAAGGGGGGCGGAGGTCAGACAAAATAAACTACCTTGTAGCGAATCAATATTAAAAACTTGTATTATACAGTGTATCATACATACTGTGTGGAATTATATTTTACCGAAAGTATTGAAAAAATGAAAATTATTTGATAACATTGATTGAATTTATTTATAGAACTAATTTAATTTGACTCGATTGAAAAACCTTAATTTTTTATTCAATAAAATAAAATATGCAGCCTTTGTCTTTTAATAACCCGTTATTCTATTCAAGTAATTTAATTTCAACAGACAATATTTGAAATATAATATGTACCTAAATTTTTGAATTACCTAGTTTGTTTCAGTACATTTGCTTAAAATTCAGTTGATATGATTACCAAAATAGCAATAAAATGCCATTAATTAAAGAAAGTAATTTGAACAATTGTTTTTTAACTGTATTGTGTTTTAACAGTATCATTGGAAATTCACAAATTTGTGAATTTGTCATATTTGTATAACCATACAGGCAATTCATTTTGACTATAAAACTACTACATTTTGGTACTTTTTAATACAAATTCATTGAATTACCAATTTGATAACCTTAAAATTAAAATTTTAATCTTTTAACATTTCTGATAGTTAAAATATTTATATTTTTATTACTTAGGAATTAAAATTGATATGAATTTAAAAATTTATATCTATATATTAAAATTATTAATTATGGTTTCACTAAAAAGAAAATTAATACAAACAAGACTTCAAATTTAATTTATCTAAAAAAATGTTAAATTTTTATTCATGTTGCTGATTTTGAGATTTTTTTTAGCAAATTTGGGAACAATTTAAAATTAAAATTAAATTGCAACCAGTATCTTATCTCTAACAATTGAACGTAGTGCATGGTTTTATATGGTAAAATATTTTATAATACCTGTATAATACAATCAAAAATCTATATACAGTATATTGACAACTCTACCGATAACTCATTCTCGTTTAAATTTAGAACTAGTACATTTAATACTACAACATAATATTATGTTTGTTTGTATACTATTTTAAAATAAACTCAAATAATTAAATTAGCATTTAATGGACTGGCATCGATACGATGGGAGGTGTAGTACAAGGTGATATGCATATGTGTCTACATTATCATTGTACATGGGAATTTGGTGGTTTCAGCGCTACTATCAGGGCTGACGCAATTGGTAGAGGGTGTCACCCCCCCCCCCCCCCACCCATTTTGTTCATCAATCTACCTTATGTCGGTAAGTATGATTGTTATGAACAATATTTGTTAAATCGGTAAGAAGGAGAAAAAGGAAAATCCCAATCACGTATGGTCGTATTATACTTAATTCGGGTTATTAACAATATTGAAATATTGGCAATTTATACTTATTTGACATACCCTCACAAGGCATTTATTCGCTCCGGCCCTGGCTACTAGTGATTTAAATTATAACTTATCCCTTGATATTGCATTGACCATAATATTTTAAATCCCTCTAACTTACAAATTGAAAATAAAAAAGTTAAAATCATGGAATAAAATATTTATGCAAATTTTATGAGAATGTAATGATATTAATTTATTATTATACGTGCAAAGAGGGGAGGGGGTGTCCGGACGCGGAGTCTACCCTATTCGTTGTGCAACTGGTTCAGAGTGTTGGATAGTTGACAAGGTAAATTAGAGCAGAGAATGACTGTAGCAGAGATGAGAATGCTTAGATTGATGAGTGGAGTGACGAGAGAAAATATAATTTGGAATGAATATGTAAGAGGAAGCATAAGAGTAGATCGTAGATAAGATGAGAGAGACTAGACTTAGATGGTTTGGTTTGGTCATGTTATGAGGAGAAAAAATTCGAAATCTATAAGAACGGTAATGGAAATGAACGTTAAAAGAAAAAGAGAAAAAGGAAAGGTAGCCAACCCCCAATAGCTAAAATAGAGATAAAAGTTTAAGAAGGAAAAGAAGAAGAAGGAGAAGAAAATGGTGATTAAATAATATCACTACTATTTATGTTGTAGATTTTTTTTGGTATAAGTTGTTTAATTTAAAATCTTAAAATTAAAAATATATAATCTTGTATAACATTCGAGTATCAAAAATATTGATTTGTTTTAAAATATTTTAATTCGAAACAGAGTTTCATCAATAATAAAATTGAACCGTTCTATAATTATAATATCTTCTTAGCATGGCTAACATTCATTTTCCATATTCAATAATTCATCATTGCTTTGAAATTCCAAGTAAAATGCAACTCACTATTCACTGTTTAAGTCCTCACTTGAAATTACAACTATGAAATCAATTGAAGGATTTTTTAGATTTGACGTGCTTTGTATGTAAATCACTGAATAAATTCACAATTAAAAACGTCTAATGAATCAATGATGACTTCTATTATTATTTCACATATAATCACATTGTTTTTATCTATATTGGCAACATAATATAAAGCTTAGTGCTACCATAAATGTAAAAATGAATTATGTGGTACGTAATTTCCGAGTGAATTTCGACACATATTTAGTTGATGAATTTACTTATTTGCTAAACGTGTAATATAAATTTCACTCAACTTTACATCCAAAAAAAAAAAAAAAACAATATTAAATTGTAAAAACAATTTTTTTGTTATATACCCACACATTTAGTAGTCATTGTACTTTTTTTTTAACGTACATATACTCAATTACCGTATTTGTGCTAATCCTTAATGCAAAATCAATAACAACTTATTTTTTCGCGTAGGAATGAAATCTTCTGAGATTTTCGATAAGTTATTTTATCACATAGGCTCAACAAGTAAGTAATACTTAATCTGATACTTCTTCTTAATGTGCCGATCCGTTTCGGATGTTGGCGATCATCATTGATATACAATTTTTATTAGTTGCACTCCGGAATAGTTCTACTGAATTTTTGTCGAACCATGTTCTCAGGTTGGCGAGCCACGATGTTCTTCTTCTTCCAGGCGATCTTTTGCTATCTATTTTCCCTTGTAGGATACACTGGAGAAGATCATATCTACGCTTGTTCCGCATAATATGTCCTAAGTACTGGAGTTTTCTGCATTTAACTGTTATCATTAATTCCTTTTCTTTTCCCATTCTACGTAATACTTCAGTATTGGTAATTTTCTCAGTCCATGATATTCTCAAAATTCTTCTATATAACCATAGTTCAAATGCATCTAACTTATTTGAAGTGGCTTTGGTTAGGGTCCAAGTTTCTGCACCATACAAAAGAGTTGAGAACACGTAGCATCTCAGTAGTCGTATTTTTAAATGTAGAGATAGGTTGTGGCTCTTGAATGACGCACTCATTGAATTAAATACATTTCTAGCTTTTCCAATACGACACTTGATTTCTTCTGCGTTGTCCCATTGTTCATTAATGACGGTGCCAAGATATTGGTATTTATTTATTTACTCTTTCTATTCTGGTTTGATTTATGCTTAAGTGAATTCCAGTGATGTCTTCTTTACTTATAATCATAAATTTTGTTTTGTTTATATTTATATCCAGTCCGAATCTCATGCTAGATTCTGTTATTTTATCCATAAGTATTTGAAGGCCCTCAATAGTGTCCGCAAAAACTATGGTATCATCGGCATAACGTAAGTTATTTAATCTTGTGCCGTTTATTGATATTCCTTCTTCTACCTCATTTAGAGCTTCTTTAAAGATATATTCAGAGTAAAGATTAAACAAGATGGGTGACAGAATACAACCCTGTCTCACTCCACGTCGAATTTCAATCGGATCTGTTGTTTCACCTTCCATTTTGAGAACTGCTGTTTGTCTCCAATATAAGTTGGCAATTATTTTAAGGTCTTTTTCATCTATTCCTATTTCTTCTAAAATTCTAATTATTATATCATGTCTAACACGATCGAAAGCCTTCTGGTAATCAACTAGACAGACAAATATATTGCAATTTACATCTCTGCATCTTTGGAAGAGGACCTGTACACTAAACAGTGCTTCTCTTGTGCCAACCGCATTCAAAAACCCAAACTGATTAGTTGCTATTTGTTCTTCACATAGCCTATATATTCTCTTATGAATAATCTTTAAAAACAATTTCAGAAGATGGCTCATCAGGCTGATCGTTCTATAATCCCCACATGTTTTTGCGCTTGATTTTTTAGGCAATGCAATAAACTCGGATTTTATCCAATCCTCAGGAATTATACCTGACTTATAAACTGAATTGAATATTATTGTGATCCATCTAATTTTCTCATCATCCAGTAATCTGATGAATTCGGAATGTATTTGATCGGGACCGGATGCTTTGCCTTCTTTCAGTTGTTTAATAGCTGACTTCACCTCATCTAATAATATGTCTGGACCCGTTCGGTCTCCAATTTTAGGTTCCTGTTCTGCTCTAACATCATGAAATAGATTTTCTAGATATGCCTTCCATACATGTTTTTTCTCATCAATGGTGACTATTATTTTTCCCTCTGGGTCAACTAATTTTCCATAGTCTTTTCCATAGTCTAATTTTCCATAATCTGATACTATCCATTTTAAATTTTAATTAATATTAACAATCTGTTTTTAAAAGTAACAAGTGTTACAAGACAAAAATTGGCGTGAATTAACATTACTATAATTATTCGTTTTTAATAGAAATTAGAATGAGCTTCTGATCTGAAATATAATTGACATCGAACGCTGTAACGGTATCATTGAATATTGACGAATTAATTATTTCACATATATTCAATTAATTTCAGAAGGACAGATGGGAAAATAATAAAAATTGAAAATTCGTTCTCGAATATATTTAATTTTCAATAATACAAATACATATTAGAATAATCTGAAATATTTTCATTCTGTTTGAACCGCGCCGAATTCCGTTATCGCCCCGGCCGACCGATTTAGACGAGGCCGTGATTATCGGATCGGACACTCGCGAAGATTCCTCAGCTACCCACCTCCCCCCTTAAACACCCCGTCACATCATCAACGATTTACCGTGTAGTTACACACAGTGCGCGCCAGTCCGTGCACGGGTGGTCGTGTTTCATCCGTGTCATCCGACGTGTATCGTTTTTACTTTAATATTTCACTTCGTTTTGTTTCACCGAGAACCCCGTTCGCGCGTAAATATACATTTAACTCGTTTGTCTTCGCGTGCCGCACCACGTGCTCGTGTGTTGCTAGGCGTGTCGTCTCTATCGCGCGGTTTGGTTTGAGTACCATTGCTTTACTCGCGGTGTGTTATTCTCTTGCGTACATAAATATTCGTTTGCACACGAAATCTCGTATCACATATACCGTATACCGTCCAATATACGCGTCGCACCAAGTGGTCCGCGAGTGCGAAACCCCGCTTCTTCGTTCGTTTCACGGGCGCGGTATTGCTCCGCCGCCAGCTCCACGCGGGATCCACGGCTCGTGCCGTCACATACATTCGGCAGCCACTTGGTGTGAATTCGGGCTACAAGACTATTGTGGACGCGCTGCAATCGTTTCGGCAGCTGCTGTTCAACGATCGTGGTGATACTGTCGTATCAACAACGGTATCAGTGGATATTATTTATTTCGGATTATTTTATAATAGTTGAGCCTTGCGCTATTCGTTCGAAATTATCACGGTTTTCGTTGCGTGTTCATACCATTATGTTTTTTCGATTGTTATTGTCAAACTACATTCGTTTACGTTGGTCACCTATCCCGGTACTCCAGACGCGAGTCGGAGGGGCCAACTGCCGTACTTGTAAGAGCCTTTTCGTTTCCGGTGTGGACGTATTCAAACATTTTTTAGAGTTACAGAAATATTTTTACTAAACACAAACGAGACGAAATATAATAAAAGGATTATGATTAGTATAGTACGAAAATATATCATGCATATCTATGCATTTTATTATATTCTAAGTTTATTTAAAATAAAACTAAGTAAACATTTTAACAATAAAATAAATTTTTATTATTTTCGTAAATAGCTCTTAACCGCTATAAAGACGTGTCAAAAGGTATATTTTTTATCATATTGATTTCTTAATATGATTTACACAACAAAATACTATTAACTTTACTTGTTATTATTAACATATTTTTTCTTTTTAATTTTCCGTTTCATTTTTTTTTTAACATTAATTACTCATTAATTTTAAAAAATTATTTTTTCAGACAAACGCCATGTTTTACAATGCATACATTATAACATTAAACCATGTGTAATCCGGGGCGTAATAAAGTTAAATTATTATTATCTAGTTGACTCGTTATTGCTCCATCGTTCTCTTCAGTTACGTTAAATATATTATTTTAATTGAAGAAGTAATGCGCGTATATTATGTAATAATGTCCAAAGTTGGTCCATATGGGTTGTACTTTTTTCAATTACGTTAAACTTTAAATATGATATTACATTTTCTTTGGAGGAAAACAATCCCTGTTTGTCTGTTAGCAAAGAAGGAAAAGGGTGATTTAAACGGAATACGGTTACGTTTGGTAAAATGTATTTAAAAAATTAATTAATTAATAGCGTAGAGTCTTTTTAGATATTGTAAATTAAAAAGAAAAATATATAATTTATTAAGATATAATATCGGGATATCAAAACAACATTTACTATGGAGTCATATTAGGTATGTATGATATTTTTAGGTAAATGAATAAAACACTGAAAATAAAACAAATGGAAATATTTTATTTTTAAATCGTGCATTATTTAGTCTTGAACAAAAACACTTTTCTATCTCCAAAAGACTGGTGTACTGGAAGATTAATTAGTGGTTCGTATTAACCTTTGATAATACTATTTTAATGTTTTAAATGTTATTATTTATATTGCATTAAGATTTATCAGCTGAAAGCCTCAGAACTATTAACACCACTAGCTTTCATCTTTTACAACAACATTTATTTAATAATATAACATTAAAGAAAAATCTGGGGAAACAAGTTTCCCAAAAAATATTTTTTCAAAAAAAAATATGGGAACTTAAATCTACGTAAGTGGTAAAGAGGTCCTCCCCCCTATTCACCATTCGTTTCACCATTTGACAGTACATAAGTATTGTAATGATAACAAATGATTAAACATACAAATTATATTAAAAATATAATTTTTACCAAATTTTTAAAATATACATATTATACACAAGTTAAATAATATACGTAAATTATATAACACAAATTCGCTTGTATTATTCAGAAATAGAAAAAAGAAATTGCATAAGTAAGACAAAAAAAAAATGATATAACTGTTATATTTCTAAATAGCTTACCAAATATGATATATGAAACATTTATTTTGTATACAAGAAAACAATCTTTGCCTTCCGTTATGTTTCAAATCACATTCTTAGAGATGTTTTCATTGAGATTAAATTTTATTTCGGACTTTAATTAATTAATAAATAAAAGACAGTTCATTAATATTATTCCAATTATAGAACTCTTTCTAAAAAGATAACAAACGTTCATATTTTTTTGTTTTAATGAAGCTCTAGTAATGTGAAAATGATTGTGTCAATAAATTTGAAACGGTCGTGAATTCTACATTAAAACGACTTTCACATTTGTTTGATATTTTATTCGTCGATCTTCAAAAATATAATATTAACAATTACTCAGTTAATTTCGGAAGGGTTTTTATGAAAATAATAGAAATGTTGTTATTATTTATAATTGAAATTATTATTATTATTACTACTACTATTACTACTACTACTACTAATATTATGACTACTACTACTACTACTACTACTACTAATATTATTATTATTATTATTATTAATATTATTTTTATGGTCATCATCAATCCTTTATTTAGTGTTCACTGAAAGAGAATTTAGTAGTAAGTAATTTGTTAATATGATTGAGAAACAATTAAAATGTTAGTTTTTAACTAAAAAAGTAATCACAATTAAACTACAATTATAGACGATTCATCCAAAATATGGATGATATGAATTTTTATAATTCATCTTCTTAGGTAAATCGGCTCCTATGACCATCCCGACATTCAACCTAGTCTCTAACTATCACTATCCAATTCCTGTATCCACCAGTCTAAACTTCTTCCTAACGCTTCCACATCCTTCCTTACTACGTCTTCTCACCACAAATGTAGTATTTCCAACGACCTTTTTCTAGTAAAATTTTCTTTTGGTATTATGCTTATGATTGGATTTTGACTACGCAACCATGCCCAACCCATTGTAATCTTTTGTTCTTTATAATTTCCAGTATACTCTGTTTGTGGAAGAGTGTTTCTAATTTCTAATTTTCCCTTGATTTACAAATCAATTGACAGTGATCATGATCCAAATTATTTGTAAGACCATAGAGACATTTATTTCCGGACTGAATTCTCGCCATTATTTCTTTTTCAATTTAATTTTTCTCTGACAATATTTACCCTAAGTATTTGAATTAGTTATTTAACCAATTTATTAACTTAATATATTAACTTTAAATTTAAAGTTGGATATAATCTCATAGTGTCTTGTCAGGCTACGACTATATACCGTTTTTTGCTCATTTATATAAAGTCTAACTTTCAATACTGCTTTTTCCAGTCGACATAACAAAAATCTTAATCCCCTTTGTGATTCTTCCATGATCACCAAATCATCTACGTAAGCAAACAATCTTATATACGACCCCTGGAATTTAACTTCTACTTGCGGAGTAATACTCATCTCTCTTATTATTATCTCTAGTACTATATAAGATTGGTGACATAGCGTTTCCTTGCCTTAAGTTCTTTTAACTAATATAAGATCCGTAATTATATTTCCTAATTTAACTTTGATAAATGTCTCTAAAATACTTATCTCCACTAGTATTATTAGCTTGTCCTGAAAATGGAATTTTCTCAATATTTTGATCAGGCTCTCTCTGGGTGAACTATTAAATGCTTTCTAAAAATTTATGAAGAGTACGTGCATTTCTCTACTTAATTACCAGTGTTTTGATTTATTGAACAAATATTTGATTCGTAGTCGACATTCCTGTTCTGAAACCACATTGGTAATTACCAATAACAATTTATGATTTTTTTCGTTTATTTTCGACAAAATTATATAAACCACATTTAAGAGAGCATCCCTTGATAGTTATTGCAGTCTTGTTTACTTCCTTTTCTATGTATTGGACAAATCACCGCTGTCTTCTATTCTTCTGACATTTTTTTCGTTATCCAAACCTCCCCAATTTTCTTCCATAACTATATAACCATTTCTTCTCCCTCTTTCTTTAGAAGTTCTAATTAAATTTCATTTTCCACTGGCGAATTAATGTTGTTTAATCTATTTATCTGTAATTTCATATTTTATCTTTTCATCTCTCAGTATGTTGATGGTTTTCCTTAGGCGAGTTCTAAACCTTATCAACTTTACTTCATAGCTGGTATCATTTAACAACTCCCGTCTTGCTAATTTTCTTCTTTGAACTGCTTCTTTACAAATCCTATTGAACCGTGCTTTTGTATTTGATTTTGTTTTTCCTAATACCATCGTTGCTGCTTTACTTATACTTTCTTTAATGTGTTCCAATGTTTTATTTACACTTTCTTCTGTAACTATTTGCTTAATTTTAATGATATTCTGAAAACATTCTTCGTATTCCTCATATATTTGTTTGTCCGTTAACTTAGTTATATCAGTTCATCCTGTCTTTGTTAGGTTGTAATTTTTTTTATTAATTTTCACACTTATCCTTATATCTATCAGCAAGTGATCTGAGCCTATATCAGCTCCACGTAAGGTTCTTATATTCAAAATCATTTTCGTGAATTTGTTTTATTTTTTTAATATTGCTTATTATTATTATTTTTCTTCTTCATCCTTATCTTCTGTTATGGCGTGTATGTTAATTAATACCATATCAAAATTGTCTGTTTTAAAGTTCGAGTTGAGATTCTAGGATTAATATCTCTAAAATCCTTTACTTTATTTATAATTGATTCGTAAATAGCAAAACCGGTTCCTAGTATATGACCCGTTTCGCATTCTCTGTAGATTGTTTTGAGATATATTTGTCGTCTCGGCGTTTTCCATCTAATTTCTTGAGGTGCTACGCATTTCATTGTAATATGTCCTTCTAATTCTTTGACTAAATCCAAAGACGAACATTATTTGTGCAAGGTGCGCATTTCATTTACCACATAACAGTTTTGTTTTCCAGCTACTAATTGTTTTACCATACACTATGGTCCGAGGTCTGTTGTGTGAATCCTGAACAAATATTTGTTTTACAAGGCAGTGTTGTTAGTCCTGCGCTTAACCCCCAAATAGAAGGACAAGAATGAGACAACCAATTATGGTCATCTCAGAACTCGTGGTCTCGGGTTCACCAATCCCGTAGTGCTAATTAATTAGCACCTCCGTGATGGGGTAGTTTCATAATATGATATATAAATATTATTATTTTTTTATCTTATAGATGAGAAAGATGGCCGATATGCTCTAAAAAAAATTTATTTTAATTACAGTGAGAAATTGGTATTATTTTCTTGTTGTTATATTAATAATACCAGTGGCGGCGCCAAAGACGGTCCATGTAAGGCTATGGCCTTACCTAAAAATGCCTGGCCCTACCAATGGCCAAAAAAAAATAATATACTAAAATACAAAAATAATATACTACATTCAATTTAATATTATTACAATCTACTTGTATTTATAATTAATTGTATTACCTACGACGATAATAGAATATATGCATTTGGGTTAATTGCTCCATGTATCTATAAATAGATATCAGTGAAGTTGTAACACAGATTAGATGAATGTACAAATGGATCACTCGGCCCGAGAACAAAAGAATTGCAAATACGCTTTTCTGATTGGTTCCCCATCTAACCTACATTGGTAGGCGCATACGACAGTATAAATTATAGTGATGATATTATACAATATTATTGTACAACTTCTTTATTATTTTAAATATAATAATAATGATTATCATATGCCAGTAAAAATTTAATGCAGGTTAAGCAGATATTTGTTTCCAACTAATATGTGAATGTAATTCAATTGAATTATAATTCCAAACGGAAATTGGCTTTATTTTTATAAAATGCCATGTTCGAATAACTAATTTACACCAAGTATAGATTTATTTGTCTACATGAATTCCTAACAAATGAACTTCACCACAAACTCAATAGAAAGAAATATTACTAACTATTGTTCTAATCCAGTTTCTAATATTTAAGGGTAGAATTAAGCAGTCAAAAAACAGCGACAATTTTCTTAATATGTATCGTTATTTTTTTTTTTTAAATGTATGGACTTTTTTGATACCTATATATATATTCTTATATTAATTTGTTTAATTAATTTTTGTATTTTTAGATACATTTATATATATATATATTTTAATAATGAAATTTAAGTAATACCTGATTTATTTAATACTTTGAAAATTCTTTTAATTTTTCTACAGATTTTTATTTAACTGATAGATATTTATTATACTATTTATGTGTCTTCATTTGATAAATAATATTTTTTAAATGTTTGTTTTTCAACTAATGTAAGAATGAAATAATTACACAGATTAGATGAATATTATACGTTTTATTATTTTAAATTATAATCTAGTGATTCGAACAAGGTTGCTGGTTGGCTGCAAATTTCTTTCGGTATTCGTGTACGCTATTGGCGCATATGGTAATCCAAATAATGAGTTTGAAAATCTGTAATTAAAAATAATCTTTTAATAACACATGCAGTTTATTCAACCAAATAGTATCAACATTTAACTTACATTCATATAATACATACCAAACACAAATAGTTTGTTTCTTTAACAGTTTACTTCATTCATTTAGTCCATCTCAATATGATTGTTCCGAAATTAAAAATAAGTTAAAAGATAATAAAATATATTTTTAGTAGTCCTGAAAAGGACTGGTTAAAAAGAAGTCCTGACAAGGACTGTTTAAAAAAATTGAAAAACGTTTAGTTCTAAAAAAAGCAGCTCAGAAATTAGTCAAGGTAATTTACAAGTATAATATTACTGTATTAAATTATGTAGAGAATAGAGATTATAGTATAAAGTATAGGCAAATTTAGAATAAATTATTAGATAAAATTATGTGAATATTGAGTATCTAAAACTAACATTTGTGTATTTATTACAGATGTTGTAAAATAACTAATTTCCTATTTTTTAATTTTTTATCCAATAAAAGATTTTTATTTAAGAATTTAATTGATGAATAAATCCTAAAACGAATAAAAAATGAAAGTAAATAATTTTTATTAAATTGAGGAAATGGATGTCCGTATAAGTTTTTGACCTACACTTTGCTCAACAGACAACTTGGTAAAAAATTGTACGAACAACGTTTCTAATTTATAAATGTTAAATTACCAAAAGTTGATTTCTCATGATTAACATACGCTTTAAAATAACATAATAAAAAGGAATGATTTTTTTTGAGTTTTAGCATTTTTATACATAAAATACACGAATATTGACTTAGACATTTTTTCATTATATAGCCACAAACATAAATGAATGCATTTTGTTCAGGAATATTCAAATTTCTATAATCAACTGAGTCTACTGGAAAAAACTATAGATTGAAAAGAAAATCGTTAAGTCCTGGTAATAGTTCAAATTTAGTAGTTACACGCATAAGAGTAGGAATAGATGGCAATGAAAAAGTATTTAATGAAAGCTTGTAGATTCTAGGTCCTAAAAAATAAAAATTTAAAGCTAATTGTTATATATCATTACTATACCTATAACCTTGTTTATTTTTATTTTTAAATTAAGTTGATTTCTGACAATTATAAATAAACCAGGAGATAAGTACTTTTCGCTTAACTCTACATAATTTTATACAGTGTTGTTATTGGCTAATCTTTTACTTAAATTTAAAACACATTTTTCTAAACGATTAATTTCCTACACATTATACTGATTTATTACCGATATTCTTTTCTTTCATGGAGTATTTGACGATAAATACCCTGGCATTTGATTACTTGAATCACTTGAATCAACGGGTGATGTAGTTAGATTAGGTGTTAGGTTAGTATTGATGTTTTCAACACTCACTACATCGAATGAAGAACTGTTGCCTACACTATCTAACTTATGTGAGAAGTTGATACATTAGTTATAAGATCCTCTTCAACATCAACTACAAATTAAACATTTTTTTTTTTCTCAGTGGTTTTAATTTTATTACTTGCATGTCATATCTAATATAACTATTTTACTTACAATTAAACAATGTGGGGATTGCATTGAATACAAGCCTACATTTTGTTGTGGAGTTCAAAAACATTTTATCTTCAACATGCTTTTCACAGATCCTGTAACTAATATTTGATTTCGAAATACTGTTTGCTAAGTGCTCTATGTGGCAGTTCTTCATCCAAATCTCACGTCGCTCAATTTCTTTTGGGTCTCCGAAGAAACTTAAATTCTGAATACTGCTCGAACTAGTACAACACTTAACGTAGAACCGTTTATTTTCGTTAAAGGCCATGTTTTACAAGAAAATAAAAACTTTAATTTTATTACTTGAATAATAAAGAAGATAAAACAAAAGAGCAGTACAAGCGCACTCGAAATCACAATTCACAATTCATTTTATATAAACAAAAACACCAACAAGTTATACAACAGCAATGTTTAAATTTTAGGTAAATATATTATACTATTGTGCGGTAACACTTATTTGAGGGGGAACCAATCACGTAATATTTTTAGTTTACATCGCGAGTGATCCAACTGTATTCATCTAATCTGTTTGGCCAAGTCGTTGTGTTTAATTTGAATTACGACTTAGTCTAGTGTCTCCGTCGGTACGAGGTCTAACATTGGATATTAAATAAAAACAATTCCATACGTGATATAATAATTAATATTCGTTCTCATTTCTTTACTAAATACTATAAATTATATATATATAAACATACAAAATAATCAAACGGTACCGTTCGAGAAGGAAAAGGAAGGGCCCGTTACACTAAAGCTGCGTCTGCTCTGACGAGTGCCGACCTGCGCACGCGACTAAGTTGGTGCGCTTATGTCCACGATGGAAAAAACGTCGCGGGTACTTCTCCCGACGGCTATGGAACACGAACGACGACTCCTCGGATTCGAACCAGCCGACCCGACGTCGCTACGACAGGCATTTTCGCTAGTCGGGAGGGGGACGGCGACCGTTGTACGGGAATATAATCACTTGCACTGGCGCGTACATAATCTGTGGTAGTAATACTATAATCGATTATGCTCGTTATCAATTATTTTTAAAATTAATCCTCATTGTAATCGTCCTATTATTATTTACAAAAAAAGTAAATAGTATCAAATTTAATAATGTGCACGTATAATATAATATTGTTAACAAAAAACAGTAAAATAATATATTAAAAAGAGAGAACCGAATGCAATGACTGCGCTGCGTCCGACCATCACTGGCAACACCCACACCATTCAACACCGTAGTAGGGCGCCCACACAGTTAAATTAACTATTTTTAACACTCGGCTATCCTATATCTACAAGCGTCCTCGCTTGTACCCCCTTTTTTCATATAAATACATAGTTAATTGGTTTAATACATGTTACATAAAACGATCTTTGTAAACTAGTCATTTGCTAATGTAATCAACTAAATAAGCTCGTTTTTTCTGGTTTTTTTTTATTATTTCTATACATTATCATTACATTTTATTATTATTATACTTTATTATTTCCATAATTTATTCATGTAAATCATTTAGAATTTTTTTTTTTTAATTTAAAAGGAAGTTTTGCAAAAATCACATTTAATTTCAACGATTACAATAACATTTAAACTTAAATAGTAGTATAATTTTCTAAAACAGTTTATGTAAATATATTTTGAGTTGTGTAATAATATTAATATTTAATAATAGGCACCTAATCATTTTTTTCAAATTGGATTTTTATTAAATTGGGTGAAGTTATTCATTTTGTTTTAAGTTTTATTATAATTATAATAATTATAAAGTTCTTAATTTAGAAATGACATTTTTAATTTACTCATAAAATAATATATGTTTTTTTATTTAATTTATATTTATTAATTATGGTGTTACATTTATGTTCTAAATTTAGCTTATTTATAGATATTTCTTTATATTAAAATTAATTAAATGATTATTTTCTATTAAATATCTTGTAAAATTGTATGAATTTAAAAGTTAAATAATTTTAATTTTAATCATGAATTGTATTTAATGTATTAAAATTTTTAAATATTTTCAACCTTTATCTATATTATGTATATTGAATGTTTAGTGATGATTCAAGTGAAGAAAGTAACAGTGAAAATTGTACAGTGTACAAACGATTTCCTTGTCATGATAAATCTGATGAGCGTAAACAATGTTTAATAACATGGATAGAATATTAAAAAAATTTAAAAAGAATACTTTTGTGTTATCTCTAATTTCGGACCGACATATACGTTTAGTAATGGAAAATAGAAGATATATGAAGGCAATCATTATTTAAGGTTTAAGAGGACATATTGAAAATGAATATAGTTTTAATAAAAGTAATTTTATTAAGGCAATGAGTGCTATTAGTAATTTTGATGATATAGTTTAAACAAAAATGAATGGACACAAAAACGCAAGATATTTACATCATTCAATACAAAACGAAATTATTTACATTATATCTACAATGATTTCATCTAAAATTTCCAAAGAAATAAAGAAATCAATTAATTTTGTAGTCATAGATGATGAAACTAATGATATATCTAAATTGAGCAACTATCGATTGTAGTGAGATATTTTTATCAAGATGAAATTAAAGAGATATCTTTAGGTTTCACACCTCTTAATAATTTAAATGCTAATTCTTTATTTTTGCATATTAAACAAGTTTTAAGTAAATGCCAAATTGACATCAACAACTGCGTAGCACAATCATACAATGGAGCAAGTGCTATGCAGGGACGCTATCCATTAATATGGTGTACAAGTAATTTTTAAAAATGATGTCCCTCACGCAATATATACTCAATGTGCAAATCATTGGCTGATCCTAGTAATAGTTAATGTAGCAATAATATTGAAGAAGATGAATTATTTTTCAATTTATTACAAAAATTATGTTTTTTTTTCTAGTTCTATAGTTCATTCTAAATTTATTGAATTACAAAAAGAAGTACTAAATAACAAAAACCTATAGACTAAAAACGCTTATGCCTAACCAGATGGTCTTCCCAAGTTCTTTGTTATAAAGCTGTAAAAAGTACACTCGAAATTGTTTTGTTTCTTTTAAATAAATTATCATTTTTTACAAATAAGGAACATCCCTTGTGAAGCTGAAGCACTATTAAGTAAAATTGATTTCAAATTTGCATATTTACTTTGATATTTTATGTGTTTATTTTGGCACATTAAAATAAAAAACCATCACGAAAAAGTGTCCACCAAAAAGTGTCCACGAAAAGCGTTACAGAAAAAAAACCTAAATCTCCCATATGGTTTGTTTCCATGGCAACCATTGTTTCCATGGCAACCATTGTTTCGGTTTTGAAAAAGTTTAAATTTGAGTTTGAAAAAAAAATTTTCACACATAGGTTTTAACTCAAATACATATATTAAATAAATGCCTACAATATGTTAAAGCTGCCATGGCATAGTATTATATTCATGGAATCTACAAAAAAATTCTTTTTCGAATTCCATGAGAAATCCTGGATCACAAATTATTTTATGATAAAGCCATAAACATTTCAAAAAATTGTAATATTACACTTCCATCTGCAAAAGTCAAACAAATAAGAATAAAAAAAATACCAAAATAGTTAGAAAACTTTTTTTATGAAAATAGCATTATGGAAAAACAAATACAGACATTAGAAAATGAATTTAGATCTGGAATATTTTGTTGTATATTGGACAAAATAACAAACGAGTTAGATAGGAGATTTAGTGATAATTCTGATGTAATTAGCGGAATAAGTGATCTTAATCCAGAATCTTCAAAATTGTATTATATATAACACCATGTTTCCTTTTGCAAAAGCTTATTTATGTGAGCATTTTCAGAAACATAAATTATGTACCATTGCTATAACAATACCCGTGTCATCGGTTACATATGAACGTACATTTTCATGTATGAAATGCGTAACGAATCATTTAAGAAATAGTTTACTAGACCTTAGCCTTACAAGTATAAGCATCATATCAATTGAAAAACAAGGAGCAAAATCATTAGATATCGATGAAATAATTAACAAGTTTACTGATGCACATAATAATCGTAAAATTGTTTTAGTGTAGTTTTTAGTTCAGAGAACGCTACACCCGCATTTGTTGTCTCAGTTTACCTAACAGGCACCATAGAAAAATCACAATATTCAAAACTAAAATTTTAGCGTTTAGGTTAAATTTAAAATTTAAATACCTAATACAAAATTTAATGAGAATATTTTGTAAAAGGTATTTTAACCCTAAATTGAACCTAAAACGTTAAAATTACAATTATGCGGAGTATGATTTCGTTATATCGTCTGCCATATATACAAAGACAACAAATGCGAGTGTAGCATCCTCTTAAAAAATATTATTTTGTTATAAAATAATGTCGATAGTAATAAATTAATAAACTATAAATATATGCATTGTAAATTGAAATTATTTTTCAAAAATGTAGAACCCTTTTTATTCACAGATGATGTCATTTTTTTTTTTTTTTAGCAGCACTGAAATTACATTTTTGCAAGGCCTGACCTTATAATTGTTAGCCTCCTATCTTTAGAGCCACCCTACCTAGAAAAAAATTCTGGTGCCGCCACTAAATTATACTGTAAGCGTTTATACCACATAAACAACATAAGTTAAAGTAAATCAATATTATTTAACATTCAGTGCAAATTCAAAAAAAATTTGAATTTAGATTGATAAAACATAGTGTAAAAATATTATTTTATTAAAATACATTTTACTGAGGGGATTGAAAATAAAGTTATATAAGAAGTTTTAGTTAGGCTATTTTCGGAACGTGTGCGAACCCGAGTCTATGTGTATGAAGTAAATATTTAATTATTGCTACATTGTATATGTGTATCATACACTTTTCTACCATCGAATGCGCATGCACGTTTTGTAATTCGTAATGCTTAATAATTTCATGAACAAAGATTTAGGCCTACAAACTGACAAAATTTCGATTACCTTATATGAGTGAAATCTAATTTTGAAAAAATTTCTGAACTCTTCAAAAAATTGTTTTATGTTATTGTGGAACTCAAACGTTTTATTTTTCAATTCATTTTATATATTAGTTTACTGGTACAAATGTTCCAAAATGTAAAAATTCAATTGATTGAATTTTTCTAGATTTAGATCTAAAATAATTCAAAAATTGCACTGTTTTCGATCACTTTAATGGGAAATTTTGTAACACTAAAATTGTAATTTTTCATCGAATTAATGATTTCGTTTTGACATTCATTATCAAAGTCAATTTAGAAACCAAAACAGTATAATGCGTTATTATTTTTATTCATAAACTTAGTAGCTAAATTACAATGTAAATACTTTCCACATATTTTTGATAATATTAATAAAAATGTACATGCACTTCAATATGTCATATAATTCTAATTTTATTTCATCATATAGCAATGAGAAACATTTCTAAGTTTAGCAGTAAGATATATATATTTTATTGTTTTACTTTAAAAAAAAAATATATTTTTAATCAAAAACGGTACTGAATGGAATGAATTAAATCGATTGTAGTCTGAAATGTTGCTTAGTTGAATACATTTATTTATGATTATTTTAATCATAAGAGATTCTATATAAATCTCCAGAAATAAAAACAAATATTTCAAGAGTTTTTTCATATTCCATTCAAATTATATATTTAAATAATTATTAATCATAAATGGTATATTGAAAAAAAATATGAAAAATTATTTATATTTATTTGTTTGAATTCTATATATTAATACAGAAAATAAATATAGGTTGGTTTTTGAAGATGAAAAGCATACATTGGATCATTGATTATTATAATTAAATATTATATCACCTATTAATATTAACTCGACAATTGGTTTTGAAAATGGTTTATGAATTTTCCGTAAATGATTTGATAATAATTATATAACTAGTTTAGGATAAAAAAAAGCACACAGTATTTATATAAATTTATATTTTAACGCAAATACTATTCAAAGTAGATAATAAAAAGAAAAAAGAAATAAATCTAATAAACCAAGTTTAAAAAGTTTTGGTATACTTTAACAATTAAATAGATGAATAACGATTGGTTAAAGAAAATTTATTTTTGCTTTTTCACGACACTTCCTCTGTATGAATCTATCTAGCGATCTATCTTTCAATATATGTATATATATACATTATATATATATATATATATATATATATATACATATATACATTACTTGTTGTGATTATCACAACATGGATTTTTCCGAAAATCACATTAGTAAAAAAATTTTAATTACTACGCTATCATTACGCTCTCCAGCATATTTCATCAACAAACATTTGTAATATCTTAATTGATTCTGGCTCTCAATCTTTAGCTTTATTATCTAATTCTTTTAATTCCCCTATCTCTTCTTTGATCTTAATAATCAAATCATTAGTTTACCGACTACACTTGTCCAATAAAACCGTCAAATTTCTATTGATTCCGAGTCATGTGGGTATCGTGGAAAACGAGACGGCAGACCGTCTAGCTTTTTCCACTAAATTCATCATTAACCTTTCCGTTTTCAAAACCCCTATCTTTGATATACTTCACATTCACAGAAAAACTATTTGGAATTCCTGGCAGTCCAAATGGTCTTCGTTACCTCCTTGACATGCCTCATGGCATAGGAATATTTCACTACAGATACCTTCACGACCATGGTTTATTAGACATCCTCTACCTAGACACCAAATTGTTGCTCATTGTAAATCACGCCTTGGTCATAATCGACAACCAAACTTCGCCTTTCTCCTGGCTCTTAATTCTTCCCCACATTGTACGTTACATTTAAATGAAGCCATCTGTGACTTTCAACATATTCTCTTTCACTGTCCATCCTTATCTCTCAACAGAAATCTTCTTCTTTCCCGCCTTTATTCCATTGGATATTCCCCTCCGCACATCCTTAACATCCTTTTTCTTAACTCCCGTTTCCTTTTAGTAATTTTTACAACAATCTCCTTCATCCTTAAAGCTGGCTTCCTTATTTAACCCACTATTTTTCTACATCATTCTTTTTATCTCTTTTGTTTTGTTTTTTCTTCTTTTTTCTCTCTTTTAACATAATTTTAATTATGTATATAATTGCATTATTATTCTTATTGTAATTTTTTTTTCTCTTTTGTGCGTATAATAATATAAATAATAGTTGTACTGTAATATTTAAAATAAAAGCATAAAAAAAAATTTTAATTTCAATCCATTAATGCTTCAACAAACACATATATACATGTTAAGTAATTACTTTAACTTAACATTTATATTAATGTATTATTTAACAAATGAAATTATGACTATATATTTATTTAGATCATGTACGCGATTACATTACATACATTTTCGAAACAGTTAAGACACTTATAGGCTTATATAAATCTCCAGAAATAAAAACAAATAGTTCAAGAGTTTTTTGCGTATTCCATTCAGATTATATATTTAAATAATTATTAATCATTAAAGGTATATTGAAAATAAAATATGAAAAATTATTTATATTTATTTATTTGAATTCTATAAGATAATATAGAAAATAAATATAGGTAGGTTGCTATTTGAAGATCAAAAGCTTACTTTGGATATTGATCGTTGATTGTTATAATTAAATATTATATCACCTATTTATATTAACGCAATAATTGATTTTGAAAATGGTTTATGAATTTTTCGTAAATAATTTGATAATAATAAAATAACATGCTAGTTCAGGATAACAAAGTACACTGTATTTATATAAATTGATATATCAAATGCAAATAGTTTCGAGGAAGATCAATAAGAAAAATAAAAATAAAAATAAATCTAATAGCCAAAATTAAAAAATGTTATACTCCAACAATTAAATACATTAATTACGATTAGTTAAAAAAAAATTTTATTTTTTGCTTTTTCACGTCACTGCATCTATATGAAACTATTTAGCAATGTATATATATATATATGTTAAAAAATTACTTTAACTTAACATTTATATTAATATATTATTTAATAAATTAAATTATGACTATATATTTATTTAGAACATGTAAGAGATTACACTACATACATTTTCGAAACAGTTAAGACACTTATAGGTAAGTACGATAAATTATGATTCATGATGAGAAACAAAGGAACACAAATATAGATTTTATGATCTTGAAAAATGAACAATTTAAAAATTAACAAATATAATAGAGAAATTAAATTTAAAAATCTAATAAATGGGTACCTGCAACAGCAATTTTGTCATCTATTACGGAGAGGAATTCTGATGATAGTCTGATAGTCTAATAGTCTAATAGATAATTCTGATAGTCCGAACCACTGTGATATTGTCTGGAGTACGAGTAGTTCATACACCATCCGCATTATTATTTTTTTTTTTTGTGATCTACATCAATTTGTTCAATGGTTTGATCTCCCGAATTTATATGCTCCGTTCATTTACTTTCTAACACAACGCAATAATTAATATGGAAGCAGCTCTACGCACGCTGTCATTTATCGGTTAGCGACTTTTAACACCTAATATTTCTTCGACAATAATCCAATTGTTTCCTTTGATTATCTTGAACAATTAATGATCATTTTAAATCGTAATAAATTACTGATAAACACTCACAATATTTCCAGACAAATGTTTGTTGTTATTTATATGGCAGTTTTGGTTTTGTTATGACTCAATAAAAATGAAATCTATTCGTTTACTATAAGATTTAAATTTGATAACATGATCAAGAATTAATAAAAAAAATTTATTTTATTACCATATTATATATGAAAAAAATACTATCAATTAATATGATGATAAAATAAAGTTTAGACTCTTCATTATTAATTCAATTACATTGTGTTTTTTCACCAGACAACCTTTTACAAAGTCCGTCGGAATATTGCGCTAATCAAAATAAACTGGCTATAACACCGGAAAAACTTAAGCAGCTGACAGATTTAGAACTTAATGTGGATTCATCTACAAATTTAAACGTAGACAAAACAGTTGAACATATTGGACAGACATCAAAGGAAAAATCAGAGACATCGAATACAAAATCTGATAAGGTTGACATGAAGAACATTGATTTAAACCTGTCATTTGAAGAAAATGAAAAAAATATCAAAGAGAGCGAGCCTTTGAAGAAGAAAACAAAAAGGACCTAATATTTTTATGATTTATAGCCCACCTACTATTTGATACACATTATAAATTGATTACTTCTCTTTTAATTGCTATTTGATTATAATAAATATATATGATTAAATGATATACCACTATAATAGTATATGATTATAAATGATAAAAAAAAATGATTGTTCATAATTAATATTCTTGTTTTATTAGTAGATTTGTTAAGTGAACAGGAGAGTTATTTCAATTACTACATTACTATGTTTATGAAGTTGCATGCATTTTTATAATTATTTATTTTCCTTTTTAGGAGACAACGATTGTTTACACATGTCGTTTTTTATGTGACCCCATGGAAAAAACATGATCATGTTAAAATAGATTTAATAAATTTATTTCACTTTATTGATTATTTTGTATGAACAAAAGCCTAATAAGTAGCTGATAAGACATTTACACTGAAGCCTATTTGTATTTATACATTCATATAAAATTCATCAAGTTTGTATTCACAAAAAACCTGACCACCAGAAGATAACACTCTGTTTCTAATCTTTCTATTCAACATCCTTAATAATAAAACTGACTGTCCCTCCTTTTTGTCTCTAATTAACTCCCGTATTTCACAGAGTAAAATGATTTTCTTTTTGTCGATGAAAAATTACAGGTGATCGAAAACATTGCAGCTTTTGAATTATTTTGGATCTTAATCTAGAAAAATTCAATCAATTGAAGTTTATTGGTTCAAATGCTCCAAAATATAACTTTGGAGCATTTGTACCAGTAAACTAATATATAAAATGAATTGAAAAAACATTTGAGTTCCACAATAACATAAAACAATTTTTCGATGAGTTCAGAAATTTTTTCATAATTAGATTTCACTCATATAAGGTAATCGAAATTTTGTCAGTTAGTAGGTCTAAATCATTGTTCATGAAATTATTAAGAATTTCGAATTACAAAATGTGCATGCGCATGCGATGGTAGTTAAGCGTATGATACACATATACTGTCTGCGCCGTTGAGCTCTTGATGAACAGTTGGCCCGACGTCTTGCGCACTTGTACGGTTATGTTTAGAAAGAAGGATTTTTCGAAATGAATAGGACAGATAATAATTCGTAACGGATACACTCGAATATAATTTTCAATAATAATAATAATAATTGTATATTTATATTTCTGTCACTGATGATTTTTAAATTTCCGCGCGATATTTGAGAAAACGTTGTGAATTAATCTGTGTTTGGTAGATGTCATCTTACAAAAGTTTATTAGCAATGTAATACATTGTGTAGAATAGTCAATTGCCAACTTCCCATTCCTAATATCCAGCAATTGTTTTGCGAAACGTTAGGCGAATGCATAATTTTGTAGTTGAGCACGTATATTGGTTTTCAATGTCAATTTGTTGACATGTCGTCATAGAACTGTAGATTTGAGACATGCATTAAGTTCATCAGCGGGTGTTGAACGTGGTATCACTGGCAGAGTTTGTCGAAAATACTCTGACAATAGAATGAGTGGCTCCACCAAAAGGCTGTCTATTACCCTTCAAATCTTGCAGTGTACGATGAAGCGCTTCTAAAGCTTTTTTTTTTTTATAGATACATTCAACATATGTATCCAAGTCATGGATATCAAATTGTGTTTCACGTTGCAAATCACGATCATATGCGGTATTAGTAGGTTGGATCGGTGCACACATTTCTAGTTGTACCAATCCTTTGTTAGCGATTGCCAAACATACATTCTCGATCAAAAGCAACGCCTCGTACACGTTTGGTGTGAATTACAAGTTGATATTCGTTGCTCGCAAATGACGTAGGATGTCTTCACTCATGTCATCTTTGTATTTTTCCCAAAGATCTTTTGGATTGGATGGGAAACACGTTGTCAATAATATCGCAAATAATGCACGTATTTGCTGTGGTTCAGCAGTATTTGATGCACCAGCGAGTGCTGTGTCCCAGTGGGCATCGTTCTCAAGAAGATTTAATTCTTGGCAAGCTTCTCGATAAGTCGCACATAATTTACCATTGACTGTTCTCAGTTCTTGGAAGGATTTCGGTCCAGGTACATTAACTAATAGTGTTCGCAAGAAAAAACATTCTTGATTGTTTAGATGAACTGTATAGAGACCGCCTAAGGCGTGGACGCATATAAATTCGGATGTCATTCAACTGATTTGCCCTGTCTACGACGTTGAAAAGTTTTGGCTGATGCATTCCATGTGTAGTATTTTGGCACTGTTCGAGCGATATAATAGAAGTCCACCATTGGACCCGGTCTTATCGCGGAGCGGTCGACGTTGCGATGTCGGACCGCGAGAAATGAGTCGTTCTCGAGACACCCGGCTGATTGGTGGACGATGAAAATTTGAATTTAAATTGTGTAGGCTTTTCTTAGTTATATTGTCTTTTTATATAAGCCTAATTATAATTCATCTTCGGGTAGGCCATTCATATTGTAATACGTTGCCGCGGTCGATCCATCGCGGTGAGGAATTATTTGTTAAATTATATTAGATATACAATTTATTGTAATGTATCATGATACGATTATGTTTCCTTTTAAAATACAAAAATGTTAAAATGTATTTTTGCCTGTGATACGTTCATTTGTTATTATTATTCTTATTATTACTGTTATGAGCACTTAGTATATTCTTGTATACATATATATATATTTATACTCAGCTCGAATAATACCACATTGGCGGGCTAACCATCGTATCGAGTTGGTGCCTACGAATTAGTCGCCAAACAGGCACTTCTGATTAAAGAAGCGTTCTTGCGAACAAATCATCCGTACACAAAGAGAAGAACGCAGTTAACGTTGTTTGCGGTGGCAAAAATGCTCTTGCATGTACATTTGCCGTGGTAAAATACACGCGTTGTCCATTCTCAATATGCACAGCCAAATCAACAACTGTTGGATGACGTTCATGAATAGGAAATGAGAAAATACGCCAAACAGCTTCATTGCTACTTATGTAGCGTCCTAATTGATATCTTTCAATTTCATCGATTGGTGCAGATGAATTTTCCACTCCAAAAACTGCCATTTTGAATCTTTTGTTAATATATTTGCATATGTATTTGATCGATTCTACTGAATTGCAATACTCGACATTGACGTGTGCTTTGAACGTCTTGGAGAGTATTGGTGAATACGGCACAACCCAACGATTATCGACTTTAATGTCATTGTTAATTCGAATATGTAAAATAAAATAGACTGTATAAAAGGAAAGGTCTTAAATTGAAATTTTTGTACATATAAAACTCCAATCACGATACAAGGTTAAGTATGAAAATTTTTCTATTCAAAAACAAATAAGTATGACACAGGTTAATTAACTGGCCAGTATAGGGTCTTTTAACAAACTATATATATAAAATTATAATAACATAAAATAAACCGTTTTCGTCGACAACGGCATTCGAACGGCGGTAGTTATTTCGATAGTGACTGCCGGCGGAGTTGGTAGTGACAACGGTGGTGCAAAAAGGTTGACGGTGACCGACGACGGTAACAGTAACGCAAAAAACCAAGCGGTAACGGTAACAATAGGTAATAAAAAATATATATTACAATATATATATAATAAGTATAACAATTCTCATTCGACGATGTTTTGGACACTTGCATCAAGCAAAGCCAGAAAAAATGTTTTACATAAACTATTATTTGTATATTTGCTTTATTATTATTATTGTTTACTTTAATATTATGATGAAAAGTAATTGTTTAGTACATTATTTTTGTAACGTGTTTAATTTCTGACGTGAAAATATTTATTAAAATAATAACAACATTAAGTATAAATTTCAATGTGTTTTAATTGATTTAAAGTCCTCCCCCTAAATTTTTTTTCGTTGCATCACTAAATGTAAATATACATATATATACATAAAAGAATTAGGTCCCCCCGATTGAGTGAGCCCGGAGCCACTTATTTCATTTATCCGGCTCTGACTATGTAGATATGAGTATTATAATATTATTGTGATTTTATTTGTTGAGAATGCAAATGTAGATTGTTTAAAAATAACGCGTATGGACCTTTTAGAAATTTCATCATGTAATTAATGTATCACAAAGCATTTTCATATATTATTATCGTGTTGCATTAACGTGTTATTTATCACGATACTGTCATATGACGTTTTGTTGCGGTTATTCATTAAAAATAATATTATTATTATTATTATTATTATTAATTGATGTAAAAACCAAAAATGGCTAAAATAAACTCGACAATCTTTTAATAAGATCCGCCATACGAGCTTATAGGCGTTAGGTTAGGTTAGGTTATTTTTGTATGTTCTTTTTTCTTTTCTTTACATTACTACATATACACAAGCTGGTCGGACTTAGGATTGGTAAATCAAGTAACCGATCTTAAAATATCTAGCAGTGGTGACCGAGTAACCATTTTATTGATAAACACTCTCGGCTCATACAGTCTATAATTATTTACCTAGCGGACTAGAGAATATTTAATATCTTCCATATACATTTTTGAAGATCAAAAAGATCAAACATGCCAAAATCAAACGTTGAACTTTGTCGGGAATATAGAGCACGACAGAAAATAAAACAACAATGTCAGTCAACAAATGTAACTTCAACAACTTATCGACAAACACATCAAGGAGCATCTACGGATACATCAAATCATGGTGTCAATGAAAATAATTTCAATACAAACCTAATATTCTATCGGTTGAATGGTACTCTGAAAGAAGTTTCACTTCATCCGCGCGTACTTGTAACACGCACGAATTTTTTTTTCGTTTCAACTTAATTTGTCACCTATAATACGCGAGTCGTTGTTGTGAAATGCAAGCGGTATATTAAATATTTGCGAATTTCCCCGCGAGTTCCTCGCCCGAAAGTTATGCGCGCGTACTATCCTAAACGTTCCGTTATACCGTACACACGTGTCCACTCATCGTTTTGGTTTTAGTTTTGATTTTTTTGTGTTTTTACACCGACCGTACATTATATATGTATTTACTGTCTGTCGCGTGTCACACGTTTTGGTTTTCGATAAATAATATAATAATTCGACAAATGAATGCATAAATAACCGACGTTGTTAAATAAATACCTATTCTTTTAATATTCGTGTTATTGGATAATGTCACAATAACGAAAGTAAAAAAGTCAAAATCTTCAAATCATAATTTTTATTTAACTCGAAGAAAGAAAGAAACCTCGTCATCGAAAAACAAATATTGAATAAAACGGATGAGTTTTTTTTTATGTCTAATTTAAAAAATATATATTTCAAATATTTAAGAACATATGAATTATGTATGTCTTGGAATTTTAATAACACTGACACTCAAGTTGGAATCAAGAATATCTCTCCTACCACTTTCCACCATCCTTGGTTTAGTTGTTAGGAACTATCAAGAGCACAAATTGTAAAGTTTACTAGACTCCGTCTTGGACACAACCGGCTTCCTGCCCATGCCTTACTTCTCGCAATAAATGATTCTCCACTGTGCACTCGTCATTCATACCCCGCAAAATGCGATTTAAAACATATCATTTTCTTATGTCCCTCCCTAACAATAAAAAGACAAGCCCTACTCAAAAATCTGAGTGATAACAATGTGTCCTCCGATAATATCTTTTCGATTTTAAGCTCTCCCTCCCCATTGGTGGTTAATTTAGTTCTGAATTTTATTGTAAATTCTGGTTTTCTGGTTTAATTTATATATTGCATGAAACATCTCTTTTTTGTTATTTAATCTCCTTTTTAATTTACTTTTAGTTTAGTTTTAGTTTTTATTTATGTTCTTTTTTTTTCACATATTACACAATCCAGTGTTAATTTAGTTTAATTGTCGAAGTGTAATGTTGTAAAACAAATCTTCTTTAATAAAAAAAAAAAAGTTGGAACACGTCAAATACGCCTTTTTTCTTTTTTTGTCACACACGATACAACAACGTCACGAAGCTCATAGTTATGCCTATACTTACGTTTTAATGGCGTATTTCCAAATTCGTCGTCGTTACGGGCGTGCCAATTATTTTCAATAACTTTTAACTTTATGTCGGCATTCAAATGTATTGTGCATTTTTAATGTTCGGCGAATTCGAAAACCTTTTTAATTGTTTAATAATATTGACACATATGGTTGAAAACGTCAATACGTATTTCATCCACGCGTGTTTTATATATCGTTTAGACTTGTTTTATCTCGTAGTCATTATTATTGTTTCTTAATGTCTTGTCGTTTTATAATTGATGCCACGAACAAATTATTCATTATAAAATATAATTATTAAGATATACATATTTATCCCTATAAATTATTTTACTGAGAAAAGCACTCTTCTATAATTTATATAAATGTGTAAACCCGTTCATTTAAGTTCGTTTTTATCGGGTGTATTTGTGAAAATTAGTATTCAGCTGGAAATTATTTGAATATCTAATTAAATACTTATTGAAATCGTATGGTATAAACGACAACATAAATATACACCGGTTACGAAAGGTCAACGTATTTTTTTTGCCAAAAACATGAACTTCATATTGTAATATTAAATAAAGTCCGTTGGTAAACGTGATTTAATTGTGTCGTCGTAGGAAATGTGCGCGTATAGCTTTTTGCCGTATATTGAATCAAAATAGGATCTTTTGTGTGAACAAAATCCAAGTCAAATATCGCATTAATTACATTTTTTTAAGTTTTCACTTTTCACATTTAGAATTATTGTGTATATAAAATACTAGGAGTTTTATATTTTTATTCAAATTATACAACAACAACAACAACGTTCGTAAAAACATAATACGAATACAGTATGTATTCTTAAACTTTGAACATTATTATTTATTATTATTATTTTCGACAAGGGCCGCGAATGAATCGTACATAAATGTCAAAAACTTCTGCTAACGAAAATAAAGTTCTCTCTCGTTTGGGATCCCCTCGCCCTCCTTTCCGGCACAGTAACGACGTCGACCCCGGCGATTTCGAGTCGTACGGTCCAGTTTTATCGAGAGGTTTGTTAATGTTAGTCATCACTTAAAAAAAAAAAATTCGACTGCTCTCTCCACGCATAATAAAATTCGCATGCAGTACCTATATATATATATATATTATATATTTCGTCATTCATCCTAAAGAATGCGTGCACTGCAAATTCATACACTACACCGTGAGTTTTACCGAATTAACCATATTCTCTGACCAAAATCATTTTGGCCTTTATTCGATCTAAGGCATCTAAAGTGCTACCGCAGTGAAAATCAGCGTGATTCAATTTAAACCCCGCCGACCTGCGCTTATTTTTTGGATAAACGAGGATCGTCGAAAGAATGATCATTCAAAAGCGAGACGGTAATACTGGTACAATGATTTATTTCCGGAGACTGATCGACGATCATAGTACTGAAGATGATACGATAATAATAAACGGACAATTGATATGTTGCGGACAAGGTCAATATTATGAAAAGTCTTTCATCTAAACGCCATACGCAATGTTCAAAATGTACTCATAAATTTTCCAAGCAAGATTTTTAAAATTTACCGTAATAATTGTTTTTTCAGTAGTTATTTATTTATTTATTTATTTTTTTTGCAACTGTACAAACATTGCAGACCCACTCGTTAGATTAGGCGCTGTAGTGTAAAACCAAGCCAAAAACGCAGGCTATAAATATGATGTAAATAAGATATCATTTCTCGGTAATATTCTCTCTCTAAAAATCGATTGGCCGCCGATATTCTGATTTAAAAAAAGTTTGGCTCAAGTTTTTATATATTCCCTTTTCTTCTAAATGCACATTCTACCGCATCTGTCACAAATATCGTGTTTCTAATAAATAAAACATATATTAATACATAACAATTAGTTATAAAGGTCTCGAAACTTGTCGTTTTTGCATATTCATGAAGTAGATCGTCATTATATGACTTTTGAATGTTTTACAAATTTATTTTAGAATATTATTAACAATTATTGTAATGAGTATTTGTCGCATTATTTAGCACTTTTTTGCGATTTCAATGTCTGTTCGACAAATTTCTACAGATTTTTAATACCTCGTGCTTATTATTATTATTATAAAATTATAAAACATTTCAATTTCCAGTGAAAAAATACAAAAAAACAATATTATAATTTAGGTATATAAAATATTCTCAAGTTTGAAAGACGATAATTTTTGTCTTTCGAATATTTGAGCCTCTCTGTTATGCCAAATGTGTATACCATGTTTTCCAACTATGTAAACTGTGTGTTATTATTTTTACCTTTGACTAAAAAAAAAAAATCATGATTAAACAATCATTTATGGCGTTTGTGTGCCAAACTATGCAATGTTGCGCTAAATTGAAAAGCCTGTTTTAATAACAAATAATAAAATGTAATTGAATCGGTATAATTGAATAAAATAATAGTTTATGTAACGTTTGTGTTGTGAGAAAAGAGGAGATTAAAAAAATAACTGCTTTATTATATATACAGACAAAGGCTAGATAAAGACAATAATATCGTACACCCGGGGAGATGTCGAAATCTGTGAGGATGTGGTTTGTAAAAAACGTTGATTTTATACATATACACATCGTATTCATTGTTAGTGTATCATACGAGGATGTTCAGAAGAGCCAATAAAACTTTTCAATTTTTTTTAATGATGCTTAAAGAAATGCGAAAAAAATGAAATGTAATTTACTTTATAGGATAATTATAATTAATTAAATTATCTTAAATTATTTTTAATATATGTATATTTTTATAATATATACATATAATAATAAGTAACTTAAATGATAATATAAAAACAATTCAAAATCGGGCTTTGCGTAATAATGATCTGAAATTCAACTATACATGAATTTGCATATTTATTTATTTTACGTTTTACCCGCGTTTGTCGTCAATGTGTTAATTTCCGTTAAACAAACTTTGTGCATCGCAATTACAATTTCAACATTACGGTGGATCAAATTTACATAGGTACACTGTAACGTTGTACGTACAAAAAGACTTAAATATCCGTGCTTACCCATAAATTAATTACAATAAAATACGGACAACACACGTATACAATTAGATTGTCTATACCCGTAGATTAGCCAAGTATATTATTTGTAATATTTGATTTTATATCGGCGCAGCGGCGTGTGAATTGCAAAACTCGATCGAATTTGTACTATTCGTCAAATGCCCAATTAAACGTGCGATTTGTATGGTTTTAATTTTAGATAAATCGTATGTATATAATTAAAATAACTACGGAATGTTTGGAAATTGGAAAATTTGGGTATTCTTGTCGTCGTACACGGTCCACTCAATCGACCGATTATAAGTAATCACAATCATCATCATTCGATAAATTGGGTTTGTGTATTTATATTTTATTAGTACATTTAACGAAGTCTTTAACCGATATGATATAATACGATACATATTTAACACGCAGTATGAATTTCTACTGCATGCCGTAACGGCGGTACGTGCATTTTTATTTTCAAGATATAATGGCTAAAGAGTTTTATTTAGTTGTTAAAGGTTTATAAAGGTTTATTTGTGTAAAATGTTATGGAATACTATTCTATTAAAAATTGTGTAGACATTTTTTTTAATTGGAAAAAAAAAAGAATACCGTTAGAAATCAGGTGATACATTAGAGGTAAACCGGTGAGGGGGGGGGGGGGGGGTGCGGGATACCCATGGTTCCGTGACACGGAATCACATTTGGAACGCTATTTTTAAATTTCCAATTGAGCTCCACTACCTTATATTTTCCGATTCGAGCACTGGCTATATAAATTCTATACCAGGAGCCGAACTCGACAAATCAATTGAACTCTATTATCTTGTAGTCGTTAGATTTTAAAATGTTATGTTGAACTTTGACGTTGCACCGTGAAATTATATTTGTAGTCTTAAGCGAATACAATTATATCACGTCCGCGGTCAGTTACCGCTATAGCTGTAATTTACTAAATTTATTAAATTGATGTAAATATTGGTCATTGCCGCTGTAGCAGTAATTCAAAAAAAAAAAAAAAAAACTGGACATTACTGTTCACGCAGTACTAATTTCAATGGTACTAAACGAAACTAGAGATAAGACCCATTATCATACGATTGGGCACGTAATATTATCGCAGTGGATAATATTATTCCAAACACGGCATGTCCTATATTCACACTTGTGCCAGTGGAATGTTTGTTTTTATCGTATTATTGTTGATATCAACGAGAGATCGTGTAGGTAAATGAATGATTTTGCTACAAAAATACAATTCAATCGTTTGTTTGGACGCGAAACAAGGCGTTCGTCAACCGAGGATTGCCGGTTCCGGTGTAGCCGACCGATATGTTTGTGTCAAGTTGAAATCAAGACGTAAGGAGTTATATTGTTTTACATTTTGAAACTTCCATATCCGGTTTTTAAAAATAAATCATTAAAGTTAATTGTGCGTATTGTTACCGTCATAACAGAAATGACACGGTGCATGAGAGGGTAAAAAGAACAGTATGTTTGAGGTGGTTTACAGCTACAGCGGTAACACGATAGGGATCTTCGGCGGGTAGGCACACGAATGATATGAAAAAGTGATGTGTCCCCCGTGTACGTGATATACAATATATATGTGTCCGGTGCGGTGTGTCTGCGGTCGCCGCGACCTCAAACGAAACGCGAATAACAACGAACGAAATGTTAATGTCTTGGTAATTTGTATCGCGAGTTCGACACGTTTCGGAAACGGGCCGCCGAAAAACTTCTACGAAAAAAAAAAAAAAAAACTAGTAATAACAACAGACGGCTGTCAGTCGCGCGTACGCCAAATCCGCACGAGCTTGGTAGATCCTGTTGTGTCCGGCGGCGGCGGCGGCGGCGGGTTTCCCGGTAAAAATACCGTCGGCCGGAGCGGTCGTCGCTGGGTGGTCGGAGCCGGAACGGTGCGTGCGCGTCCGCGTCGCCACCGCCGGCCGTCCGGTTACGGTTACGCGCGCGAACGGGTCCGCGGGGAGGGGGCGAGATGGTCGTCAGCGGCTTTCGTCGCGCTATAACAGCAGCAGTTAGTGTTCCGTAAACGTTTGTCGCGTGCGGTCCGTCCGTCCGTCCGTCCGTCGCGCGTTCGTACGTGTCGTCGAACTTGTTGTATTTTTGATATTCCGTTAGAGGGGTTTTTTTTGTTTGTTTTGTTTTTACGTCGAACGCCGTTCGTTGAAAAAATGCCGTCGTCGTTTCCGGCGGTCGCGATGGCCGCGATAATGGTCGCGGCGTTGCACCGCGGATGTTCGGCCGCGTATTGCGACGAAAACTTGTACCCGGAAAACGAGAAACGACGGCCGGCCGCCGGCGTCCGGTTCACCAAGGAGCTGAGCGCGAACGAGTACGGGCCGCTGGGCTCGTTCAAGACGCTCCACTGTTGCGGCGAGAAGTATCTCAGCCTCGAGTGGTGAGCAAATGTGACAACAGAAATAATATATTCGTTTCAGATGTTTCCAGTTTCTTCTCGTACCGCCTCTCGGCTTTCCCCGTACAGAACGAATACGATATCGACCGCTGTTCTGGGAACCGCGTTTCCCGAACGGTACGTTTTACCATTTGTAACCGTCGTTCGCGCCCCATGAAAACTTGCCATCATCGCATTACTATACACTTACGTTTTACTTTCAAGTTCAACATGTCGTTGTATCTAAAGTGTAGGCGATTAGTAACTAAGGATCTTGATGGCTTTCGGTTTTACACGTGTACACGTCTAGGAGGTAATGTTGCCACGGTCGGATTTTCATTCTGCCCATCGCGAACATATTGAATTGATTAACACCGATTTTTATACCAGATATCGACACCGTCTTTGGTAATCGTATAACGTATCGCGCGCGCAAGAGGTTCTAAAACGAGGTCGCGTCGAAATGGTTTTCAGTATTTGAGACGTTGTTGTATTTTCGAACGAACTATAACGCGCACGAAGAAAAAATCGATTGGAAAAACAATACCTCGAGTACATTGCGAAAACCATTTGAATTGTCGTACCGTTTAAATCGGTTTAGACGTCCCCGTGATATTTGCGTGCGTGTCGTCTTTACGAAACGACACGGAATCAGTTTGTTTGCAGTGAATTTTCTTTTGTACGTTTCAAACGAACAGAAGATACTTAACGGAATCCTATGGTTCCCCCCGCCCACCCCACGATTCGATGGCCGTGAGTATGAAACGTGTAGCGCGCGATATGTAGCATCGAGTTCCGGCCGGGAGTAACGGTCACGAGTTGGGATTCAAACGTCTTTGTGGCTCGTGTTTAGTAAATTTAGTTTAGTATACAGGCAACAATAATAATGGCGGGGTTTTCGTTTGTACGTTTTACTGCGGTCGTTGTGTGATGGACGCGTGTCTGTGCGACGGTTGGTTGGCAAAAGCTGTACAACCCGATCACGTTGGACGTGCTTTGACGTTTTTCCGCGTCCGAACGTGTCCATAAATAAATACATGCACACGCCAAACATTGGACGTTGGACGGCCCCGGGGCGTGTTGAAAGAGATAAAAAAATAATACGACGACCGACTTTCCGTAGTCACTACGGGCGCTTTTTTGGTGACTTTTTTGTACTCGGACGGTTCGTATGGACACGGCATATATTATATTTCCTAGTGTAATTATAGATTGTTGGTGTTTCGTAGTTCTGCATCATCACTGTGATCCCGTCGGAATGGAGTGTAGTGTTATTTTTGCTATCAACCGAGGCGGCAATAAATCAGCTTGTAAGTCGAGACCGGACTTGCTTCTGGGCTCTCGCGACACACACGAACAATTTGAAGAATATACTTTCAAATGTATATTATGAACTTATATATATATATATATATATATTCGTTTTTCTAACTATACGCAAACTGCGTGAACCGTGTTCTATGTACATAGAATAACTTGAGCTTTAGATCGAAATTTGCTCACTCGGTTATTGGAAAAACGTGTCCTACTGTGCAGCGCATATGTTTACCGTATTATTTGGGTTTTTACCATCCAACTGGTACGCTACCTTGGTATCGTTATTGATTGTCCGCTTTACCTGGTCGCCGCACATAGCCAACAAAATCCTGATTACTCAACGCTCGACTCCCACTTCTTTGTCCTATACTTACATGTAATCACATCAAACTTCCTATCAAACTCCTATTTTACAAACAACTTTTAAGACCTTTATGAACCTACGGTATCCAGCTATGGGGGCTCTGTCAAAATTTCCAACACTAATCGCATCCAAAGATTCCAATCGAAAATACTCCGGTTAATCTCCAAAACTCCCTTTTATGTTTCTGACCGCACCCTACACTTGGACTTCAAAATACCCTTAATTACCGAAATAGCCAAATTCCATTACAAACGTTTTAATAATCGCCTTGCTCACCACCAAAAAACTCTAATCTCTGAACTTTCTTTTCTCGCTATTCCTGGTGACCCTACTAAAAAATTAATACGACAGTGACTTACTGATTTAATTAATATATTCATGTTGTAGTTCTTCTGATGGGAGGCCTCTACAATCCGTAACTTCTGTCGCTTTTATACGTTATCATCTATTATACTTATTGCGTAACAGATTGTATGTATACAAAAAATAAATTTGGGTTTTTAGTTATTTATTACTAAACTGAATTACACATATACGTTTAAATCCGAATTAATGAGTTATAGGTATGTGCATAACCATAAAATATGTGTTTCATTATCTACTCTATTTTTTTTTTTAATGATGTAGTCTATTCATAATTATTCGTAAGTAGTTTATATTCGAGTATAAGTATTTACTATTTAATTTTTTATATTGTATTTGTAACGATAATAATAGGTAACAATTTTTTTCATAGTAAAAAAAATTACCGTTTGTGCCGGTGCGGTGGCCAAGTAACGAACGATCGCTGCCCATCATCAATAATTTCTATTCTTATATAACGAAATGTTCAATTACATTTATTTACGAGTTTTCAAGTATTTCTGTTTTGTTCACTTTAGACTTGCAAAATTATATATATTTATTTATATAAATATATACATATCGACGTTATTGTAATATCTTATATCGTATATATATTAATGAATTTGCGAGGGAGCAGATTATATCGCACGTTTTATTGTTTCGTTACTTCTCGATCATTTTTCACTAATCGGGATTATTCGAAAATAATCGTTTAACAAACAAAACGGGTAAGATTTTTATGTAAATTGATACCGTTGGCCGTTCAAATCCATATTTAAACTTTGAATACAAGATGAAACACGGTTTTACGTATTTCCAGTTTTGAACTTTTACGTTTTAATAGAACGTTCGTCGTGATAACTTATTCCCGATGTGTTCGAGATGGTAGGTTTTGGGCAGATACTTAAAGTTTTACTACAATAGTTAATGTCTTGATATCACTATTTATATCAAATTACTCGTTGTGTACATGGAAAAGAAAGATATATGATATGGGCCGAATTTCAAGTCGCGAAAAAATCACGAACCATAATCGTTGCCGTACAGACGAATGAACGACCGGTTACTATTCTTCGGTTAAAACGACGACCATGTTTGGAAATATGATACCGCACAATGATAAACAATAGTTCAGTGGAAATGGAATATCCGATCATTTTTCCACGGTCGAACTTTCCTCGCGTGCGTATACGATTGATGAAATAATATTTTGAGTTTGTGCTTTAGTTATTCGCTATACGGTGAGAAATACATGATACGATATTTATATCAGTCGAGTCGTTAGTCGACTAAAATGTTTTATTTTCATTTTTATTGTAAATCTGCAGCGGACTGTATTATAATTTATGGACAGTATAATACACAGCCTTCTATTTCCAAACGACATACGAGAAATAATAACGAATAAAGGTTAGTCTATTTAATTTTTCTTTTCGGTAGGTTGCGTAAATTGGGTTCTTATGGTGCACGTGACGGAAAACGACAGGTAGATCACACAAGCGTAAACATCGATGTCATACAATGTGTAGAGTATATACACACGCACACAATATCAGATGTTCGGCCATAATTGAGATGGAAAATATTTTCTTTTCTTACATACAACGCAATAAAAAAACATTCGTATAACGTCGACGTCTTTTTTTATACATATACCGTTTAAAATAGGTGGCAAAAAAAAAATATTTGTAATTACGACGTATATACGTCGTTATGCGTAAAGAGACATTTCATCTGTCTAATGATTAGTTGTTAATTGAAAAACGTATGAAGATCGTTTTTATACCTGAAGAAGACTTATAGATCTTGGTTTGACTGTATACATTCGGAAATTATTCCATTTAAACGTACAGACGTCTTTAAATCATCTTGAAAACATTTCGAACGTATATACATATAAATGAATTATTCTTAATTACATTTGTCTAATTCGTTTCATTGCAATGGAATTTAGTGATTTCTCATCTTATTCTGCTATGTGTGAGTAATACATATGTTATAGGTATATACCCACGTTAGCGTATTATATATGCTCACATTTTATATATTTTTATTTTAACGAATACAATATTGTCGCAAACTCTTATTCTTGAACTTTACTAATATAACGGATGGAATTATAATTATATATACAAACTATATATGAATTCAATAAATTACAACTTACAAGTATACTTAATTTTAAGAAACGTATATATCATTGTTGGTCGGGACTAGTAAAATGTCTAATTTTAAATATGTTCTTATCTTCTAATTAAATATTTAAATTAAAAAATATATTTAATTTTTATGCGTGAAAGTAATTTGCTTACAGAGGTTTATGATAGTAATATGTATTTGATTTTTTCCCCTAATTAATTCTAAGGCAAGTTAAAGTGTTATAAACACGGTAATTAAAAATTTAAAAACAAATGTAGATCAAAATGTCGTAAAACGTTAGGCATATATTACTTGATTAAAATCCCATTGTGTGTGAAATGTATTAAACGTACAAAAACCGTGAGTTTTTTTTTACGAATAAGTGCGTTATAACTGTACATAAAACAAACGTAGGAATATAATGGCCACGTGGGATATAAGTACGACATTATAATGTTATTGACATTTTGGGAAACATAATATATTATTATTTTGTACACAGGAAGTCGATGAAATGTTTTATTTTAGGCGTTTGAAAATCGTGTGTGAATGTCATCGAGTGTATATAACAAGTATTGCCCCCTACTCGCCACCCATACAGAACACTACAATAATTGAGGAAAGAGAGAGATCTTTGTACATTTCGTAGAATTGATGTTGGTTAATAATAATATTATACTGTGACCTCATGAATTCTATAGCTGTATATAAATGTCTGAAATACACGGGAGCTATACGGTTTTTAATCTCACGTGGGCCCGTTCTTATTTGTGAACACAAGACCGTTGTGTGAATGGAGAATAATATGTTTGTATTATTATTATTATTATTATTATTATTATTATTATTATTATTATTATTATTATTATTATTATTATTATTTACATGTCTTGCCTTCATAGTACGTCGAACGAACTACTATTCGACAACAACCCCTCGCGGGACTAGTTGTTTTCTCAATGTCTCTATTGTGTGTGCTGTTCTCGGAACAAGTAGAAGAAGACTGGCGTTTATTCTTTGTTGTGCGTATATATCGAATATTCTTCTTGCGGTTACTTTTATGAAATTATGTTTTCTACACAAAAGATTTTTATTTGTTTTCTTTTTAAACATTCGGAAATTGAATGTAGGTCTACCGTATTATATATAAAGTATAATATTGTTACGGCTTTGGTAGTTTTGTTTTTTTAGTTCATACGATTTTTTACTATTATTTATGAATCGAAATTACATTTTTAATGTATCGTGCGTTTCTGCAAATTGAAAAAGTTGATAATTTTTATTTAAATCTAAAACACAGAATTGTATAAAATAATACAAGGCAAGTCGAGACCGTTTGATATAATATGGTCGTTTTTAAGTTATTTTTATAGGTCTTCCGGAATGAATTATATTTTTTTATATTTAATTTTTCTTTAGTTTTTCAATTCGAAGATTGGTTTTTAACAAATGTTTCACATCAAATGATTTTTCCATTTTTCTTTATCATTCGCCATATCTTTAAGCGCCTTGTAAGAAGTAATTCCTGCGCCTTTAATTAGTTGACTTATTTATTTTGTTCTAGGTCTTCCTCTTGATCACGTTCCTTCTATCATGTCTTCAATTATCAAGCTATGTAATTCATCCCCATGCCACAACGTGTGCCCAATCATTCTTCTTCTTATAGTGCTTATCAATATATAATTATAATTAATTAAAATTAAAATTAATAATTCTTAATCTATACGAAAACGAAGTAAAAAAATTTCGATTGATCGATAATATATGTAATATTATTTTTTAGTCTTAGAGCCAACTAATATAAAATAATAGTTTAGTTTAATAGAATAGAATTCTATGAAGTTTATGACATTTAATAAAATAATAATAAACATATAGGGATAAGTAAATATAAAATCATGTAAAAAATAAAAATATTAGATTAAATTAGTTTAGATAGTTCTAGGTATAATTGTTTAATCTATATTGTATTGAACATTGACATATATATTAATAATATTTCAACGATTCTCATCATCGTTTTCTTCTAGCTCTCTTTTTTTTCTTTTTCTTTTTTAATGTGTATATTATAAATATATTTATATACATGTTTTAATTTTAAAAGAGGGCTATGTTATCTGAAAACTAGATTGAAACTTTAAATATCAATTGGTATGTATTAGTTTTATATCGAAATTAATGGAGGTTATATATGGTTTATACTAAGAGATTTAATTGCACGTCATAGTCTATATATATATTTTTATTAGCCATTATTATTATTATTATTGTTGAAATGTATTTATTATTTGTTTAGAATCGCACCTATATATACATTAACTAATTAAATATTAAAAATGTATGCCTCAACCAATCAAGTCTACTTTGGCAATTTAATAATTTAACATTTTTATAATAGGTAAATAATACTCGTGTATTTTGACTCATTTCTAGCAAACGAAAACTCGAAATTATGTTTTGAACAATAAACAGTATAGAATAAATATTACCATACATAGAAAAAAACGATTTCTTTTTCTTCTTTTTTCGACATCGTAAAATAGTATATTTTCTAATAAAATGAAGACTGCTGTTAACTTATATATATATATATATATATACAATGATGACTGTGGCAAAATAATAGGAATATTATTATATTTCTGACTATTTTTCCCAGAATATTTTATTAGTTCACTCGCGCTGACACAAAAACGTGTTTTCGTATATGAAACTGAACGAGGAGACGTCGTCGTCGTAGTGTTGTATAATAATATAAATCATAACAGCACTCATTTTACATGAGATACATACATACATTTTACTATTATTATTACGTATGTGGTAGTTTTAGAATTGAACAACATATTTACAACGTATAATACATTATATAGTATAATGTATTGTAGCTTGGACGTGTTTTTTTTCCATCACATCGCTGTTGCTTAACAACTCGTTGTTTATCGTTGCTTATTATCTCGTAATAAAGAATTTTTAGGCAAAAAAAAATTTAAACAATTTTATATGTTACTACGTATTTGACGTCCAAAACGTAAATTAATATACGTATTGTTTCTATAATCTGTTGGTCGTATAATAAAAATAATAATAATAATAATAGTAATATATATATATATATAAATACATACAATGACAGCGTGTACATACTGTATATACCTATTATGTTATGCGTATTTAGTTTATAACAATTGTAAATCAATTGAGATGCACGCTTTTATTTCTGGAGAAATTATTGTTCCCGAGTAACATGACAATTTACATTGATTCGACGAATCCGAAGTAATGAATAAAATTATCACACGAGTACGAAATACTCACAATTCTTTTTTTTTTTTTTGATTGGGGAGAAGGAAATTTTCCAAAAACACCTCCGTAATGAAAACCGGAGATAGTGCCGGGTTCACCATGAAATGGCTAAAAACTTCTTCCCGGGAGGCAACCGTAAGGTTATACGCCCTGAGAAAAATGAAATAAAAGAGAGGGGGAAGAAAAAAGAGAAAATAGTTAGATGCTGTGAAGATAAGTGGCTACCTTGTTACTCATGGGGCTGAGATAGCAGACTATCGGAACTTAAGGGTTTTTAGTCTTCGTGGAATTCAGTTTATTTATAAAATTATACGGATCCGAGGCGTCGTTTATAATTAGAAATTAAATTAAACAGAACACTTTTAATACTTCATTTTGTCGTTTCCGTGTCGCGTATTAAATTTTTCCTTTTACGACTTCGAACACTTGGAAAACGTATTTATAAGACTGAAAATGTAATATTTTGTAACGGTTTAATATTTATAAAAATATACAATGTTCATTAGTTGTGATTTTTTTTAAAGTGTTTGAGTTTGAATTTCGAATACAATAATTTATTTATCGTTGTTTTTAAATAATATGTAACTCAAAAACACCTGATCAAGTGAATCGATCGAATCACCCGACATTTATAGACACTCGCGTGGCAAGATAACCTTTTCTTATTTTTGTGTATTTTATTTATTTTAAATAATTATTTTAACCAGTCTAATAATTGAAGTCATCTATATAGGAGATTTTCAAATAAAAACTTGAATAACTACTGCTATCGAGATTTTTTTTCGATTTGTTAATATTTGTTAATATTTGTTATGGCTAACTCAACGAACACTCATCTTTCCGGTATTGTCAACCTTAATCGATTGTATCGATTTTATATTCGATAAAAAACGTCAATACATCAATAATATAATGTTTAAATTGTTAAACCTTTCCTTGTCATTTGGTTTTGTTACATAATTAATTTAGTTTCGAGAAGACTCAGTAATGTATTTCGGGAGGGATCACCTCGTAAAATTTTGGCACATTATTGTATGCATATAAATTAGCAGAAATTAGATCTATATAATCATATTAAACAAAATTTAAATAGCATAATACGACATGACCTTCATATCCTCCTGGTTACCCCTTATTCAACACATATTATTATTATTATCATTATTTCGCGTATTCATCTCGACCTTTTTGTAGCGTTTTGCAATCGCCGCAGTTTCTGTCTTTGAATTGAAGTAGTTTAAATTATATGTACTTTTCAAATTTCAGATTGTTCGTTTAACTTTTAGATTTTAATGCAGCGGAATGTATATAAATTATATACTTACTTATACCTACGCTTTATAATTTAAAAAAAATCAATCATTCGAATCGGTTCGGTACTTTTATTTATAATTTAATCTACGCAAATATAATATATGTATTATGTTAGCTTTGAATAATATATCATAAAATCTCGAAATTATTATTTATTTCGCGGTTTAATTTTAAATGTTTACGATTGATTTTTAATCTTGATATATAATGATGCGACCGTAGTAACTCTTCTTCCATTTGCAGTAGTAAAAAAGTATATATTATGGGCGATACTGAAAACTAAACTCATTAATTTTTAACTTGATGCCACTTTATTGATCTAGTTACTTAATACTTTTTGACGATTTCTAAGTATTAATTAATTCAATTATCCAATGATGAGAGGTTGCGAAGACGTCGGTCGGACTTTTTATGACGCATACACATATAATATGACGACTATTTACTTTTAGTATATACATAATTATTATACGTCATTTGGGTAGTATAATGTTTTCTCGTCATATAGATTGCACAAACCAGCGATTTAGGCAAACCGGTCACCCGTCGTGGCAAAACGGATAAAAAATGTAAATCGTTCGAGATCACGCCCATTATGGAAATCTCGAAAACAAAAATTAAATTAAATACGATTTCCACGCACGCATGCCGGAGTTGGGTATTTTTTTAAAAGCTTATTAAAAAATGTTTGCGTACTGACTAAGCGTGCGATTTAATTTTTTATTATATTTATACATTACTTATTGCTGTATTAGTAAGTGGCGAGTTCAGTGCAGCGTGTTACCATTCGCATTGCGTCAAGTCAGACAGCGAAACCGATAAAACGTAGAAAAAACTATCAGACATCAAACGCGTAAGCCATTCCGACAAATCAAATAATAACTAGTATATATATGGTTGCAAAAAAAAAAATGAAACAATTGCAAAACAAGTTGGTCGGTTGTCGTGTTTAGCGTCTCCTCCAGTCAAGCAAACGGTTTTTTCATTTTATAGGCTTACCGTCTACACTGGCATATAATATATATATATATCCATTATCCTTCCGCGCAATTTATATAAATGTTCTACTTTTACAATACTTTTCAATTTATGATCGTCACTGCACACTCACGCACAACTTATGATATAATAATAATCATAATAATAATAATAAAACTTACACACACGTGACATGTCTTAATCGACCGCTCGTTTATCCATAAAACATTTGTGTTATATTATACATAGTATAAGGTATACAACGTTTGTGTCTTTGTGTCAAATGTCCGTCACACGGCCGATATATATATAAATGATTATTATCTATACAAATCTAATGTAATTCCGTGCAGAACCATTAATGAGTGATATATATTTAATTTGTTCCTAATATCATATAATATTATAATTGTTTTCCTCAAAAAATTAGTTTTTTCTTTGCGGTCATTTTCCACATTTTCAAATTTTCTAGAACTGCATTTGTACTTGCAGTTTCATATTATTATTATTATTATTATTATACCTATATAAGGTATTCTTCAATACCTGTATAAGTAAAACTGTAAAAGTCAACATTTTTCAAAGTACTATAAGTTCCTATAAACCCTATAATAAATACTGAAAAAGAATATATACCATTTTTAATACATAAAAAATTTAAACAATTTATATCGATAGAAAAATTCGATCAAATCTCATACAAAATATTTTGTAAAATTGAACACGTAAATAAAAACGGATTCATCCACATAATTTTTGTGGTCAATATATTTTATAAATTAAACACTTATAACATACTATATTATAATATAATTTTGTCTCGTATAACTTAATGGTATAGCGAACTTCACGATTCGTGAAGGATTGTTCAATACACAACTCGCAAGTTATATTGTAACTGTATTGTTAGTATAGTCTTTATCGAATCATATAAGAATAATACTTATTATTTAATCGCATTGTATTTATGATTTCTTTATATTATAAACCATTTAATGCCTTTTAAAAACAGGATACAATGCAATGCGGTCGATTAGTTAATAAATGTTCGAATTTTATAGGAGGTAGTCGCGTGATTTTTGAATGAAATGTATTCATTATCTAAATGTTTAGTCATTTTCATTCGATATACCACTTCCCGTGATCTCATCGCGCATCATATGTATTATTTACACAAACATTGTTTTCCGATTATAATTTGACGAGAATTGTGTATATATTTTCTCAACGTTTTTGGTCTTCTCGGGCACAATGTAATATAAATCAAAGTACTTGGAACGGTGTTTTTTTTATTCATTTTCTTCCGCGTCATGTTTTCGAGAAGTTTTCGAAATTTGACATGGCGTTCATATAATATATATATACTATCTGGCGCTTTTGGCGAGCACTATATACGTGATAATACGTTGCGACGTGCAGATTATTTGTTTACATCGTGTGTATGTACATAAAAACAATATTGCAAATGCGATATCGAGTTTCTTTGGTTCAACATCTGCCGTTTTTATGTTTTTTTCCATTCCGTCCCCGCCATCTCCCTCCTCGTTCACATTAGCCGGCTCGACGTGTGCACGTGTGTGCGTACAACTTACATGACGACAATAATTAGTGAGAACAAACTGACTCGGAACGTTAATAATACACTGTGAGACTCTGTACATGACGTCGTTCCAGGTATTGTGCGACCGACGTACGCACACACACACACCTTACCGGTCAACATCGGAGTGTATACAATTCTGCCGCGGGGAATTAACCTGCTGCCGCGTACCTGTTTAATAGTGTATTATTGTATCACACACTCCCGCCGGTTTCTTTTATTCTTATTTTCATACGTCGCACAGAAGTACTTTGTTTCGTTATTTAAAAAATCCGGACATACCCGCGTTTAACGTTTCCATTTGGACGATACCGAAAATTGTAGGATAGTTGTCGGGAATATGTATGCAGTACCACGTCTTGGATAGTCGGCAAAAACGTTCAGAATAAAAAAAAAGACCACAAAAAAAAAATGTCTATTGATATGATAATAATTTGTTTTCGTCATTATCACAAACATATGTTTATGTGTACAAAATTATTTTATTGAATTGAAATGTACGTAACCTAAAAACATAACAGCAACTATTGGCTTGCTCTTTCATTTTGGTAATCGATTGTACAACTTCATTATAATGATATTTATTATTTTATTATTATTTATTAATTACTTAGTCCTTATATAGGTACTAAATAGGGCGTGCGATGATCTTTGACGACACGTATGATTACGCTGTATTGACTCGTATTTTGTTTGATAAAATCGAAATTTAGATAGTTTTAAAATAAAAAAATATTAATATTTGATTTATTTAGTAACGTCAAGAATACTGAAGTTGTACACAATTATAACGAATTTTAAATACATTTTGTTCATATATTTGTTGACAATACATTATATAGGAAGTAATAGTTACTTGGAGTCATAATAAAAACATATACATTATTGATTTTTCAACAGCATGATAATAATATGTAGTACTACTCTCAGTGATTCCTGTTTAAATTAGTTTTTATTGTTATAAAACGTAAAATAAAAATATTTTTATTCCCGCGTAAAGTAATTCGTTTGGATTTTCTGACGGTCTTTAAGGTTAACACATAATATACATACAATAGATATCTACGATAAATTATTAAAAAAAAAAATTATAAATATAACTATAGGTGTTCTTAATTAAATTTAGTTCTTCGAAATTAGTTTGCCCGTTCTACCGCTCAAAAATACCAGTTATTACAATAACGAGAATCCGAGAAAATTCACCGAAAAACGATACAAATTTTAACGGTAGTTTTTTTTTATGTTTCGAAAACGTGTTATATAATTATATACCTATTTGTCCAGCATTTTTTAATTAACTTCGCAAAAACATTTGTAAGAATAAGCTTTGTATACATAATATATTATACACACCCGTATGGTTTTTATTGAACGCGAACAATTGAAACATGGAAATCGCATGTTATTTTTAAAAATATATATAACGTGACCTATAGTATAATGGCGCATAAACTGCGGTGAATTATTTAGTAGTTGACAACTAATTTACTATTCGATATCTGGCCAACTTGTTTTTTTTTTATTATTTTGTTACTATACCCAAACGCAGAGAAAAACTTTTCTTCGTTTGATCTAGTTTTGACACTAATATGAGGCGCAAAGTATTATCCTTACTTTTTTTAGTGCAGTATTTTTGTAGTTTAAAAGTAGTTATGTATATTTATTAAGAGTACATTTAGTATCGCTTTTATTTTTATTTGTTTGTATGAGTAGATGACTACAAATTTGAATACCGTAATAAATTAATACTATGAGTAGATAGATAATCCATATTCTAATCTGCATCGAGGTAATGCGTCAATGCCGATTGTTGTTACATAATTTAAAAAAAAATACATATGTAAAAAGATGCATTTGTCATTAGTTATTTTTAATATTTGACTAATTTAGTTTGAAATATCAAATTTGGATTAAAAATTGAAATCTGGATTTGAATTATAATATACCAAAGCAACGGGAATAAATGTATTTAAAATGTGTATTATAATACTATGTAACGGCTATTAAATAATAAAAATTTACCGCATGTTACTGTATAATATATACATATATATAATTAGCCCTATGTTGAAATCGTACATACGTATTATTACCGTAATTATGTGCGGATATTAAACGTTGCGAGTTTAGATTTTTCTTTATTTTGACAACAAATAAAACATAATAAAATATATATAAATATTAGCTTCAACTGTTGTTGTATAATAATAATATGAGTAGCCGTGCCGTATTCGATTCTAGAACAAACGAACGGATTCCGGGTAAAAAGTGGACTTTTTAAAATGAGAAAATACCAAGTTCCAACATCCGAAATTCCGAAAAAAAAAATTACTTGGTAAGTTTCATTTTAAAATAACCGCGCTACGTATTATATTACATTCATTTTGAATATATTTCCTTTTTCGTCAAAACGAAAGTAAAACAAACAAAAAAACGAAATGACAAAAAAAATCAATTTTATTTCGTTCGTTAGTTTAATTTTAGTTTGGTGTTGTACAATAGCTGCGGGTATATATATAATTAATCTGTTCGTAAAATTTAATCCTAAAATTCAAGATTATATTAGATTAGATTTTCTTTAGTTCGACTAAATTTATAATTTACTAATTTATAAATCTAATTACTATTAAGGTAGATTCGCACATATCGGTCACGAGACGGTTCAGTTCCGAAATTTCGGGTCAATCTCAGTTATGGAAATTATTCATTCACTAAATTTTGATTGCGTTATCTGCCACTCATCAGTTTTCTATCCGAATCCCCGATCCGTTATTCGGATTGTCATTCGGCAATCCCTCGGTCACGAAACCGAGATGTTTTGTACTCTCGTCAACGATATTTTTTGTTTTGACGAACGACAATTTGTGCAGGCAAAATGGATGACTCATTGAATGCGCGTTCGCCAGTTAATGTATTAAGACAATATTCAGACATTCTAAAATATTGATAAAATTTTATTCCATCTTCAATCAATTTCTTATGTAGTGTCGATAACTCACCTTCACCGCCCCTTTTTTGCTATGCCTCACGCACCCAATTTTCGTTTCTTCGGGATGAATTGTAAATCGATCCATAATGATCGCAATCACACCTAATTCCTCGTCAGTGAACATTGCCGCATCTGCGTATTTTTATTTAATTGATATTATTAATTAAAACGCGTTATGTGTTTAACACACGTGCGTGGTACAATTGTCTCGACCTGACTGACCCGACATGTCAAAATCGTCGGCGACCCGACTGTCTCTGATCGGAGACGTCGCTGTTTCGTGACTGATATGTGTGAATATCTAACATTATTTTTACATTATTTACTTTTCATTTAAATAACTAATTAAACTAAATACAGTCGGGGTTTTCCTTTAATTAATCAAATCGCGAAATGTATAGTAACACTCGTAATATTATTAGCTTAAATTGTAAATTGACAGAAAATGTTTTGTTTTGTTACGTCTAAATATAGCTCTGTTAGTACAATGTTCGAATCATATGTATCAAAGTAAGCATTCAATTTTAAAACTTCTACTTTGAATTTTTGATTTTTCTAATGTTTTTTTTTTGTTTTCTGAATATTGGACATACAGGTCATACAATAACTTTAGAATTTATAAAAATAAATTATTTCAACCATCCCCCCCCCCAATGCAATATTTCTAAATACGCCTATGGATAAATTGATGCGACAGTAGTATGTATTATTACCAAACGATAAACGAAAAGATTTAATAATAATGAAACAATTACTTGAGCATTTTTTGTTACAACATTCGTGCATAATTTGAATGTGAAACTCGATTTCAGTATAGAACGTAATATTATTAGTTGATGTTAAATTTTGAACATTTATTCTCGATGACATGTATACCAATATTGGCATATGCAATATATAATGTTTTATTATATCGTCTCGACGGTACAAAATGCCTTGTCACGCGATAGTGTGTGAACACACTCATTTACATATTATACAAATGCGTAATTAATCGTCTTTCGTTTTTTTTCTCCGCCATATAGTATTATCCTGTATGTATATGACGTACACGCAAAGCGGATTATAATGTCAAAGGCGTCCGTCTATATTTATGTATATCAAATCTATATTAATATCGAGAAAAACCTATCTAAAAAAAAAAAAAAAAATAGATTAAATACACCTCGCGCGCATTTCCCGACCATTATATTATCATAGTGTAATTTAGATGAATAAAAAATACCGTACATACATCCGAACAGCGCGCGAATCACTGGCTTTGATTGACGAGTCTGAGCGAGGGCACCCGTTGTTGAATAGAAAATTGTATAATGATATAACGTGGGTATAATACGTATACCTATACTGTATAAAGATGGAGATTAGAGCGTAGTATAATATAGTATCGCGGGTTGAACGATCTTCGTTTTCGTGATTTACGGTGTAAAACTACGTGGGTTCGCATCCCGTTAATTGTCGTTTTATTATTTTTTTTTTTTTACACACATCGCGAAGTTAACGATTGCACGCTAACGACGAAACGTATTGCTAGTGAATATTCGTTTGTTGTATTCATAATACGATGTCATTAACGTTATTTAATTGTCATTGAGCGTTTAATTGTCATGCGCAAGTTAATGTCGTTTACACTGACTTCTCTAAAGCTTTTGAGTTAGCCATGCTTCTATCTTTAGTATTTTGATACGTGTCGGGCTTTGGAGACCGTATTTTTTCATCATTTCGCTTTTAGTTATCCGATAAGAACAACTGGACAATGATTCACGGGTACTGATTCGATTGTTCATGAGGTTCCCTCTGGTGTATCCCAAGGAGGGGCAATCCCCTGTCAATTGTTTGTGATATTTTATCGCTGATGAAGTTGTATTCAGCCGTAAACTGTAAACTGTCTCTGATTATCTTTTTTTTCAATACGATCTTAATTCCTTACTATCGTGGTTTAAACAATCTTAGTCTGTCTGTAAATATTGACAAATGACGTTCTATGATTTTTATAAGAAATAAATTAAGGATACCATTTTCTTAGATTAGTAATGGGGTTGAAATTTAATTATCAAACGATTCCATAATTGATTTAGGCTTTTCGGTCCATCGTAATTTATGTCCACGAATACATATAAATGCTATAGCTGAAAGAAAGCACTAAAAATGTTGGGTTTCATTAAAAAAATAGCTGCTAAATTTCATTTTTCCTCTCTCATCAAAGTGTTGTGCATGTAGTTTTATTCTCGAGTATGGCCCGGTCGTATGGGATACCATGGACGATATTCGTAGATTGGAGCGTGTACAGCTTTTTAGTTTTGTCAAGTTTATTATTATTTTAAATGTAATTATAATAATTTTGATTATTATTATTATTATTATTATTTGGTCTCATTCCGTTATGTAATTAAAATAATCATCGTATATATTACATAATATACCTACATATATGTAAACGTCGAAATCGAATTTTTCGTCTTGTAATTAATCGTTTAAATGGGTTTTTAAGAAATCGAAATACTTTCGATATATATATATATATATATGAATGTTATATATAGATACCGTTTAGATTATATAATAACACGCGTATGGTAAAGGTATGATGCGCGGCGGAAAGAGGATTTTTCTTTTAATATCTCAGTATTTTTTGAGGAAAATCGCGAACTTGGCCGTCCTTGAGTAAACTGATTTTCATTTGAAAATTTTATTATTTTTCGAATGCAATGACCCGTGTATTGTAGTGTCGTCACAATTCGAAATTTAATGTATTTTTTTCAATTGAATAAGTATAAATACGAGTATATTATAAACCATATGATTATCGACGGAGAGCTAACATTTAAAATTTAGATATAATGCGATACTGTTAATAACTGACAATTATTATTGTTATTATTGTGATAATTACGTTGGTTGTTTGATTGAAATATTATTCAATATTAATCAATATATTTCAATATAATTATACGTCAGTATATAATTATAGTTTGCGTTCATTAAGTGGTTAGTGACTTTTGATGTGTTTATTAAAAAATTAGAAAACCAAAAACTTTTTTTTTAAATTTCTTACAAGTATTTATTTGTTCTGTTTAATGTGCTTGTTTCAACTTAACATCGCCATTTTATAAAATTTGCCACAGCATTGCCTCACGGGGTTGAGAACTGCAGACGTGCGCGGCACGGTCTTTGAATGATTTTTCGAAAAGCCTATATCCTAGATCCCCGCTTAGACAGATTAAAAAAAAAAACATTTTTTGACAACACTGAAAGATAAATATACAGTATTTTAAATAAAACATCTTTTGTTCCTATTGTTGGTTTGTTATTTCTAATATGTATTATACACGCGCGCTCGCGTATATATAATACCACCGTTATTCATTTCAATTATAATAAGAGAAGGTATACATTTTTTAAATCGCCATCAGATGGTCTAATATTTATGTTGATTTATAAGCGAAAATCATTGATGTCTCAGTAAAACGTCAATGTTCTATACTTTATGAACTTTGTATACCAATACAGTTATTGTATACAAGCGAATTTTGTTGTTTATTTGTTTATGTTTTTTTTTTATCGAGTGGAAAAATATCGCACGTCATGCGAAATACTCGTAATGATTAACAGCGACACTTGCGGAGAAAACGTGATTAATTTTATGAGCGATTATATTATTCATTATTATAAATATATTATTCCTGGAAATATTTATCGTGGCGTGGTGTGTGGCGTCGTGTATGTCACTGATGAAGCGCGCATTGTTATCATAACGCGCTGTTGTAATAATATTGCTATCGATACCAATAGTCGTATTGCTGTAGGTTAGTAAATAATTTAAAATTATTTTTTCGCGCTAGAAAAATCGTCTCGTGAACCGTCTAAGTATATAAATATATATATAAATACTCTTATGTATATGTATTATGGTCACGCGTCCGTTAATTTCACAAAAAAAAAAAAAAAAACCCCAGTACGCTACAGCAATTAATTTAATTAAGAAACCGAAACATGTTTCCATAAAAACACCGCTTTTACTTTCATTCTTTTTTCCAATCGATACTGCGACAGTACCTATTTTTATGCGTGTAAAACGTTCCCATGTATCCCTCTCCTTGTTGTCCTGTACGCCCGTTCCTATCCTTCCTTGTACGCAATACACAATAAACCGCTCAAAGTCAACAACGTACCGGGACCGTATCAAAGAAAATCCGTGAGTGGTTTGCGGGCCAATACCGAGTCAATTTCAGAACTTTGTTCGAAACAAAAGCGCGCGGAAGTACGAAATCTCGGCGCGCGGCCGGCGAGACGAGATGTGGAGCGCACTTGCTCACGCCCGGAAACGATTTTCCACGGATTTGTTTCGGCCTTTTTTTTTTTGTTCGCGTTCGAACTCGTGGTGCCCCTTCACGCGCGTAGAGTAGTCGTATCCGTTGCACGTCTGCAAACGAGCGCTCGTACATTTTATATCGCGTTACGCGTTCCCGGCCGCGGCGGCGGTTTCTGCGAATTTCTCGGGGCCAACTGGTTCGGATCCGGCTGAACCGTGGCGGCGGCGGCGGCGGCGGCGGCGACGGTGATCGCTCTATAACGGACGCGCGACGAATGTGTCTCCGGCGATATCGACGTCTCAATCGCCGCTGCCGCCGCCTCGTCGTAATACGATGTTATTATATTCACGTCGGCCGTACTCGCCACGTACGTACGTATACGTTATTATCATTATCATTATCATTATCGTTATTATTATCGTCATCGTCATTCGTTCGTTATGCCCGCGCGCGTCATCGCGTACTTAGTGTATGTGTGTATGTGTATATTTGTACGCAATGTATTCGCCGTTCGTAGCCGCGACCGGTTTCGCGGTTTTGGTATTTCCCCGTTGAATAAGACGATTTTTTTTTATACGCGCGCGGTCATGTACGTGTGCGGGGCATCCGTTCACGACGGACGTATGACTCGGCGTCCGTGAACTTGAGGAGGCCTCCGACCGAATTTGATATTTTCGCCTGACCCAGACGTGCGTTCTATTCGAACACGTTTATTTCAATACATTTTCCGTATTATTTTTTCCCCGTCGCAGAATAATATTTTTTTTTTTTTTTTTAAATAAAAAACATCCGAGTACGTAGTGTTCCGTTTATAATTCGTACAAATTAAAATCTGACCAAAAAACTAAAAACTACAAGTATATTACGATAGACAATGTACGTGTAGGACGATTTCGATTTTACAATATATTTAAGTCACACCTTTACCATTTCCATATTCGGAAATCGAAAGTCAAAATGTGCTAATGTAAAAACTAAATCTTTTGGCATTATCAAAAAAAAAAAAAAAAATGTGTAGTGTTCGAGTACTTTTCAAATACTATATAAGTACATACGTTATTCGAATAAATATTCTACATATTTTTTTATTGCAAAGTCACTCGAAATGACATAACTCACTTATTACTAGCGAGTAACGAACCAAATTATCAATTTACCAATTTATCTACAAAACAAAATGCGCACAAATTTGAACTTTAGTGAAGGTAAATTTGTCAGCAAAATTACTTAAAATAAACTTGACTATCTTATTTTTCCCATTAGTATATGGGCGGTTAATTTGCAATTAACGATTGCTGAACCATATCAGTTCGCGTAGTCGGATGAAGACTTTTCAAACACGTTATATAATATACTCGCTGTCAAGGTCGCACTATACCGCACGCGTATATATAATATATATATAATTTATGTGTGTGTTTATACTTAAATCCGTCAAAAGCATGATCGAAAATCGAGTTCACGGAAGTTCGTTTCACATTAACAAGTTGTATATATAAGCGTGTGTGTGTGTGTGTATCGAAATTCGTATATATTTGAATAGTTTCTCGCCTTTCGACATTTATTATAATAATATGTTATATATATATATAGACAATATACGATCGAGTGTGTGTCGGAGCTCTTATTAATTGTGGATTCTTGGGAGCAGGTTAATATAGAAACGTTAATAAAGTGTCGCAGAGTGTAATAATAAATATTGTTCATGGAACAATACATTATGTACGTGGACGTAAGACGAGTGACGACGAGTGGGTATAATTAGCGAACAGAACTCCGCACGAGGATCGATGAACCTCAAAAAAAAAACGAAAATAAAAATATATATATATATATATATGTACATAACGATGTCGACAAGAAAAATGCTGTTTATATAATAAAACAAGAAACCTAAAGAAATATACTTTACTTGCGACCGTATTTATTTGTTTTCGCGTCCTTTTTTACAGGTTCAAAGATAATCGTCCTTATCCGTGGCCCGGCGACGTGTCCAGTTTCATAATTAACCCCGAAAGTGCCAATCAGACCATATACACGACGAGTTTAACGATCTCCGATCACGGCGTTTACACGTGTCAACTGGCCAACCAGACGAGCATTGTAAATCATTCGATGAAACTCACCACCATCGGTAAGTAATGTCAGGTTTATATTTATTATTATTATATTTAATTAGTATGTGGGTGTGTATATATATATATATATTATATATATATTATATACAGAGAAAATTAAATTAAAATTTTTTTTTTTTATTATACTTATTGTGGTGTGTGAGTTTTTTACCAGTATGAATATTTCGCGTGACAGACGTCAATAATTATAACCGTTTATAAATAGGCGTAATGCTTATAATAATAATAATTTATTTACCGAGATCCGAGATAAATTAAAAAGAATGTGTGTCAATTCAACATAAAGAAAACAAACAAACACGTGTATACGTGGTACGAAATTTGGAAAATGTTGTACGTTAATGCATACGCGTTAACAGTAAATATTGATAATAATAATAATAATAATAATAATAATATAATAAATATTTGTATGTAGCGCGTGGACGGAAGAATTACGTAGGCCGTGCGTGATGTGTCAGCAAAATATAGCGCTTCGTTCTCTATCGAGCGGGTGAAAAAAAAAAAGAGAGAAAAAAAGGACGTTTCTAAATAATTCGGTCGGGATTAATAATAATAATACATATTTTTTTTTATACTAATATAGCGTATTAGCCGAGTGATATTCTCGGTAATACGATTACCCAGCTGGTTTGTGTAGTGCTTGCTGCAGTGTTTGTCTTAGCGACGACGTAATTTTATACGGTATCGATGTGTGGTGTCTTCTAAATATAATATATAATGATAATGATAATATTATTGTTGTTGTACGTACAGAATCGTCGTCGGCGTTTTCTGCGGAAACGTCATAACAAAAACGTATACCGTAGTTAACAATTTTCGAAAAATATCGCACAAGTTATTACGTTATAATAATTGGTATGGGTTTTTTAAATCCTATTTCACTAATCAAATTGCAGTTTACTGTTCAGATTAGTATGCTCATAAAACAGTTTATTTCAAAGTAAAAACCGAGCGAGGCCTGGTCTCCTTGTATACTATAGAATTTATTTTAATTAACGGACAATTATAAAAATAATAACAACGAATACTAATTAGTATACAAAGGTACATTATCTACCATTAATCATATTATACGTTTTGTGTTTTGACTTCAATAATTGTAGTTTAACTAAATGCCTGAAGGGATAAAGTAGAAAACGCAAGTTTTACTAATGGGCATTACTGATGTAGTTTTACTAATGGGCACATGCGTCATTCGAGTACAAAATAATGTTTTTCTTCGATGTCCCTATTAAAATATTTAAATATAAAAATCACGCTGAACAACATACGTAATATTAAAATAATATCAATTTTTTTTTGTCTTCGTTTGTTTAGAATATTTCATAACAACAAATTTTATGAAATTTTAGACATTTCCATGTTGAAGCATAAATAATATATTATACTATCACGTCCGTTTTATTATATAAATTATTTGACAATCTATTGTGATTTATTCGTATTGCTTAGTTCAGTCGCGTATTTTTACACTTTTGCGATTATTTTTTTATACTCATCTTGTTAATATCGATTGCAATTTCTTCACGGTCCGCGTGTAATCAAAATAATTACGCTTATTTATTAAAAATCACACCTGTGTACAACAGTTCATAAATCTGCGCTTTATACGATAAATCACACTGACAACCGTCATTTTCCATCTGAGCATAATATTGATATAATGTACTCGTCGTATCCATTCATACATTACACGTGTACACGACATCAGTCATCAATAATACCCTACATTTTTTACATATGTTTTTATCATTATTTATCATTAGCCTTTATATATACACGTATGTACAGGTAAATATAGACTTGTATAATGAACTTTTATGTATGTTATCTATCGTACTAAATGATAATGTTTTCGGTAAAACTTTTTATTATTATATATACTTTTTTTTATTATTATTGAATAACACAAAACTATTTTAATATTTTTTATAGTTAATATTATTTGTACAATTCACACGTTTAGTTAATAAAGTAGTACATTTATTTTGAGTAATTCGGTATTAGTATTTACTAACAGTAATGTATAAAATATAAATATTATAATGATTACAAGCTTTTTCATAACATTCTTAAAATTTTGGTAATCGCACGTGTAACTTTAATTTTTTCGCGTTGTACTTATTAAGCTAACACGTAACGAGTCATATAAAGTTTTTTTTGAAAAGTTTCGCAATATAAAATTTTTAAACTCTACGGTTTTTTTTTTTTTTTTTGTTAAAACGAGTTTTAAATTAACGATAAATAAAAATGCCTTTTCAATCATCGTGTACTTGAATATCGTAATAATTTTTTTTTTAATACTTCAGTTTAATACACTGTATAATTTATATCGTCAAGAACTATATACGTATACGTTTATGTTTACTATAGTAAACATTCGGAAATGAACAATTTACAAATTATTCACCCAATTAAGAATTAGAGAATAATCTCTCGAGATCGTCGAACTAAATTATATAAACACTGGAATTCGGACACAGAATAGTTATATTGTTATACTATATACATACGATTATTGCGATATAAAATATATTTTGAAAAAAAGTTTTATTATAAAAAATAGGACTAGGATTCTATGCATTTGTATATATTTTTTCCTTTAGATCAAATTAATTCAATAATAATAATCAGCTATGCCTACAATTTGGCTTATTCTCGATAGTACAATTTTTTTTTTGCATATTTAGGAAAAAATGCTTATGATTGCATATCTAAAGTTTTCAATAATCTATTAAACAAACAAAAACAGATTTAAACTAACTGTAACTAACTGGTAATCTTTAGCTAACTATAATTATTGTTATAGGATGCGCCATATATGATAAAATCCACCGATTCCTTAACTATGTTATTCTTAAATTTAATTAATCTAACATTTTTAGTACATGGGGATCCATAGAATTTGAGAATATATGCGAAATTAATATTCTACTGTTGATAAATTAATTGCAACGGTTACAAAAGTATTTTTAGAAGCTCCTAGCCGAGTTATCTAACTACGTGAAATATCTGCGGATTTACCTTTCCAACCCAACCAATTATAACTGGATGGGAAACATGGTTAAATGTAGTAGCATACTACTCAAATAATTTCGATTCAATAAAATCTGTAATATCACAATTAGATGACGAAGCAATATCAATTAAAAAATCTAAAGAATTATTTAAAGAATAACATTTAAAAACTTTTTAGCTTATTTAAAAAGTAATTTTTATTTCTTTCCGATGCAATTACTAACCTAGAAAAAAGTACACTATCTCTTCATGAGGGCATAACAATTATTTAAGTTATTAAAAATAAACTGTCTAAATGTAACGGGAGAGTAGCAGAGTTGATGAAAACCAAAATGGTTCTAATTTTAAAGAAGAACAAAAGATTCAAAACACTTGAAAATTCGAAATATAATAAATGGTGAATATGAAGAAGATACTGAAGATATTAATATTACTTTAACTCTGGGAAAAATCACGTCATTTAAATATGCTCCAGTAACATCGTGTGATGTGTAAAGAAGTTTTAGTCAATATAAATCTATTCTACATTCCAATCGCCGGTCATTAGGTTAGGCATTTTAGATAATTTAAAACGACATATCATTACAGCATATAATATCTAATTTAATAATATTTTACATTACACTTTTTAAATAATTTTAAAATAATACATTTTTTTTTGTATATTTTTGTAATTAAAATGCATATTTTAAAAATTGTTATTGCATATAAATCCTAGCCCTAATAATAAATAATGAGAGACTCCTCCATACAGTCAAGTAATATTTTCGTTCTACCGACATTTTTTCCGAGAATATTCATCAAATGGTTTATTCATGATTTATTTGAAATGAATTCATTTTCCATATACGACCGTTCGTTGATTATTTGTATTCATCTTATAGTAAGGACATGAATTCTCATTTTAGGTACATACATATATATATATATATATTTATTTATAAATTACAAATAATAATAATAATAATAATAATAATAATAATATATTAATTATTGAATATTTTTTGTTTCAAATTATATATTTCTAATATTTTCTTATGTGGCTAATATATTTTTTAATGTGATTTTCAAAATAGAATCGATTAAATTTTATAAGTAAAACGCGCCTTTTACAAACGTCTGAGAAACGTGTATACTATACGAACATTTTATTAACAATACATTAGTTGTGTATTAAAACACAATTATTATGAGTAGTTTGTCTATATGTACACAGAGAATTGCTATTCAATCATAATGTTTCTAATAATGATGATAACGATTTTTTTTTTTTTTTAGAATAGAGAAATTTGTATATTGTGTTTATTTGTAATCGGAATATTTCATTATATACTAATTATTTTTGAAAATAACTCTCACAGTATCTTAAACAAATGTTTGTTGAAAATCTCATGTGGGGCACTAAACAATGTTTTTAGGTTATTTATGTATAGTTTAAATTATCCTAACATTAACCTTTAAGTCACTAAATGAGAAATATGATTTCTCTAAAATATGTAAATGATGGAAAACAAATTTACGCTGGCATACACCTTAAACATTTTTTCGAGACATATTCAGCGTCGTATATAGGAAAAGATACCGGTCAGCTGAGTACTAAAATTTTCAACAACCCAAAAAAGTTTATGGCCCTTTTTCAAAATTTAAAACACTTAAAGTCTGTGTACTTTGTCTGTTAAGGACTCTTAATATTGCATTGGTTTTATTTCTTGCCTAAATTTTGAGCGGTCCACCGAGTTATGCAACTCAGTTACTCGTCGGGTATATTCGGGCCTGGACTACGCATTCTCGAAACCATAGCATTTAAAATATATATATAGTAAAATATGTTTATAATATCTCGTGGTTATAATATTAGTCCTTGCGACACCGGCTTTACCAATCGATACCTGTGTAGTATACATATTATTTTATATATGGTCGAAATAATTCGACGTTCGTGCGACACGGCACAACACGACACGCCTCTTTACGGCTTTTCCCAATAGCATATATATATATATTCTATTTAGATACCTTTATAACCCAAAACCATAGTTACTACCCGGTCTGCCCTGAACTCGGGTATATTTATTTAAATTTATTATTGATATTTTCGTCAAAAAAAAAAATGGCGTTTGGCTGACAATATACTAACACTGGGTTCACTGATTTAAAAATAATAATATGTCATAAACGAAAATACTTTTTACAAAAGTAATGTGTTTAATTTTTAAGTCACTGCAGCTTGGAAAAAAAAATTAAAATTTATGTGCTTTCCATAGTTTCATCAGACAATTAACATACTATGCAATTATTGTTTTACAAAATAATTTTTTTTAAAACGTGTGTGTGTGTGTGTGTGTGTGTGTGTATTGTATTTAAATATAAATTATGCGCAATAAATTAAAATGTAGGCATTCAATATGCAAAAATATGTAAATCATAATTTCTTCAACGAATATTAATTATAGGCTCGTATTCAACTTTTTATAGTTATTTTTCAAACGAATTAATAAGAATATGCAAATACAATACAATTCCGTGCTCTGTATTTACGACCGTCGTATATATTTCATTGTCATTATACATCGAGGTTAGTATTTTGTCGTGGATACAGTGGAATGAGATAATGAATTACGCTATTTTTTTATTGACAAATATTCTAAAATACTATTTATTGTCTATGTGTTTATACCTAAATACTTTTACTATAGCATGTACAAAAAAAATCTAAAGGGGGGATCTATCCCCTCAAATCCCACCACAGTAATTTTTTTCAACAGAATTCATTTCTGCGTACAACGCTATTAAAATCCCGCACATGCTATTAATACCTATATAATATAATTAACCATGTGTAAGTTATAAGATGTGACAATTGAGGTCCACGTGCTGCATTAAAATGTTTTCAACGAGAATATGAAATCTAAATAACAATGTATAATGCGCACAATGACGAGTCCGTGTGTGGAGGAAATATATATATTTTTGGAATTTGAACAAATGGTTCAACAAAGACTAACGTCGTTTCGGTCTTTCGAGTAATATAGCGTGTTGATCACGATTCAGTTTTTTTCCAAAATCCAAATCCGAAAAATATTTGGATAATACTTATACATTATTCTACGATTAATTCCAAAACGTTGACGTTAATGTGATTGAATATTTACCGTAATCCACCCTCACAGGTACATCAGCATACAGGTTACAGGTACAGCGTACAGGTTGTTCGAAAAGGAGAATGAAACATTTCGATTTACTTAGTTATCAATGTTTAGTTTGTAAATTTTTATTATTATTTATTTTTTTATATTATTATTATTATTATTATTGCTATTATCTTCTTTTCTTGTAACGATCTCATTACGGTTTGTTATCCGCTGTATCAGGGGTTATTAGAACGTGCTTTGGCCGTGAATTCATATATTTTATCGTCATCTTCGTCGTTTCACCCGGCTGAGCGGGTGGTGTATGATGGCAGTAGTGGCGATTATTACGAAACATTGCGAATTTTCGCTAGTATATTATGTAATGCGTATTATACACTTAAAACGTTACTATACTTACGCTATAACATTATTTATTATGTTTGATACGTGAATAACGAACCAATTAAAATATTTATTTATTTTTTATTTTTTTTGCATAGTTATACTCAATTTACTAGTTTACGTTATCATCGTTACTTATTGTATCGACCAAACACTGGTTTGGAACACTTGCTATGTTTTTCTCGACCATTATTGGACCACATTGGTATTTTATAATCTCGAGTTGTTTATAGCTATAACACACACAAGGCCGGCCCAAGGTATTTTGACGCACCGGGCAATTTTTTGAAAGGCGCCCTTAAACAAATTCTCTATAATAATTATGATTATAAAATCGTATAATCTTGATATGTTCTTGCTGGTACCGTAAGGAATATTGGAGAACGAAATTGGTTGTTGAATATATTATTAAGTGTTTATTACATATTAAAATACAATTACAAAATAAAAATCTAAGAGGGTCTGTATATCATCGTTGGTTTGCTACGACTGACTCTACGTTATAACCGTGGGAGCCCGTCCAGTACAAACGCCTTTGGAATTCGCTGACCAAAGCATACTTGTCGCCGGACGTTCACAATGTCACGTAGGCCATCGCGTATATACTACACTATACTAATATAATATAATATTGTTATAATATTCGTTCATAACATACCCCCCGTGTTAAATGGGAGCAGTCTCTGTGACCTTTAAAAATACTTAAAAAAACTATTTCCAAAAACTAAATTTTTAGAGTACAAAAACTTAAATATTCCTTAATATACGAATATACCTAGTTAATTTTTTTCTATGGGTTACAAAAACAAAATGACTTATAAAAAGAAAAGGTCTACTTAAAATTATTTATGATTACATATTTTTTTTTTTTTTTTTTTTTTTTAAACTAAATAGGAGTTTCAGCTATTACTTCTTCTGGATGGTACATGATGGGAGTTTTAGAATTGAAACGACAAAAACAATAAAATATAATCATTACTGTCAAAAGAATAGCTGTTAATACTACTACTAGCATTAAATAATAATTTTGACCTGTTGGATTTTCATTTTTCTTTAACTCATTTATTTCATTTTCTATATTTGATAAAGCTTTTGATTGTTGAATAAGGTCTGTTAGACTATTGATATTTTGAGGTTCCGAGAAGTTATATTGATTTAAAAGATCTTCTTCGTGCTTTGTGAGCTTTTTATTTAATGAGTTATATGTGTTTATCAGCGGGTTGTAAAGTTTGCGAGTAATGTTATTTACAAAAGTTTGTGACGGAATTAGAAGATAATCTTTAGTAAATAATCGACATTGCTTATTTAAAAATAATTCTCCTGTACCATCAAGAATGAAATCTATAGGGCCTTTTGAATTACAACTTATCGATACGGGTTCCTTACTAGCTACATATACCCATACATTTTCATCTTTGAGTTTAACAAAAACTGAATTTACAAGTTTAATATATTGGATATTACATATTGAATTATTGAGGTTCTGTCCTATTAATAATTGCAACTCACATAACCGACTACCTGTTGAGTATTTTGGCTGTGTGTTTTCACAATAATAATTATTTCCTACAATCTTACAATTAGCATATTCAATTTCAGAAAAAGTTATATAATTTTGTTTGTTTTCACTTATAGCTAAATATGTTACAGTGTTCACTATTAGAGAATAAATTTTGCTTTGCTGTACCACAGGAAACGGAATTACTTTGTAAAGATTATATTTAGAAGACTCTACTAAAGGAATCTTTTGAATGAATATCAATGTATTAACTGAAAATAATACTGAGACTTGGGAAATTTGTATTAGTTTTGTAACTGTGAATGTATCTAATGAAAAAGGTAAATTCAAACCAGATGGGAGATTTAGTTTTACTTCCCGTAATTGTTCGATGTATTGTTGATGTGTCATTAAGTTCGGATGTATTTGTCCATGAATTGCAGAATTTACTATATGAAGAAGTTTCTGCACACCAAAAGCTTGTTGGGTTAACAATAAACTGATTACTGTGGTTTGTTCTATGAGCATTTCGCGAGTTTCAAGTTCAGTTATAAATGCTAAAGATTTTCCGAGTTTCTCATTTAACTGTTTTAAAACGTCTTCTATCTTCTTGCGTTCCTTCAAGATTATTGTAAAAGTTGTATTTAAGTCAGAAATCGTTGTTTTTACTATTCTAGTTTGAGCTTCTAAGATGTTTAGTGTTCTAGCTTTAGACTGGCTTAATTCTAAAACTTTAGTATATAGGAAATCGGCATCTTCGTCTGAACAAACTCCAAATAAAACCTTAGCGATTCTGCCTACTGCATTAACAAGTCCTCGCTTTGTACGTGTCATTTGGTAGTCTGATCCCAATGAGCCAAGAATTTCTCCTTTAACCTGTTCAATTTGGTGAAAAATGGACGCTGTACTTGTTTTCATCCATTCGCAGTTTGATCGAATACTGGTATTTGGATGTTCCCAAATATATTGATCACAAAATGATTTCAGATGTCTATGAAGGTTTACTATTTCATCATGGCTTATTTCTAATGCTGATATATCTATGAATGTGACCAGCTTGAATTCGCTAACAATTGGATTTACTGAACCTATCTGTTGATATAGTAATCCTGTTGGTGGTATTGGTGCATAATGATAACCACTGGCCGTTTCACTAAGTTGATCGATGGTATTTGATAGTTGACACTGATAAGCCAGGAATCTGGAAATCAATTAATTGTTCTAAATTTTCTTTAGTGTCCTTGTCCTTTTTTTTTTTTTTATTGTACATTTACTCATTTACTTAATTTTAAAAAATGTAATATTTCTTTCTTTAAAAGGAATTTTAGAAAAAGAACAAAATAAAATAAACAAAGATTAATATTAGTACTTAATAATTATTTGTTATAAAAATATATTAGTCATGAAAAAGTTTTAATAAATTAGTATGTATTTTAGTTTTACGATTCCCTTTACGTATAGTTACATTTTCTTGCGAATTTACTTCTAGAACTTCATAAGGACCTAGCCATTTGGCAGATAATTTTCCTTTTCGTGCTTTGTCTTGAATTAAAACTTTATCTCCAACATGAACTACAATTGGATTTGCTGTTCGGTCGTATATATTTTTAGTTCTTATTTTCTTTTGAATTAAACGGTCCCTAGCCATCTGATGGGATTCTTGCAGTTTTTGTCGTAGTTCAGCTTGGTAATCATCATAGTTATAACGTGGTTCTGGAGCTTTGGTACACGAAGTAGGTACCTGAAGTGTTTTTCCATACAAAAGTTCATAAGGTTGTTTTCCGGTAGCTTGATGTTCGGAAGAGTTGTATACAAACATAGCGTAGGGGATGTAAGTGTCCCAGTTTCTCTGATCAGCATCTACATAGTGTCTTAAATATTCTCCTAACGTTCTATGACTTCTTTCTAAAGCTCCGTTAGCTTGAGGATGGTAAGGTGATGTGTTGCATTTTTTTATTTTCAGTAACTTGCAAGTTTCAATTAGTATTCGGCTTAAAAACTCTGTTCCCTGATCACTAACCAAAGTATTTGGAATTCCATGAAGACAAACAAATGAGGTGACGAAATGGTAAGCTACTGTATTTGCTTCGTGATTAACCATTGGAACGGCTATAGAGAATTTTGTGAGATCGCACTGCATCGTTAAGATGTATGCATTGTCGTTGTTCGTTCTGGGTAATGGTCCAACTACATCAATGAATATTTTTTCGAATGGTTCCATGGCTGTAGTACTTATTACCATAGGTTGTTTGGTATTTCGGTTGGATGTTTTATTGGATTGACATGATACACATTTACTAATGTATTCAGTAACATCTTGCTTTAGAGTTTTCCAATTATATTGTCGTTGAATCCGTTTGATCGTTTGTCGAACTCCTCTATGTCCACCAAGAATACTAGAATGATGTTCCTTGATAATTTGTTGTTTATCAATAATGTCTCTATCTTGATTTGCATATACTTGAATTTGTATCCCTGAATTCTGATATATATATCGAATCATGTTGAGTACGGTTGGCCACTCTAACTGATCCAATCCACAAGCGATACGAGGTAATGCAATATTCTGTAATTTGTGTTCTCGGCAAAATTGCTTTAAGTTAATTAGAGTTTTGTATATATCTTCATATGTGGGTTTCTGCCAAAATTTCTCCTTGGTAACCAAATTTAGTATATATCGTGATCCTACTTGAAGGTATAATATCTTGGTTTTGGATGGATTCTGTAATTTAAGTTCTCGAATATGTCCATATTTTCTTCTGAACTCAAGGGCTAAACCTTTATTTAATTTGAGATCTGCTGACACACAATGAGCTAAATTAAAATTTTCTGGAGCATCAAAAATATTTCCCGTAACTTCTTTCACGTCGGTATTTGGATAGTGTTGATTTATTTGATCTGCCATGTATTCATCAAATGATTTTATAGATTCAAGAGGTTCTATTCTCTTAGAACGAGTTTGAATAGTTTTGACATCATTAATTCGACTCAACGCATCAGCGTTAGTATTTTTGCTACCTGGTTTGTAATGAATTTCATATTCATATTCTTCAAGTTTTAACCTCCAGCGCGTTAACCTGGAGCCCGGATCTTTAATGTTGAATAACCAACTTAGAGCGCGATGATCTGTGATAATGTTGAACTTTTGACCCAGTAAGTATGGTCGGAACTGCTTCACTCCCCAAACGATTGCACAAAGCTCTTTCTCTGTGGTGCTATAGTTCTGCTCAGCTCGGTTGAGCGTTCGAGAAGCGTAAGCTATTGGAGGATCCTTACCAATTGTTCCCTGAGATAATACACACCCTATAGCATAATTGCTAGCATCACATGTAAGATTAAAAGGTTGATTAAAATCAGGATATTGTAAAAGTGGTTCTTTGGTAAGAATATTTTTGAGTTCGTCAAATGCTTTCTGGCAGAGGTCAGACCATTGGAATTTTGTATCTTTTTTCAATAAAGTGGTGAGAGGCTTTGCAATGCATCCATAGTTAGGTATAAATCGGCGGTAATACCCGGATAACCCAAGGAATGACTTAACATCTTTTGTATTTACAGGAATTGGAAAATTCAAGACACATTTAGTTTTTTTAGGATCTGGTTTTACTCCCTTTTCAGTGATGATGTGACCTAAATAGTTTACTTCTTTCCGCATAAAAGCACATTTAGACGGTTGAAGTTTGAGATTGAATTGTCGTAATCGATTAAATACTGCCTGTAACTTTTCTGCATGATCTTGAATATTGTGTGCATAAATTATGATATCGTCTAAATAGACAAACGCCTTTAGTCCTGTTAAACCTGTCAATACAGAGTTCATCATGCGCTGAAATGTCGCAGGAGCACCTTTCAATCCGAAAGGAACACGAAGAAATTCAAAGTGTCCTTTGTCAGTCGAAAAAGCGGTCTTCTCTCGATGTTCTGGGTGCATCTGTATTTGGTGATATCCTTGTGCGAGGTCTAACGTGGTATAATATCTTGATTTCCCTAACTGGTCTAAGATGTCATTAATGTTAGGGAGAGGATAAGCATCTCCAGTGGAAATATTATTCAGCTTTCGAAAGTCTACACAAACACGATATTTTATTACACCATCTTGATCTGGTTTCTTGGGTACCACCAACAATGGGGCATTCCATGGACTTTTACTAGGGTTACGATGTTGTCCTCTTCTAGTTTTGTTATTTGTTTATCGATCTCTTGCTTATGCTTAAATGGTAACCTATATGGACGTTCATTTATGGGTTGTATAGACGTATCCGTATTGATTTCATGATAAACGGTGTCAGTACAAGTTAACTTATCACCATCCAAATGAAAGATGTCTGAATATTGTTCACAAATATGAATGAGGGATTCTCGTTCCTCTTGGTTTAAATGTTCAGTTTCCAAAACTTTGTTAAGAATAGAGATTCTGTTTCCTTTATTAAGAGTTTCCGATTTATTTTGAACTGAGTATATATTAACTTCTTCAAATTTTTCAAATGATAATTCTTCTAATTTTGGAATAATAAAATTAATTGGAGATTCGGTTGAGTTTATTGCGACCACTATAACCTGTCCTTGTATGACGTTGTTCAACGCATTGCCAAGTTGTACAGCTTCATTCGATGTAGATTGAGAATGGACCAGTAGTGTTGTTCCTTCTGGTTTATTAGTAATGATTGGCACCAAAGTTTCAGTACGTGCAGCTAATTGAATGATTTCTGGATTAGAATGGAAGACTTTTGACGTTTGATAGTCGATGGTAAGACTATTGTTCACAAGGAATGGTTTGCCTATAATCCCTGCATTTGGCACAGGAAAATCATCTCTAACAACCTGGAACTGAGTTGGAATTCGTTGTTCTCCAAACAAAATATCGAGAGTGACTAAACCTATTGTATATACTAAATACTCATTGATACCCTTTAACTGATAAATTTGTGTTTCATCAACCAGTACTTCGTCCAACAATTGCGATAATTTAATCATGTTCAAATCACTACCAGTATCCAGTAAAAAACTAGCATTTCCTTGAGAACATTGTGGTATGTTCAAAGTAATATGATTTTGAACTAATTGGGCTTCGAAATAGAAAGTCCTGACAACTGAAGTGTGGCAGTTTTTATTTGACCTACCGGGCGACTGCCACTGGGGCCCGGAGTCTGCTCGTTTCCCGACAACGATTGGTCACGTTGGGTTTTCTTTTCATTGACAAATTTTCTTTTACGACACTCCTCTATTGTGTGGTTGGGCTTTTTACAATATTTGCATGTAACTATCTTTACATTTCTCTGGTCTAGTCTTTCCTTGTAACACGAATTTCTGTACCTAGCTCGATCTGCTTCGGACGCACGGCATTGACTAGCCTGATGGTTCATTCGACCACATTGATAGCACGCTCCTGTTGATGTTCTATTATTATATTTTGGTTTTGAGTCTCTGTTTAATTGTCCTTTATTATTTGCACGATATTCATTAATATTTTTATGAATTTCTATTTTCGATGTCCGTGAAGTTTCCTCTTCTAATGCTATCTGGACGGCTTCCATTAAAGTATCAGGTTTTCTAGCTTTTACTATTATTCTCGTGTCATGGGGTAGTCCTTCTATGAAAGCATTAAGTATTTGGAGAGATGTTATCGTTGTTATTCCTTCCATTTTGATAAGTCCACTAGTAGTACTCGATGCTTCTAAAATATCGTAATATAATTGCTCGGCTCTATCAGCATATTGTTGTATGGATTCTCCTTTTGCTAACTTAAACATAGCTAACTTAGAATGAAGGTGTGCCAAAGTGTGTTTTTTATCTACTAATGAATTTAAAGCTGTTCGAAGATCTGAGAAATTGTTTACTTCCTTGTAACGGATAGCACGATACGCTTTGCCTATTAGCCTAGTTGTAATACCTCTAACTAACACTGCAGTTAACTCTGGGTCGATGTTCTGTAGAGCGAATTCGCATGAGTTCTGAAATGCATGATTTGAATCAGAGTTTTCTCCATCGAATATTGGAATTAGTTTAAGTGCTTGTTCGATTGACATATACGATTTCGACATTTTGTTTTTAATATCTGTTGTGCGATTTTTGTTTGAACGAAGTAGACGCGTAGTTTCAGTTATGGTTCTATTTACGTTTTCTAAAGTTATCTTTATTCGATCTAACGTTTCTTCTGACTGATCTATATAATTTTTCCTACTATCATCCGAATCGAATTCCACCGAAGGGTTATAAAATTCTCCACTAGATACTTCACTACTAGAACTAGAAAAATCGATTAACTCTATTCCACTATTATTATTTGTTTTACCGTCTGACATACGTACATAGGACTATTGTTTTTGTTTCTAAATATTATTATTCCTGTTATTCCGTACAGCATAAGCAATTACAAGCATCGTAAAAAAATAATTCATTTACTTGCTTAACTTAATGAAGTACTACTTATAAAAATAACAAAAATAATAACAAAAACAAAAATAAAAATTTACAAAAATTAAATTCCTAAAAAAATTATTATTATCTGTTACTTTCCTTCCCTTCCGTTTTTAAAAAAAAAATATTATTATTTTTTTTTATATATAATGAATAAGACTTACAGTAGTAGGTTATATATGTTACACATGTTCGGTTGACGGTTCGATAACGATGTTGATATAATTTGGATACGGTGATGACGTTTTGTTTTCGACGGCGGCACTACGATGACGTCGACGACGACGACGGCGGCGACGGCGGCGGCGACGGCGGCGGCGACGGCGGCGGCACAGCGACCTTGATTAATCCTTTGTGTAACGGCGATCAGATTTCAGGCGGCACTTGGTGATGACGAAACACGACGACGGCGTTGTCACGATGTTTTTTTTTTTTTTTTTGGGCGGCTCGCGGCGGTGACGAAAATAATTATAATACGAGTCGAAAAATTATTTGACCTGAAATTTATAAATATATAAATATTTTTTTTTTTTTACTTATAAAATTTGTTTGTGTCCTCTGTGAGTGTCTGTGATATTGTAGATTTTCTGTTATCCGTTGATTGTCTGTGGTTTTGTAGATTTTCTGTTTTCCTTTGAATTGTTTGTGATTTTTGAAGATTTTCTGTTTTCCGTTGATTTTCTGTTTTTCCGTTGATTTTCTGTAATTTTGTAGATTTTCTGCTTTTCGTTGATTTTCTGTTTTTCCGTTGATTTTCTGTTTTGATTTCGATTCCAAATCCCTTAAGTAACGAAACAGTTCCAGCGAACGTAGGTTCTTCAACAGGTCGATAAATAATTTAAATTATTTATTGAACTTGTTGTTACCGCTGCCACCAATGATATGTTCTTGCTGGTACCGTAAGGAATATTGGAGAACGAAATTGGTTGTTGAATATATTATTAAGTGTTTATTACATATTAAAATACAATTACAAAATAAAAATCTAAGAGGGTCTGTATATCATCGTTGGTTTGCTACGACTGACTCTACGTTATAACCGTGGGAGCCCGTCCAGTACAAACGCCTTTGGAATTCGCTGACCAAAGCATACTTGTCGCCGGACGTTCACAATGTCACGTAGGCCATCGCGTATATACTACACTATACTAATATAATATAATATTGTTATAATATTCGTTCATAACAATCTATAAAAAAAATTAAATAACAGAATATTCTGTCATGGATAATTTAGTCATTTAGATATATTATTGTCAATTTGAATAAATGTTACACTAAAATTTATAAAATATTCGTATATTAAAAGCGCCCCTATAAAAGTAGCGCCCCGGGCAACCGCCCGGTTCGCCCGTATCTTGGGCCGGCACTGAACACACATAACCTAACTTTAAGTAGATTAAAAATAATGTACTAACTAACTCTTGTTAAAGGTGCTAAAAAGTATTTTTTGTTACATTAAAAATGTTTCTATGGTTTTATCACGTTTTATCAAAATGTGCAACGATACCAAATTTTCGAAAACAGGTAGGGAAGTTTTCAAAAACGATACATTTTTGGAAAGGGCATAAATAGACGTCGAATCTCCAAAAACTATCAGGCTAAGGCGAAGGGTTGAAGAGTTATTCAATATCATATGATATTTCGTAGATGTATTTAAGTAAGTCCCTTACTTTTTCAAATATTCCATACGTTTTTAAGGTCCATACATTAATATAGGCACCATATAGTAATTGTTAAAAGTAACACTAATATTACGTGTGTATATATATATATATATACGTCTAAATTCTCCTTTCTGTACATTAAGTCTCTTTGATGTTTACTACTTGGGTTTAAATCGTGTCCTTTATATATTTCGGAGTAATAAGTACATCGTACTTATGTATACGCATATATACGCAATGAGTGAATTACTTACGAAGTATATTCACTTAATTACACATACTTTTACACTTTATAACCATTAATAACCTTTTTGTTCAAAATGTATGTGTTGTGACGTACATAATATTTAGTGTATATAGTAATATTGAGTGTATGTAGACACGTGTTAACTCGCACTCATATGCATGATTTGCGTATCGTGCAAGAACAAGTATTATCATTATTATTTATTTTGTATATATATGAGTAAAAATATGAGTCATTTTCCAGTTTCGACGTGTAGCCGATCGATCTTTACTGCGTATGGTAGGTGTAATAATACCGCTTATATCTGATTATCTTTTATTATTAAGAAAATAAACCATACTTTTTCTTTAAAGGGATCGGAAACTCACTTTTTGTAAGGAATATTGAATAAGCAATATTCGGAACGTGTGCAGGCATGTTGTCGTGTGAGAAATAAATTATTATTATTATGAGTGTGTCGTATACTTATAGTAATTATACTAACCGCATGCGCATGTCAATAACTTTCATCAATAACAGGTCACGATACTTTAGACCTACAAACTAAATAAATATGCATCCACTTTGAATGAATAAAATTCAACTCTAAAAAAATTTATCTGCCATTTTTTTTAGTATACTAGGATAAATGTTCAAAAATATAATCATCTTTTAAAATAGTTATAATTAAAATATCAAAAATTCATTTTCACAATAACCTAGAAAGGAGGCTGATGAATTCAAATCTTTTTTTACAAATCTTAATTAAATTCGGGTCACTATAAGTGTATCAATTTTTGTCTACCTTTTAAGTCTGAAATGAAACAAAAAAAAAAAAAACAGTATTTCTGATACCTTTAAACATCAAAATCTGTCGATTTCCTGAGTAATTTTATGGAATCACGCAATCGCGCGGTTTAAAAGAAAATCATTTTATTAATCATACATTTATTACTATATATTAGGTCGAAAAAGTATTATTTGTAAAATAATATTATACACTACTACTACTAATAATAATAATAATAATAATAATATTATCTGTGTGATTTTCGGAAATATCCATGTTGTGGTTTTTATTTTTCTGACGTTTCGAAACCGTTACAGGTTCCATCATCGGAGTATGTAGTGCACGTCTGACTGTCGTGACTACACTCAATTATTTTTATTTATTTATTTATTAAATTATTATTATTGTTATTAAAAGAAGACGACGACGAGATCTTTGAAAAGCGGAGAAGAGTGGTAATTGCATTATATATACTTAATGAATTTTACTTTGTTAACATTTAATAAAATCACTGATGCGTAATCCATGCTAATTAAGAGTTTTGTTATCATATTATGTACATCGTCAATGGGGATTGAAGTCTTCGAGATAACGAATGTATATTAAGGATGAGCTTTGTTGTCGTCGTGAATATGTCTTTATACAAAATCAGTATTCGACACAACACAATTTCGTGAATATAATGAAGTCTGAAATGTATTTCGAAGTATATACATATATATATATATGAAAGTTTCTAAGTAAAATGTTGTGTTCGCTAAATGGAAGCCGCTATGTATTGTCGGTTATCAATCAAAAAACGTATACGTTATTTGCTTCGTGGAGAGAAAATATCTCATAAATCGTATCCTATTTCAGATTTACCTACATATACACTGTGATATGTGTGTACAAAAACATTAAAAATATTTTATTTTTTTTAGTTTATATAATATAAAAATAGTATATAAAGTAAATCATGAATCCGTCTTTACTCTAATAATGAAATAAAACCAATTATTTTTTTATTTAATGAGATATTATATGTTTCAATAAAATAATTTTACTTAAAAAAATATCGAACTGTATACTGTATTCAATCAAACTACAAATAATATATATATATATATGTATATGTATGTATATCTTTTTTTTTGTTAGTGTAATAAAAGGACTAAAAATAAACACACTTCCTGTAGTCCAATCTCAATTTTGAAAAGTAATTTGGATTCGTTCATGTCTGTATTCTGTGTTTTGTAAGAAACATTCACTTCGAAGTGTATTTTTAATTTATTTAATATTCTACATTATGATTTTACTTTTTCTTTCAAAGATACGTACATTAAAGGATCGTAAAATGAAAATAAAAAATAAATAAATTTCCTACATAACTTAGACACGCGCTAATGAATTTATATTATCTTTCAGAGCTATTAAAATTGGACTACTGAAAATGCGTATGTCTAATTTTGGTTTAAATATGTTCTAAATCTATAATGCATGAAAAGAACCTAACCTCTCTAACCTATTAATCGATATACGAGCGTCTGGAAAATGTTTTACTTATTTCATTGTTTAAATCTGTATATATATATAGTTAAACAAATTTTAAACGTACCGTGTTATTTACAATACTACGTATCTGTTTATCAACTGTTTCATATACAGACGAGTACGATAAAATATCAATTATTAACAACCGTAGTGTACATTTAAACTTACAGCAAATCCCTGACCTTATATTAAATACCCTAATACCAATTATAATCCACGTACCTGTTAATTGTTCTTATTGATCGTAGAAACGTGATTTTTCATCAAATTTTCTTGAAATGCGGTTTCTACGGTAACCCCTTTGTTCTCGAATACGCTGCAGATGGTTTCATCGATCTAGCTCCGATGTGGTAAAGAGAAGAAAGTTTTCGGGAAAATTAAACAAGTATATACGTAACTTCTCTCTCTCTATTTATATATATATATATATATATATTTAGAAAATGGTCGGTTTCTACGAATCTCTGTTCAAAGTGGTAATTTGATAAAATCGTGTTCAGTGACCCCATGGAAATGCGACGATATTTTGCTTGATAAATCCCTTATTCTCCGAACGGATATCGACAATCCCCCAAAGTTCTCGAGGCTTTTTTAACTTTTCTCTTCATTACTCGTGAAACACAAATACGCACACGCGTACAAATAATATATGAAAAAGATTTTGATTAAAACTACAATAACGATTCACTATTTTTAGAACAGCTGCGCGTTTTGCAAACACGTATAATATAATTATAATATGAGGAAATCTGTACAGCGTGTAAAAAGCAAACGTATAAGTATTCTTTGCGTGAGCGCACAAGTTCTGTGCGCAATGTTTCGGACGTGATCCGTGTCGGAGAGGAAAAGGAGGCGCCCCTTCGTCATTGGGATTTTTTTAGGAGCCCAAATTTCCGGGTACTCTCCATAAACTGTTTTCAAAAATTCTGAGGAAGTACGTCAACTTTCAGAAAGTAAATATGCAAATTTAATGTTTTGATGACAATTTTACCAGTTTTTATTATTATTATTTATTTAATTTGTGCATAGTTTTTCCTTACATTTGGAATACTAGTGGGTAAATCGAAAAACGTATCGGATATAATTCACAATTAGTGCACGGTTTACTGTACTGGAAAGTGGATAGGTACGAATATTAAATTCGGAGCCACTTCACAACCGAAAATTGACCTAATTCTTTGATCATGTAAAACTTTAATTTTCTATTAGCCTCGGAATGAATATCGTGTCATATATAACGTGACTAATATTTATAGTATATACTATTAGAAGTTATCATGAATGAGATTTAAAAACATGTCACTAATCGCACAAATACGGTGCCTATGTATACGATCAAATGTTTTACGTATTAACCTGGACAATTATTCTTGAACATTGAAATATTTCTATATTTCAATTCTGACACTAAAAAAGAAATCTTTATGTTTTCCGTAAAATAATTTTGAAATTAATTAAAAATAACTTATTTCGGTTTTTTCAATTATATTATGTGTATAATAATTAATTTAACGATACGTATATATATGTTCAATATTTCTATTGTATTTTCCGTGGAAAAGTTTTTCGTTTAATAACCGTTGTTTTTGTTGCCAATTATTGTGCAACGAACTCGCGCAAAACTAAATTATATCCCGTTTAGTATATATAGAGTTTCAAAGTCAAATTCGTAATATTATTATGTAAGTACAGTGTTTATGTTGATGCGTATATTCCGTAAGAATGTTACAGCTTGAATACTTTTATAAACGTACTTTTAAAAAAGTACCCGTTTAAAAACGAAACGGAATTTAGTCTCAAGTGTTCTAAGGGAAGACATTACACACAGTTTGTCGCGCGTGTCGAATCGCAATATTTAAACGTTTTAACCGTTTTGGAATAACGATACGAAGACTTGGTACGAAGTACGCGCGAAATAGAGTTATTTACGAGTGCATGCTTTGTACGGTTTTAATCGTATTCGTCGTCGTATAGTTCAATACGCGGTGTATGTGTGTGTGTGTGTTTTAACTGTTAAAATTCGTGATGTTCTGTGGCGTACTTTATTTAAATTATTCTGACTGGAGAGGGTTTTAAAAGAAATCGTACGATATTTTGAGTCTGAACGCCACCATGTTTTTAGTTTTAAATCAAATCAATGCATATTTTTAGATAAATGAAAACCCTTTTTACACACATGTTTATATCAAGTATACAACACCAACGATTTTTCCAGATTACGCCGCCGTAATAGACCTTTAATATTAGTTATTGAGTTTAGAATTGATGCTGTTTGTATTACACGCGCATTGGTTTCAAAGAGTTGTACATGAAACTGTGATATTATGTTATACATTAAACTATAGTTTTCAAAATGTACCAATCAGATAAAAGTATAGAACATTTTTATTTCTTCCGCGAAAGTGTCAATCAAATGGTTTTCGAATTTATGTTTTTCTCTCACTTTCTAAAAATTCGGATACGCCATGAGACATCGTGTCACACACGACATCACGTCACATGCCATTATATTTTATTGTCTTCGGTAATTTTATCGCGAATTTCTAAGAGTTTAAAATTCAAATTCGAGATAATTTTTAGATTGAAATTAATAAATACTTAATGAATACATATCATACATAAATTCTTTTGTTATTTATTTATATTTGTATTTTTTTTATTTTTACTAATTTAAACCGAACACAATTAACGATAAACAATAAACCCTCATATGTTTAACATTTATTTTTTAGTGAATGTATTTATCTAAAATATTCGATAATAACGATAATAATTGATCAATTAAGCGTTTCAAAACGTAATTCCGCGTCTTATGCAAGTGTTATAAGAAATGAAAAAAAAACATCAACACCAACAGTTAATATTATTTATTATTGTGTTTTCTAGACGATCTATGGGGAAACCCCCTGCCTACGTATCGGATGCCCAACGAACATTATGCAAAACAAGGCGATTCGGTCAGACTGTATTGCGAGGGTTTCGTGGGTAAATATCGGTTTTCGGTTGATTTTCTGCATTATAATATGTATTGTTATTATTTTGTTGAATTAAACATCATGAAATTCGCGCGATGTATGTAGGCAAAGTCAATCTTCCGGACGCTGTCAACACGATCAAATGGAAAAAAATCGGTGGCAATCAAACGATCGAGTCCACTGACAGATATCGAATTGAAGAAGTGGTTAGGTATGTATTATATAAGATGTTAACACGAACGAAGATAAACATAACGAATTCGGAGAAATCATTGTTGTTGTTTTTTTTTTGTCCGCAGGGAAAATAACCAAGTGTTAGGAGCGTTTCTGTTTATAAACAAAATCCAACAAACCGACTACGGACAATACGTGTGCTCGATCAGCAATACCGACGACCAAATTGTGCAACAGTTTATTAACATCACAAAACCTGGTGAGTTGTTTTGTTTTATTTTTTTTTTTTTTTATTTCCGACGAGTTTGTGCTCGTCAGTCATATTGTTAGACGAAATTTTGATTCGATTCCTCGTGATATCTATATATATATATAAACCGGTGCGTTTGTTTAGCCGGTAAACAGCACTATACGGCGAGGCGATCAACAAGTGTCGCACCAGAAAATCTTCTCTTTTTTTTTTTGCGTTCATTTTAATGGCGTTAGTGAATAATAAATTATTCAAATCCCAGTATTCATGTTTATTTAAATAAATACAACGAAAAACAAGAAAACAATGGTTTGTTTATTTCGGACCGGAATAATTAAATATTAACTGCAACTTATATACGAACAATTATCTCTCGAACATGCATCAAATAAAAAAAACCCTAACCTTATACAGCAATACTTTTTTTAAATCTATACAGGTTGTATCAGAGAGGTTTTTGACATGTTTTAATGTGATCTCAACGTATAAAACAAATTCAAACCCCGACGAAATATCAAAATAGATTTCGAAATCGGAGAAAAAATCATTTGCACGATGTGCTTAAATTTGATTTGAAGCGAGTTTACTATGACCATATTACAATATTATGGAACATAATTAAACGTCATTCATATTGCTTAAATAGTTCAATTTCGCAAGTTTTTAAAAAAAAATCATCTTGTTTTACAAGTTTAGTTAAAAGTTGTATTATAATTATAATATTAAATCAACGGCAGTCGGTGATTTATTGATGAAGTGCTCAAGTCAATAAATTCAGGTAACGTGGACTTTTATAAAATTATTATACATATATTTTATAATCGCTGTTCACGATTACAATAGACAGTTTATTGTTAAATAAGCGCGTGGGTATTAATTTAATCGAGACCGCACACTGCCGTTGATAACTTACCAAATCAAAACTATAACAATACATAATATATATATATATATATATTCCGAAAAATCACAAAGTTTCTATACGAACACATTGTTATTATTATAAGTTTGACGGTTGTATTACTTACGTAATAATATGAACGTTTACAATATACATACGAAAAGCGTGTAAAACCGTGTACGAGCACGTGCAGATTGCGGTTTGATGTGTGTGTACGAGTCAACGGATATTATAAATTCCCCATTTCCATACTGCACAATATATTTAGAATGTCGACTGCGTCGTCGAGTCGGAAATGGTTTCAGAAGGCGTGTGTTTGATGGTTTAGAAATTATTGCGCGTTAACCGGAAAAAGTAGGTATATATATACACACGAAGGATGTTCCATAAATGAGGTACAAAAATATACTAAATTAATTAATTAATTATATTTATTAATTTATATTAAATGAATGAAATAATAAATCTAATTTATCGTGTTAAAATTGTAAATCAATAAATTAATTATTCATTATTCAGTACATTTTTGTACCTTATTTATGGCACAGCCCTCGTATATATATATTGCATGTACAAGGTGATCCGTAAAACTGTTATTTTCTTATTTTCTTGGCAATTTATTATTATTATTATTATATGATATCCTGCCAGAGTGAAATTGTCTTTCGATTCATACATAATTTATCGAATTTACTTTGCCACGTCAGCACCGTTCGAATTCGTATTTTATTATATTTTGGGGAAAAAACAATTTACGTTTTTATTGGCGCACGCGAGCAATGAAGAGCGTTAAACGTGAAATATTATCTCACGAACGACGCGCGTATTCGTATAAAAAATTACTATTTTTCGAATTTTCGCTCGTACCATAATTTCATTTCGACAACCGAGTAAGACGGTTTTGAGTAATACACATATTTATAGGTTTTGTACCTGACCGTTTTTCATTACGTATATATTTTTGTACGCAGTAATGTAAATGTCAATTTATTTCAATCATTCTCTAATTGTGTTCGTGTTCGAAACGTAATAATGCGTCGTCGTCGTCATGTATACACGCACACACACACACACATTTGTATACTCGTATATACCTAACCTATCACTCGTGAAAATTCCTCGATTGAATTGATGCTTTTTACAATTTATTGTAATTATTGAAAACCCGCCGGTCATTTTTAGTATTTTTATTTTTATAAATCGTTTTTACTGCGAAACGCCACTGCGATATGTTGTAGGGTATTGTTACCAGATGATTTTCGTTGTTATTAATGCAAAAACAAAAATCAATAATAAACAAAAACGAAATATTCTGATAAGTCCCATCAATAATATTGTATTTATACATACAGTGGTCGCCGCTTATTATAATCACGGTTAATGTTATCGATCGTTTATTGTTACCGAAAAGTATAAGTATGTAAAAGTTTAAGTTTTAATTTCATTAAATTGTTTTACTGTTTTTTTATCATGACGATTTTTAATTCCTTTAACGACAATTGTTTGTGTTATTTATTATAATTATTGTTTTATGTGATGTAATCGAGTTTTACTTATTGTATAATATGTCTATGTGTGTACAATTGTGTCGATTGTATATATTACTATAATAATGTGTCGTATTATTCGTACTTTTCTTTTTCAGTCGTCAACAACGAACAAATAGATAAAAAAGTGCATAGAGACCTCAAGTTGATCATTCTTGTCATGTTGGCGTTTATATTGATCGTGTGGAAACGCCGATGGTTCTATTATGCATATCAGGTGCTGAAGAAAAAATTCGAAAACGACAAATATGTCCTGTGTAAGCCATTTTTTGTTTTCATTTATTCGATAATCGATCCCTATTGATGGTGAAGGGGGGTAGGGTATTTTATTTTTGTCCTTTTTATCACTATCGACACTATAATATATATACATTGCAGCGGAAAAGACCGTGCACAACGTCATCGTGTTTTACGACGAAGGGAACAAAGAGAGTGCCGAATATCTGGTCGAAAAAATGGAACATCGTGATAATTATATAACCAAAAAATATCACATCGATTTCGATGGAGGTTAGTATAATTTAGATTTTTTTTTTGACGATGAATGGTGTGTTTTTTTAAAAGTTATTTTACTCGAATTTATCGTGAGTTTTTTTTTCTTTATTTGTCGCACAGACTTCATTAAAACGCACGCAGACTTGGTTAAAGGTTACGATATCGTCATATATCTATTGTCCTCGGACGACACGATTACGTCGTCTTTGATGGCAAAATCGATGCAAAAACCTTTCATCCGAGACAACGCATCGCCCAAGAAATACATAATCGTGAGTACCATACATTTTTATGAATCTTATTTTCTAACGGTACATTACAAAAAAATCCGTTTTTTTATCTTCTTTTGTGTATAGTTTACGCTTTTCATATATGCTCGAGCATTGTTAGTATTATTTGTATGATGTTTTTCGATCATCCGTCGAGTTGTTACACTCAGTGTAATATATTATAATACGCGTGTTGTATGTATTTACATCTGTGCCGATTTACAGTCAGGTACGCCGGGATATGATAATATATTTATAACGTTATATTCTATCTAGCATATATATATATACATACAGGGTGTTTCTGAAATGAGTTTCATTCGTTAGTTGATTATATTCTGTAAGGCGAAAAAATGGGAAAACTTTTTTCCGTTTTTTTTTATCTCCAATATTTTGGACTCACCTATTTATTCGTTAAATAATATTTAAAACTAAAAATAACCCATACTACGTGATTCCTTGCAAAATTCTACCCTAAAATGATGTGACACGTCATATTTTTAGTTCCTGAATATTATTTGACGAATAAATAGGTCAACCAAAATATCGAAGATAAAGAAAAACGAAAAAAAGTCTCCCCATTTTTTCGCCCTACCAAATATAACCACACTAACGAGTGAAACTCGTTTCAGATTCACCCTGTATGTATACCGTTGTAGATGAGAAACTGAGAAAAAAATCGTTTTTATATATTTACCATTATAAATTGTAGGCCTACAATTATGTGCGCTGCATTACGAAAAGTTAATCGTGTTGTATAACATTTCACTATGTACAGGATGTTGAAAAAAAGTACGCCTGGGTTATATAAATAAGTGTCTCGTTTTTTATGTTATTTTCGTATTTTATATAACGCGTGTTCGCGAATCATATATACATATAGAGAGCGAGTTTTCCGAAGACTGTTTATTATATATATTTGTTCTTTCTTTATTTCTCCGAGTGCGGCCAAAACTCGTGAATTCGAAATTCTCGGATTTTATCTTAAAGAGAAAAACATCTCTTTGAAATCTACCGTAAACCTTAATGCGTATATAATAATATGTCTGTTCGTTTTACACGATAACACGGGATTATTCGTCTCTTTGCGAGACCATACGTGTATGTAATATAAACGTATAAGTACTCTGAAATAATACTCTGAAACGTTATATATAACGGCTTGATTTAAAAATAAGAATCTTATGCGACAGTCTGTCACAAGGACATCTGACAAGTGCAGTAGTTGCTTTTGTTCTATTCAATATGTTAATAAGTTCTTTTAAAAAAATTATTACTCGAACCCCGCGCTATAGTTATTGTATTTTAGATTTTTTATTTTTTACAATTAAAAAAAAATCGACATTTTTATTAAAGATTAGTCGTAGGTTTTCTACAATTGTTTGAAGTTTGTGAAAATGTCACCTTCATTTTTTAAAATAGATTCACAAAATGACTATTTTAAATTTTGCAAAAAAATATTAAATAAAAATTAAAACATTGAATAGAAATGTAGTCATTGGTCACAAATTTTAAAACACGATCGCACTACTATTACTATTGATATCAATGATGACGTTTTTAACGTACAGAATAACGTTTATGGAAATTCAGTTTCGGAAGAACTAAAATATTTATAAAGAATTTAAAATTAATGTTTACAGCATACGATAACTGTCCATTCAAAATGTAATTAACGTCGTACTGTACGTAAATAAATACAATTTTTTATGAAAAACACCGATATAAATCTTTGTACATAATCATAACGGCAAAGGGGGTGTGTGCTCCGTGGAACACTGTGTATTTGAAATCTAGACAGGGATGAGGGATAAAAATCGATGGTCGTAGGAATGCAAATGAGGTATGTAAATATATGTGAATGTTTTGCATTTCAAATTAGAATTTTCCCATATTAAAATTGTTAATTCATATATATATTTGTACACTTCTGCGTCGGTTGTATTTGTTTTTCCATATTATAAAAACGTGGTTTGCGTGTAAAACTGCGCGTTTTAATGTTTAAATAAACCAAGTCCAACAACTCTGCGGGGACGTGCGAGGACAATATTGATGAAACGTGTTCAAACAATTGAGTATTCCAATTGGTTACTCGGAAACACGGTGAGAAAAATTTAAAAATCGATACAGGAAATCCATATTAATTGCTGTTCGAATCTAACGATTCGCGTCGTATCTACTTTGCCGGTATGTACGATATAGGAACATAAAGTAAACTGCTACACTCAAGAATAGATTGAACGACTTAAGAATTGATTACTCTCAATTTATTTATTTGCGTGGTGTTAGAAGAAATGTAAAAACTACATTATAAAACTAGATGCTATTGTTCAAAAACGATAACATGATATGGCATACATATACACATATTAGTATGTGTTACCTAAATCGAAAATAAACTCGATATTAATTTTCTGTATAGACATTTAAAACCATCAAATTACCCCTAGAAAAGAGCCTGGCCTACACTTGGCCGGCCGACGACGGTGTACGTATACCTGACCTGTACATAAATGTAACTTGGTTTTCATACGGTAAGGTCCGATGGTCAATAGTTTCGTGCACGCCGAACGATTGGACGTAAATTTGGACGTTCCGTAAATGTCTAGCCGCGTGCTTTAAAGTCGCACGCGTTCGTCGTCGTCGTCGTCGTCGTAGTGATTTTATTCACGAGCGTGACATCTCATAGTTTGACGCTAACGAATCCGTGTTGGTGGCGTTTCAGGACTGCGGTAACACGCCGGTAACGCCGTCGAAATCGTGGTGCGACCGAGTGCTGGCGGATTTGAGCGACGTCGGCGAGCACGCGAAGCGCGACCAACCAGACGACGCGCTGCCCGACAAGTTGATCGGGGTCGTCTGAAGTCGAAGGCGGTCGCGGACGCGGTACTCGGCGGTGATAACGTAGTAACGTATACCCCGCGGACGGTCGTCCGATCGTCGTTAATATTATTGTCGTTATTGTCGAACGCAGTGGTAATATTGCGCTATTGTACCGAAAAACGTAGTTCATATTATCTATTAATACACACCGGACACGACAATATAACAATAGTTCGTGTTTAACCCCGCAAAGGATAAATCCACAACAGACGACCAACGAATTTTATTATATTTTATTTATTCGTTTCTAAATTATTATTATTATTATTATTATTATTATTGTCATACCTAAGTATCGTTGGTTTCGTGGGCGCCCCGGTGGTTTTGTAGCGTGCAAAGCGCCCGTTAGAATTCCAGACGATCGGAATACGGATATAAACACGACAACATGTTTGCAGAAAAATGTAACGTTTTATATGCAAATATTTATTTAGGCGCCCATTACATTTTTCAAACCCGGTTATTGTACGTTTATTTATCTCGTATATTATTATTATTATTATTATTATTATTATTACTGTTGTTATTATAGAGATATGCGTGTGCGGCGTACACGGAGAATAGGACCGATATTCGCGTTCGTCGTGCGCCACGTAAAATATAAAACACTCGTGATGTGATCGAATGATTCGTAGCCGTTTGATCATTTGAAAGTCACGCGTTCGACTTCAGATCCGATAATTCACCGTGTTGCGCCGTTTTTGTCCGTGTTCGTCGCACGGTTGCGATTACTACACGGTAACGCTTGTATGACGATTCGCGGGCGCAATCCGATCGTGTACAAATGGCATGGATGTACTCGGAAAACGATAAACGTATACTTGACGCGCCGCGAACGCGAATATCATACCAGAGACGGAATTCCCGGTTTCTTTTTTTTGTTTTTTTTTACGATCTTTACTGCTTATATAGTCGCGGCCATCGAAAAAATTCTAATTTACATAAATTATTGTGTAAGCGACAATTTGTCGTTCGGGTCTGTGCGAAAATGTAAAAACTAATTTTTCTGCAATACGCGAACGACGCGGTATATATGATGTGTGTTTACCGGTGCACTCCCGTAAATGTACAATTTTATAGGTTCGTTGTATCTACCGTGTAATCTATATATCTATAATCATGCATTTTACCCAAGGCGAATGTTATATTTCACGCTAAACTTAAATATATATATAAGTATATCTACTTATAAACTCGTTGTTATTTCTCAACCTATATATATATTATTATTATTATTGTAGTTATTAGTTTTTGGCGTATATTAAATATTATCACATAAGACGAATACGATTATTAAACGTGCATAATGTAATATTTTCAATCGTACATAAAACGAAATAAAAATATTGCACTTAAATAGCTTAGATGAAAAAAAAAATACGAGTGCTATTTGTTTATGTATTTGTTATTATTATACCTTTTCGTTATTCCTGTACACTATAATATGTATATGTTGCGTCCCCCTCGTTTGATTTCGTTTCCGCGTACACGACAGAAATCGACGTGTTATTTCGTCGTCGGCGTTTCGGGAAAATCAAAACCAATATACGTTCGTCGCACCGCGCAAGTTCGGATATAAAATAAAGTCGTTTGAAATATGCAGACCAGAAGGGAGAATCGATACGGGTGAGTATGGAAGTTTTAGTGGTGTTTCTATCGACAACCGAAACGATCAAGTGGCGTATTTACTAGGTTATTTTAAATCGTTATAACAGAAAATTGTTATTTGTTACGATTCAATGAGTAATATTAGTAAACGTGTTGACACGTCTTGGCAGTTGATAATAATGATAAGTGTTGTGAAATAATATTTAAAAAAAAAATAATTTAATTGATCGTTACAGAGAAATTCATCCCCCGGCCACGTGTCAGGTACGGATCCAGATTTTTATTACGGGGAGGGGTTGGGGGACGAATATTGCACAATCAAAAATAAAATACCTGTCTAATATGTGTGTGTTTATTGAAATGAAATACAGGCGTATTTCACTCGGAATGAAAAAAAAAAATATTTAAGACGCATACCACGACGCGATGATGCTCTCATTACCGATTGTTGTTTACTATCGAGTGGCCGTTCCTTCTACAGACATTGAACAATTATCGCTGGAGTTTCACCCGAACTCTATAAAATCTATTATGCCGTTGTATTAGATTTGATCAAAACACATATGGTATGTATTAAAATTGAGACGGTCGTCCGTCCGTTTTTCACGACTGGCCGCACCGTGGTTATCGCGAATTCCAAAAAAAAATAGCTCAGAACGTTATGTACAGAATGCACAAATAATTCAAAATTTTCGTCGAGTATTTTTTTCCCCCGAGTAAAACACGGCCTACGGGGTAGGCTCGTATTCCGGTGAAATGTCCGTTGGCCGTTTCCGCGTTCAATCGAATCCGGTGTCTTTGGAAAATAAAAAAACCCATATATATATATATATATATATTAATATACGTATAACGTCGTGATATTTCGACGGTTGATGGTTTTATAGAGCTCGCGTCTTATCGAAATCACCGAACGGGGTGGGCTGGGTGGCTCGTACGAAATAATTAACGTTTTCCAGCGGACATTCTCGACGTACAGCAAATGCATTATGTGTACCGGCTGCTTCGGAGCCGGCGTTTCGTGTAGGCAACGTCACGGGCGCGTCGACTACGTTTCCAAATCGATATCGCGGTTTAAACGGCTTAAAACCCGCGCGCTTTGTGTTCACGGCGTTTGTGTACTATTGATTATATTCACTATTGTTACATCGCGTTTTAATTGAAAAGAAAGCCACGTCGTCGAAAAGAAACCCGCGGTCATTATAATTATTTCATCGTTTTACTTACACGTGTATATGATCAATTATAATTAAAGCCGCGAGAATGTCCAGAAAATCGCAAAATCAACGTTTTATAATATTCCGTACGTTCGAAGGATTGTTTATTAGAAATATTTTACGCTTTTCGAGGACGGAAAGTATTGACGGAAACGTCATCAAATACGAGAAAAAAAGACGACCTAACCTAAGAGTAAAAAATAATGGAAATTAAATATTTCGAGTTGAACAATTTTTTACGTGAATTTTGTACAGGTATAATGTATTTATTTATTAATTTTTTGCTTTGAATATACAATCAGCTTCGATGGTTATTTTAGGGATCACATGGGTGTACGAAGAGAAAAAAGAAAAAAAAAATAATAATAATAAATAAATAAATAGAAAAAAGTTAAACTAGAAAGCGTGAAAGGTTAATAAAGGATAAAACGGATAAAATGAGATGTGGTTGTTGGGAGGAGAAAGTATGTTTGGTATCATATTAGAAGAATTAAAAGGGAGTTCTGGTATGATGTATTATTATTCATTTACAATTCAAAATTCAAAAAAAATGAATGAAAAATCCGTCTCCTAACCCCGCAGATATATACATCGTAGGCAGGACCGTATTTAGGGGCCATGGGGGGGGGGGGTGGCGGCAAAATGTAACAAAAAAATTAAACGCTTTTTATTTTGGAAAAAAGTCACATACAAGATTTAAATGATTCATGATGAAAAAACATGAATCTGAGATGATATTCACGAGGACGCCGTACGCTTTTCACCAAAAGCCAAGTCCCCCTCGTCTTACTTTGACGTTAAAAATGTTAATAGATTTCAGACTATTACCAGAGACGGATTATTATTTGCATCCCGATTGAAAACGCAATACAAAAAAAAAATTATCGTTTCAAATACAGATGCAAATCACAATGTACGAACAGAAATATCCACTAGCGTGCAGTAAAAAATGTACGGTGACGAAATCTAGAAGAGTACCAATATAATGATAATAATTTACGTTATTTAAGTACGCGTTCAATGCAATTTAAAAATAAACGAAATATTATTTAATACAATCGGAGGGGCATAATTAATTTTATTTTGAAGTAGATTGTAATATATAATAATATATAACGCAGAGATAGAAATTGCAGACCGCGAAGAAAATATTTTCTACGCACACCACTGGCACCGACAACATAAAGAGTGAACTCGCAGTATCGTTGACTACGTTTCATCGCTGCAAGTGTCGTCGAATTTTGTCAGCCGTCTGTATATTTCTGTGTAACGAGAACTAGGTATGTTCAACTTTGCGCACCTAGAACAAACAAACAATATAAACATTAACCACTCGATAATTTCATAGAAACATATTTCGGACAAATAAATGTAGATCAATAATAAAAGATAAAAGTATACCTAACTTAGAAGGTCCACTGGGAAGAATGTCATCAAAATTCGTTTTCATTACTTTTAAACTTTAAATTCCATACATATCAAATCTTCTGAAACATAACTCGTATCATGATTCCTTCTGACAAGAGATATTTCAATAAACATGTGGTATACAATTTTTAATCATTGCAATTATCAATTCCATATCAGTTGCAAATTGAGAAAAACTCATTAAATGAACTTAACACCTTATGGTTTCAAAATGCAATGTAAACAAAAAAATTATTATAAAGTCCTTTAACAGGCTAACCATAATAAGTACAAGTTTTAGTAGGATTTAGAAAAAGGTTTAGGCAAATAAAAACAATGAACAAGTGAAAAACAAAATTATTATTAGGAGTGTTTTATTTGTTTCAAGTTCTTCGTAGACAAATGCAAACACAATGTATAGGCAGCTAATGCTTTCAGTTGGGCCAAATGGATTTTGTAGTCACAGATGCAGTAAATAAATGTTTAAAAAAAAATAGATGGACAAGATATATAAATTATAACTTCATAGAATAATAAACTAAGTTTAAAAAAAAATTATTTTCCAAATTAATATAAATACAATTACCAAAAAAAAAAAAAACAAAATAAATATATTTTTAAATTATGTCATTCCTTAGGCAGTTAAACATAACTAAAAATACAATTTGAATAATTGTTGAAAATAAAAAACAAAGTTATCATGATGATATTGAGAGTAGCACAACACGATTTTTTCCTGCGGAATTCTTTACGGTGAAAACAAGGTTGTAACAGCCACTTTGATAGTATGAGAATTTGGGATGGTGTCTGGCACCTATGCCAACTTCCGTTTGACCTAACTGAAGAACGTGTGTGCGCTACTGCTACGCCTATTCATTTCTTCTTCTGGGCCTTTTCCGCGGCCTTTGTTACTTTACCAGCAGATGGATCTTTGAAGTTCACGCTCTACAATGTACAACATAATAACAAAAACGTCAATACAAAGACATTCAAACAGCTGGCCGCCGATTTATACAAAAATGCAACATTACCTTGATAACACCGACAGCAACAGTTTGCCTCATGTCACGTACAGCAAAACGTCCCAAGGGAGGGAATTCCGAAAAAGCTTCAACACACAAAGGCTTGGATGGTACCAAGTTGATGATGGCAGCATCTCCAGATTTTATGGCTTTTGGGTTGGCTTCAGTAGTTTTACCGGTACGACGATCGCACTTTTCTTTGATTTCGGCGAACTTGCAAGCAATATGGGCTGTGTGGCAATCCAACACTGGAGTGTATCCGTTAGAAATTTGACCAGGGTGGTTCAATACAATAACCTGCCAACACATAAAAAATGTATAATTTACATTGTCAAATGCAATTTAAAACCATTTATCAACATCTCGTACCTGGGCAGTGAAATCAGCAGCACCCTTGGGCGGGTTGTTCTTGGTGTCACCGGCAACGAAACCACGTCTCAATTCCTTGACAGAAACGTTCTTTACGTTAAAACCGACATTGTCTCCGGGAACAGCTTCTACAAGAGCTTCGTGATGCATCTCCACGGACTTGACTTCAGTGGTGATGTTGGCAGGTGCGAAAACAACCACCATACCAGGTTTCAAAAGACCAGTTTCCACACGACCTACTGGGACTGTTCCAATACCTCCAATCTTGTATACGTCCTACGAAAAACATAGAAATACGTTGAATAGATTTAATTTTTTCTTTTTATATTTAAAAAGTAAAAAAAAATGTCACTATTGTATTACAAACCTGGAGCGGAAGTCGAAGAGCCTTGTCAGTCGGGCGACTGGGTGGCAGGATCGCATCCAAAGCTTCAATCAAACATTTACCGTCAGCCTTTCCTTCCTTACGTTCAACACTCCATCCCTTGAACCAAGGCATTTTCTCGGAAATTTCCAACATGTTGTCACCGTTCCATCCGGAGATGGGTACGAAAGCAACGGCAGCTGGGTTGTAACCGATTTTCTTGATGTAACTGCTGACTTCCTTCTTGATTTCTTCAAAACGAGTCTAAAAAAAAATAATATAAAAACAATAACAAATTAGAAAATTCTTAATCGAACATTACATGTAAAACGTAAACATACTTCGCTGTATGGCGGTTCAGTGGAATCCATCTTGTTCACACCAACGACCAATTGTTTCACACCAAGAGTAAAAGCCAATAGAGCGTGCTCACGAGTTTGTCCGTTCTTAGAAATACCGGCTTCAAATTCTCCAGTACCGGCAGCAACAATGAGCACAGCGCAATCGGCTTGGGACGTACCAGTGATCATGTTCTTGATGAAATCTCTGTGTCCAGGCGCGTCAATGATGGTAACATAGTACTTAGCGGTTTCGAATTTCCACAAAGCAATATCAATGGTGATACCACGTTCACGTTCAGCCTTAAGTTTGTCCAATACCCAAGCGTATTTGAAAGAACCTTTCCCCATCTAAATTGAATAAGAACTGTTAGACACGATTTTTTATTTTAATTAATCCAAAAGTAAAAATAAAACAAAAAACACAAAAAATTGAATAATAGGCGTGCAATTAAACACGAGGAATTGTTCAATAGTTAAGTTATAAATGATGAAAAAGATTAAACAGGAATTTATCTTAATGACGATAAGATGGCTTACTTCTTGGGCTTCTTTCTCGAATTTTTCGATGGTACGTTTGTCGATACCGCCACATTTGTAGATCAAGTGACCAGTTGTGGTAGATTTACCAGAATCTACGTGTCCAATGACGACAATGTTAATATGAACCTTTTCTTTACCCATGGTTAAGCTGAAAAAGTTAAAAAAAAAAAAAAAAAACACAAATATAAAATCTTTTGAATCGTACGTCCATTAGTGATAATACAACAAGAAAAAATTTCGTTATATTCACAGGTCATAATAATAACATAAAAAATGTCTGAGAGATAAAACAGGCAATCGAAAAATTTTTAAATTGCTTACAGTATAATCGAATTACGCGATTGAATTACGGGAGTTATAAATATATAATTTTTTCTTTTTTAATAACGTCGAGCAAATTAATTGGACACTAACGAAAACCGCGTACGTATAATAAAACAAATAAACCAGCTTAACACGACGTGGTTTCAAAGGTCCGAAAGGTTGTTAACCAGCAAAGCGCCGCACGCACACGCACACGCACGCGCAAACCGCGCGACGATACATTTCAGACGATAACCTTAAAAAAAAAAAAAACCCCGACCGGCACCCGCCGCAGACTTCATTCCCGAACCCGACCCACGACGACCGCTTTCGAGCAACCGATCGGCGACAAAACCGCGTAACCCCGTACGTTAGAACGATAAATAGCGTACGTGTACGTGGGAGACGTTGGGACGTCCGAAAAGAGCGGATTACTAATACTGACCGGGTGTCCCGCGCACGCGCAACGAGCGACGATATTCGTTGCGAAAAGAGGTCGACGGACCCGCCGCGGTTCCCAACCGAAAATCGCGAGTCACGACGTCCTGACCGATATCGTCCGTGGCCATATAGGACCGGTCGGCATAATCGCGTTCGAAACGAGCCACACACCGCGAATTCCGGAGGCGTCTGGAACTATGCTCACGTCGCGAACGACCACGTAAGCAGTAAGCCGGCCGGCCGGTTGGCACGCGCCGCCGCCGCTGCCACATAGACAAAACCAAGAACAGCCGGCGACGACGCGTTTTCTTGTAAGACCGAGAGAACGGGGGGGGGAGGGGAAGACGAAAGATCTTTTCCGCATAACCGCATAACGGGGAAACGTCGGCAGAAAATCGCGCAGCCCTGTGACGGGCGCGACGACCGAAAACGTCGGACGGACGGACGGACGTGTGCGGCGAGAAAATCGGCTTTTTGCGGGGAGAGCTCTCGAAAAACAAAGCGAGGGCCTCGTACAACTCGGCGGAACGCGCGAGACGAGGGCCCGCGACGGCGGGACGACGTAGAACGTGACGGGGAAACGGGTGGGCGAAGTTTTTACTTACCGTTCGTGGACGGATTACGGCCGACGAGCAAGATTGAAACGGATGAAACGTGTCGGCGACGGAGGGCTGGCGCACACGAACACACGCACACGCACGGTACTGTTGGGCAGATACGACGTGAGGTCGGCGGCACGGGCGGCGGTGAAATGTTCAGCGGACGAGAGCGACGGACGAGACGTGAGCACGGCGAACGCGGAAAGAGAACGGTCCGTGCGGGAGCGCTTCGTCACCGGGGTGGCGGTCCGACGGGAAACATGGCCGCCGGCGCGCCGGCACCGACGTCCGAAAAATCCGGCGACGCGTTCCGCGGCGCGTTTAAAACCGAGAAGTCTGAGTTTCCGGCTCGTCCGGTCGACTTCCCGTCGGAAAACGTACGGTTTTCCGGTTTTACTCGCCGTTTTCCGCCGGTTTCCGTCCCGCACGCCGTCCCCGGACAATGGGTTCGAGATTAAACGCCCGTTCACGTTGCCGGCACTGACGCCCGGCCGTTGCCAACCCACCGGCCGCAGCCGCCGGTCACCGGCCGCAGCCGTCGCCGGACGTGGTCGACGACGACGTGTCCGCCGCCGCCGGGATTTCGTTTTCGACAAATCGTTCGGACGCGGGCCGCGTGGCCGCCGGCGGTTTTCGCGTCGTAGCCCGACCGATGCAAATCGACGATCGCGATCCGATCGGTTCGCACGCTCGCAAGCAGGTCGGACGCTGAGTGGGGGGGGGGGCACCGCCATGGATCGCGATCGTTTTGGCCATTCGTGCTTTCGTTAGCTAAAGCGATATCGCCGAGATCACTACTATCTACGATTGATTTTCCCGTCCACGCGCGTACACCCCCGATAATATGGTCATTCGAACACGTACCGATCGATCGATCGGTTTTTTTTCCGTTTTTTAATCGTATACTTCCGTTTGGTCGCGGGTCACGTTTTATAATATAAATAACAAAAACGTGGGAATACTCTGACGTCAGTAAATCGACGTATTAAACGTCTGTGAACGTGTTAGTACGGGAAACACCGCGCGAGTTACGCGGTGCTTGATTTTTAAAACGCTTGTCAAATACGCCTGTTGCGGTCGGTCGCTCTGCCGCGTACCCGTTGAAAATAAACGTTGGAATTCGTTTCAACGAATCGTCGTCGTACGCTTGTGCGTTCGATTAGAACGCTACCGTTTCGGAATGAAAACACAAAAAAAACCGCGCGCACGTGTTCGACGGTTATTGTTTTTACAGGTTTTTTTGACGACATAAAACGACGGGAACAAAAAATATACATGGCTTCATGGAATTAGCGCCCGCAAAGTAACAGTGACTTTTTCCGCGTGATCTCGTGTTGCACGTGTGCGCAAATAGGTGGACGGGGGGGTGATAAGCCCCCCCCCACTTGCATTTCGTATAGCCCCTTCAAAAATTGATGACTGTCACTCGTCAGTCGATATTGTTATGTATTATCGTTTTTTTCGAATTGGTATAAAAATCGCATACGAGTGTTTGAGATGGATTTATACTTCAGCACTCCCCATCAACAAATCTCAAACACTATTTGCGTCCGTGCTCGCGCGTACCGTTAAATCTTCGACATGAACGTGAACGCGATCGAAATCCTACGATCATTTATACATATTATTATTGTTTCCGACGATCGTTTATGTATATACGGAGAGAGAGATTGCGTGTATGTGTATACATTTCCGCGGCACAATGATAAATGGAATTATTATTTATTGGAATTTGAACCGAAAACGGTAAACGAAACGAAATCATACGAGTTTACGTACACTCGCGGTAAGAGGCGCGATAAAAAGAAAACGTCGATTTTTATTTGGCCGCGCGTGTACGTGACCACTACGTTCGGTTTCTTGGTTCGTTTTTGTTTTTTTCCAATTTTTCGTTTCTTTCTATTAAACAATTGTTAACTGCGAGTACCGCGTGATTACGAAGAAAAAAATTTGTTTGGTTTTTCATCACTTAGACTATTTATTTTTTTGTGAGACATCACATTTCATAATTTCAATTTCTAATTTCAGACCATTCGTTTTTGCAACATAAACGTACATGCAATTAACTATACTTGTGAATATAAAAACGTTTTTTTTTTTTTTACTAGTATTAACTTATAATTTTTCTTTTATTTTCACTACTATATTATTGTTTTAAGTTTATTGTACAAAAAATAGGAATTGCCATTATACATATAAAACCTATAAAAAAAGTAAAAATGTTGGTATTGTAAATAGACACCTAAAATTTTTTAAGGAAAAAAAATGACAAATTGAGTGTATGTGTAAAATAATGTGGGGAAATGCTACGTTTACTCATACGGTCAATATTTTCACTATAGAATATACTATGACGATCGATAATTGATTTACCTTTGGTCTGGATGTGCTATCGAACGCCGCGTTTTATATTTAATAACATAATAATACGCACAACAACATATAACAGATGATAATCTAAAATGTAAAAATGCGATAGACGTTTTAATCGTTTTTAATTAATTAGATAGGTGGTATTAGCGTTGATTTAATAAAATCGACGGCATGAAGTGGTGCGCCTTATCGTAATAAATATTTAAGTTTTTTTTTTAACTCGTAAACAATTTCATAATCCGACGGAATAATAATAATTGTAATAATAATGAAAAAAATGAAAAACCGTAAACGTATTGTTTAATGTGCAACGTACGCTGTGCGATATTTTACTGTAGAAAACGAGTACACGAATTCGCACGAACAAAAAACAACGAAATCTTAAAATATCAACTGCGCACAATTGAAAACCCCGCGACGTTACGGTTTTCCAATTTCGTTTTCTCTGTGAATTTACCGGTACGTCATGGATCGTCATTCGAATACGACATAATTAAATATTTGAATGCAACGCTGTTCGTCTATAGTTCGTTGTACATAAATAAATACGAACTGGCTTAGACAGAGATTATACAATTACACGCAGTATTTTCACATTATTTTCTGTAAGGATTGTTTCAACGATCAATGGTGTTTATAACCTATTTAGGCTATATCATTTACTGTCTGTATAAGTGTCTTACTTATACATACCTAAGTTATCGTGTGCTTGTAGCTGCTAATCTCGGCAATATATTTGGTAACATTTTTTTCATTTTTTTGGTTCGGACCATGGTACGGTACTCTCGTGGACCCCCCCGCGTAAATACGCCGCCGAATGCGTGCGCTTATATCTATTTGTATACGAACACAAAATGACGGTTATTTTTTTTACATTTACTGTGAACAAGAAAATAGATACCTAACCTAATAATAACAATAATTGTTTTTACTTTCATATTATATTAGTGCATAAGTTGTTACTCGAATCTATTACATAAAGTCAAATATAATACAAAAAAACGGTACAATAATATTTCGGTACAATGTATGCTAAATTATATTGTAACGATTGGCATCTATAGAAGTACAACAATAGGTAATAATAAAAAAAAAAAATTGAAAATAAAATTCAACCAAGAGAGGAAAATGACAGAGTTTTCATAGGTGATATATCTGATAACGACTAATACATAACTTAAAACAAATAATTAATATACTTGGCGGCAAATTATATTATCATCATGAAAATTGTTTTGATATGCCCATTAAAAAAAAAAAAAAATTATTTATATATTACATGTGTGGACGAAATTGTAAATAATACTTTAAGACATGAAAAATGTAATAATAAAGCACCTACAATTATTCATAAAATTACTTAGTTTAAATATATAAACTAACTATGTTCCTTGAGACCATGTAAATAAACTAGACCAGCTTGAGTTTTGGTCTGCCAACGAACCTACAAAAATGTGTACAATAAATTGTTAAAAAAAAAAAATGTTTTAATTATACAGAAAACTCTTTTAGTTGATCGTTTTACCTTTAGCAATAGTTTCGATTTGCTTTTGTTCGTCTGGACTGAGTTTGAGTAGTTTATTTATCACTGGTACTAAGTGAAATTTTTCTACTCCGCTCGATAAGGTTACAAACTGTTAAACAATTTAAATAACTACAGTCATATGTCAAAGATTTAACAATTGAATCATACTTTAATAATGATATTTTTCAAATATTCCATGTTTTGTATTTCGACGTGTCTGTCTACACTGCGCTGTAATCTTCTAATGTCTTCTTTGAGAAATTTATTTTGTTGCTCATATCGAGAACAGTTTTTTTCAGCATCATTTAACATCAAAGTTAATTGTTTTAATTGTTTCTGACTACTGTTCAATTCACTAATTGGATCACTAACTATAAAACCAAAAACACTAAAAATTATTTATCATTAATACTCAAGGTTGGATAATAACTAACTAAAAGTTTAAATTTTGATATAATTACATTACATTGTATTTAAACAGTTAGTTTAGAGTATGCAAGTTAGTTTTTGACTCATGGTAGATTTAATATTTACCTAATTCATCTGAATCAAAGTTTTTTGTTTTTTTTAATAGAAGACAAATTTTTGAGCCAACAGGCTTTGTCAATAAATTTAAAAAAAAACAACTAAAGTTAAATAAATATTTTTTTAAGCTAATTTTTATTTTAAATTATACATCATATTAAATTTAATTCTAAACAAAAAATACAGAGGAAAAATAATCGTAGATTATGATTATTAAAAATAAAGTAAAAGTAATTAATTTCATTGCATTCAATAAAATAAAATAAAATGTATTATTTAAAATTTATTATAATTGATTACCACTATTGTTATCGAATGATAAAAGGTCTTCCAAAGGCATAAACGCAGATTTGCTGATTGTTTTAACTGATTCATTCGAACTAGCAAAATCGGAGAACTAAAAAATGTTCACAACAACAAATATATATTTATATAATTTTTAAATATTCACTTTTGTATACCAACCATTTCATCATCATCTTGAACGTGATTTGAAGAATTCGATTCTTTAAGTTTATTTTCAACAATTGATTGCTCTTCATTTGATACTGGTGTAATGGTATTTGCAATTTGAGTTGCAATAATTTCTTGCTGTAGTTTCTCAACTTCCTTCTCGTGTACTAATTTCTCACTTAACATTTTTTCCTACAAAATAAAATATAGTTGTTTCATTTTCTGATTTTACATTTTTCTTATAATTATTGGTTTAAGCTAACATTGAGAGATACTATTTCTTTTTCCGACAGTGATTTATGATTTTCAATTTCAATACTCAAATGATATATTTCTTTATCTTTTATTAATAATGTTTTTGTTACATCGCTTAGTTTTTTTTTGTACTTATCCAATTCACTTTTTAACATGCTCACTTCTGTGTTTTTAACTAACAACTCGGATCTAATAAATAAAAAAAAATATATGAAATAAAATAGTATATTTTATTACGAATATTTGAAAAACTCACGTTATACTTTGTAAATTGATTTTTGTGAGATTTAAAGCCTTGGTAACCTCTTGAAGTTGTTCACTTAATTCAGCATTTTTTGAGTTGTATACAGTGTCTTGTTTGTGTTTTTGAAAAACACTATGAGCTCTTACTTTGTATGCTTCAAACTCATCAAGTAAATTTTGATTTTCTTCCATATAATTAGAAATTGAATCATTTGCTGTTTTTATTTCTATTTGTAATCTTCGAACCTAGTTAAATTAATGTACATCAAAAGTAAATAGCATGAAAAAAAATGTACATATATATATATAATAATTCTTACTTTTTCATTTAATATTGATGAAGTATGTTGATAATTTTCTTTTTCAGTTTCATATTGTGTTAGTAAAGTATCATACTTTTGAGTTAAGTTTGTATTTAATATCTTTTCTTGATTTAAAGATTCTTGACATTTTATTAGAGTATTTTCTTTCTTGTTTAATAACGACTCAGCATTATTCAAACCTGTTCTACACACTTCAATTTGGTGCTAAAATAAAAAAATTATAAATTTAACTTCAAATCATATCATAATTAAATAATAATGTTTAAGTACAATTTATTATTGTTTATGAAAAATATTGCACTTACTGAATATTGTTCATTTCTTTCCTGTTCAGTTGTAACAATTTGTTCCAGATGTTTTATTTGTTCATGTAAAGAATCTATAACGTTATTTGCATTTGCCAGTTCCTGTTCCACATTTTGACTATGTAACTTTTCTTCTTTCACTTTTTGTGACACTTCATCCAAAGTTTTCTAAAAAATATTAAGATATAAATAATTTTAATTGTTTAAATGTATACAATACTACACACTTCATAAGAGTGTAATTCAAGATCTCGAATATTTATTTTTTGTTTTTCTGATTTTAATTTGTTCAGTTCAGATTCCATGGACTTCACTTTATCTTTAGTGACTTTTAAGTTTGTTGTTAGTTCTTTAATAGATGCTTCTCGATTGGTTTTGAGTATTTCATCAGCACATTTTTCTTGCTTAAGTACTTCATACTTTGAATTTAATGATTTTTCTATTTCCTTTAGACTGAGATTTATAATCGATAAAAAAAAAAAAAAAAATGTATTTTTTATTTTTATAATTATATTAAATAATTAAAAATTACTATGTATTTTGGGTAAAAAGAATACACATTACCTATTTATAGTTTTTTGAGCAGATACTAAATCTTTCTTTAAAGTTTCAACATTAAATTTCAAATCAGTATATAACTTAGATTGTTCTAACAATTGATTTTCTTCTTCTTTAGATTTTTTAATTAATTCTTTGACTTCTTTACATTTAATGTCATACTCATCACATTTAATATCATACTGTTGTTGTAAACACTGAAAAATAATAATAAATAATAAATAAATCATTGTATTATCTCACATATAATCATTAAAATTTGAAGTTTAAAACATATTTTACTAGGTAAAAAATATAGGCTAATTATTTATTTAAACTAGGCTTATCGTGGACCATGTAGACACTGTATTTTATACAATTATAAAATATAATTTTTATAAAAATGTAAATTAATTAATTATAATATTCCAATAAAAATTAGTTAATTACTAATGAATATACTTAATATTTTATAAATTTTAACAATCTCAAAAATAGTTAATAAAATCTGTCTGTGTCTAAAATTAATTTTAGAATACAACTATTGATTTAAAAATATAACAAAAGTCTCCATTCCTAATGTAACCCACACAAAATTTTAAAAAAGTATTTTAAAGAGGTATATAAATGACAAAATAATAAAATATTAATTATAATAATTCAAAAAGTTATTACAGCAAATATAATAGTTTTTTAAATTCTTACTCGAACAAGTTTGCCTTGTTCAGCTAAAACTGTCATCTTAGTCATAAAGTCATTTTTTTCCAATAGATGATTCTTAATTTCATTTTCTAAAGATTGTTTCAAATCAGCTATTTGTTTTTTTTGTTTAATAGCGATGGCTTTCAGCTGAAAAATAAAAATATATGAATACAATTTATTATCGACAAAGTCATATTTGTATTAGTTATAACTAAACTTAATATTAACCTTTTGCGATCGTTCTTCTTGACTCTCGTCCATTTCGCCCAATCTATAAATCTCATCTGCTTTAGAAATTGACGTAGTACTCGAATTATCTGTACAAAAGTGAAACATTGATAAGAGCTTTAATGGTTTGATTAAATCAGTTTTAATAAATACCAAAATTATCCCTAAGGTATTGTAACTCAGTTTCCATTTCATTACACAATGCATCTTTTTCTGTAATTTTTTCTTCGAGTTTTGATACTTCCGTTTTAAGTTCCTTTATGGTGATATTTTTATTAACAATTTCTTTACTCAAATTCTCAATTTTTAAGTGTATTTTCTCAACATAATTGTTTTTGGAAATATTTAAATTTTCAATTTCTTTAATTTTTTTTAACATAAATTCTCTGCATTCAGATACTAGAAGTTTTTGTTTAGGTAAAACTTCAAACTTAATATTATTAATGAACAGTAAATTTTTTTCAATTTCTTCGTATGAAATTAATTGACTACTCACAACAGTATCATTATGCATTTTTGTGAGATTTAGGTTCTTAGTAGATTTCTCTGTCTCTAAACGACTAGTATTTGCATTTTCAAATATTAATTGTTTATAATTATTTATATTATCTTTTAACGAATTAATTATATTTTCCTTTTTGTTAATTTCATTTTTAAAAGTTATCTCAGACTCTTTATATGATGATTTTAATAACTTGCATTCAATTAAAGTTTTTTCAAATAGTTCAAATGCTTCATTTAAAATGGATTCCAAATTCAATAACGATTCATTATTTTCAATTTTTCCAAACTGTTTTATTTGACATTTCACATAGTTGTCAAAAATGTCATCCAAAAATTGCAGGCAATTAGTAAAGTTTAATTGTAAATGATGTATATTTGCAGATAAAATTGAATTTGTAGAACTTATACCAGAATTTTTTTCAGTAAGATAGTCAATGTTATTGTTTTTCACATCAATTTGTTTTTTTAAATCGTTTATAGTACATTTTAACTCATTTTCTTCTCTTTGCATTTTTTGTAGTCGTTGCACATAAACTTCCCGTTCATTTTCATAGGTCTCCATTTGTTTAGAAAATAATTTTATTTGGTTTGCCAATTTATTATTTTCTTCTTCTATTTCAACATAGTTATTTATCTTTTCTTCAAGTTCACTAATATTGTTTTCCAATTGATTAATTAAATTTGTCTGCTTATCAAATGCCAACTCTTTTTTTTCACAATGGTTTTCCAACGAAATATTTTTTTGTATTAATTCATTACATTGTTCACTAATTTTATTCTTTGCTTCTTCTATTTTTAATTTTTCACTAATTAACTTCTCATTTTCGTTTTCTAAGGACTTATATTTAATTGCATTACATTTTATTTGTTCCTTGAGATTTTTTTTTTCTTCATCAGCACATATCCTAAATGCCTTTTCATTGTCCAAAGTTTTCTTCATAGTATCTAATGCACATTTGTTACTCTGAAGATTTTTTTGCAATGCATCTATTTCATCCTTTTGCTGAATGTTCAACATATTGATTTTTTCTTTCTGGTGGTTGATAACTGATTCAGCCTCTTGCAATTCTTTATTTTTCTTCAACAGTTCCTATAAATATTTATTACTTTAATAGGTTGGTATTTCAATAAACTATTTGTATTCTAAATTAAGTAATGAAAAAAAACTATTCTAAATTATATGGAGTATTAATAATAACCAGTAGCAAAAATAACCCATAAAGAAGGATTCATTCTATTATTATTATTTTATTAAATCTTCAACTCCTCTTTAAACTGTCTAAATAGTATTGGAATATATATTTGATAACAAAAATATATAAACAAAGAATGTTAATAGCTGAAATTGAAGTTAAATGTAAAATTGCTGTGGGTCTTTATTAAAATAATAAAGTAAATTTTATAATCTCGTAAAGAGTTTTGAATATAATAAATATCTTAAAAATAATTTTATAATTACCTGTCTTTCTGAATGTTCATATAACCGTTGTAGATCAAAATATTTCTGCTCCCACATTTTTTCTTTGTTATGCAATTCTAAGTAAAATAAAAAATAATTATCAAATGTAAATAAAGTATTTATTTATATAATTGGTTTACAAAGTATACTTTGTTTCCAATAATACCCATTGTATTTTAATATACTTAAATTGATAATCTTGTTTACATTTTATTATAATATAATAAACATGTTATATTTATATGAATATAATAATATGGATAAAGAAATAAGTATCTACCTTCATTTTCTTTCTTTATCTGAATGATTTCATTTTGATATTGATTCCAAATTTCTCGCTTCGATAAAACCTGTACACAAATTATAAAAATCAATCAATATTTCTATTTGACAAGTAACATTATAATTATAAGTTTTGTTTGGTATACATCGTCGGTATCATTCGAATTCCGTATTTCCATAGTAGTTGGTATAATATATGTTCAAAGACTATAAAAGATAAAACTCATTAAAACTAATAAAACTTCAACATAAAAACATGTAATAACATTAAATTTAAAATGAATGTCTAACAATCGACACGAGTCTCAAACAAGTAAATAATTTACTATGATATAAACAATATAATAGCTACGATAAAAATTAAAACAAACAAAACATAATTTATTTATGATTTATATACACGAACACTGTACATAAATCGTTTGCGAACAAAAATTCTGCGATATTTTTATCTCTATTATTATTAGTACGTTTTCTGGCTTATCACCGAAATATTACCATTTCGACCATGTTATCATATTCTGTTATCGATGGGTCTGTTATCTAAACCGAATTTATAAAGAAAAAAAGATGTGAGTATTGTATATTTCACTATTTAATTAAATTTTATTCTTTTATATTAACGTGCGCACATTGTGTTCCGACAAATTGGATTTCTTACCGTTCTCCAGAGTTTTTTTAAATTTTAAAATGGCATTTATCATAAACGTTTTTCAAAGGTGCAAAGCTTTGGGGAGACTTCAAACGCCTGTCAACGAATCCTGTGTAAGTATATGAACGTACCTATAAAAAACTGTTGTACTTACAAATACATTGAAATTGTAGCGTTTTATTCTTCTGGTGTGTCACATGAGTTTTGTCCAGTTTCTTTATTCGACCTAGATAGTGTTCATTCAGATACAATTTGTTCATATCACTATGTACAAATACCACATTCTTCGATCTTTGTCTTCCTCGTGATTATATCACCGTTTAGCACGTTATGTTTTCCTTAAAACCTTAGCAAACCTCAGCAAACCTTCCTTTCTTTGTCAATTTTTTCTTCCCTCGATTTACAATACACCTTACCCAATCTTTTTTCCAGTTTCACTTCTCTCGTTCTTTAATTTGTGTACTAAACTTGTCCTTTTATGTATTTAAACAAAACGATATTCATCGCTTTCAAAACTTTTAGTTGGGTGTACTTCCGCATAACCAACAAATTCGTAACAAATGGCCAGATTCTAGAATGAAAAAAGATGCACGTAAACGAGCTACTATTAAAGAATACGGTATATACAAGCTGCGCTACAATTCACTCCGTAAGAATGATATCATTCCATTGGAAATACAAGTAATTGAAAAAACAAAAAGGAAAAAATGTTCAAAACAACATTTTATATTTTCGTTGTATACATTTATAGGAAATTGCCGACAAAGAAATCTATAACGTTCCTAGAGATGCTAGTATAACGAGAATTGTACAAAGGTGTCAGATTACATCTCGTCCTCGAGGTAATGTCAAAAGATGGCGTTTGAGTAGAATAATATTTAGACATCTCGCTGATTATAACAAATTAGCTGGTGTGCAGAGGGCAATGTGGTAAGTATATTAGTTTGACATTTATTAATCAATGTACTAATGTTATAAAATTTTTTTTTTTTTAGGTAAAATCAAAATAAAAAACCCATAGTATTTTACCATCATATTGTATGACTGCAGATTGGCTGATTTTTAGTAACTGAATTTAACTTTCAAATTAATTTTAATGATATATTTGTGTACTATGTGTTATAGTATTATTTTGTCAAATGTCAATAGAAATTTGATAAAAATGATACAATTGTTTTATATTACTAAAAGTTATAGTATTCATCAAGCAATTAACAATAGTAATAATAGATTATTTTGTATGTCTATCAATAAGATGTTCATATACTATAAGTACAAAACATATTGTTGTAGAACAATTATTTAGATGAAATGCAATTTGCTGATTCAATATTTTTATTAGTTTTACAACGTGAAATACATAAATACACAAAACTAAAGCAAATAATAAAAAGAGAGCCTTGTTACTTGTATATAGAATATGAAATCGACCATGTAATGTTAATGTGTTTACTAACATTATGTTAAGTTATGTTATGTATAGCACACATAATTACACAATATACCTATTATCTAGTACAATAATAATTATTAACGCGTGGTTCTTACTAATATGCTTAGTTTACATTTTACGTTAATGTTACATTAATATTTTATGAACGAGTTTTGCCTTATGGAGTTTAAACAACAAGTTGTAATTATATAGAATCTGCAACTTGATGTCGAGTTAATGTGCCACTGTGCTACACTGTTACATATTGGTATTTTATTATTACTTGTTTCGATTTAGATTTAAAGGCCTTTAAAACCATTTTATAGACTGTCATATTTTAGCTCAACAGTATATAAAAAAGACTGATGCAATTAAATAAATCTTTTTGAAAGTTTTTAATCAATTTTTTTTTCACATCATATGAAAACAATGGTTTCTATTTAACTTTAACCTAAATAAAAATGTATAGTTTTATTAGTTGAATTAAAAATGTTTAAGAAAATACCTTGAAACTGATTGAAGTAATTAACTGAAAAATGTTAAATATTATCATGACACATTTGAAAGTAAACACAAAGCTGTAGATCACTCATTATTTATGTAACTGACAATTTATATTAATCAATATTCTCGAATAACATTCAGACATTAATTTAATATACAACAGTACACCAGTTATCGAGTATAATTATTATTCGAATAAAAATAAATATATTCGATATCAAACAGCTATGAGCTGACCTTAAGTCCAAACAATAATTGTTTATTAAATTGTTTTGAACAGAAGTAAAATATGATGTACGGAGTTTTCGAAGTGATAATTGTGAAAATTCGGAATAAAGACAATTGAAAAAAAATAAATAAAATATATTATAAAACGTGTATAACGTAAGTTGTGTGTTGTATTTATAAATTCGATTATAATCAGTGAAACGTTTAATGCCGTTTTCGCACCTCATTTCCGCGGCGAGTATATTTTTTTGATAATTCGGGTGTCGTATCCGTGGTACAGGTAATGGTATCGTTCTTGACCTAGTAAACTTTCACGATCACATATATTATTATTATTTTAATGCGTACGCGTTTATGGTCGTTAGCACGAAATATATATTTATAGATTAATAATCGGGCCACGATATTTTTTTTTTTTTTTTTGGCGCGTTCAAAATAACGCGAACGTTGAGGTACGCGCGACACAACATCAAGAAGTAGGTCGTAAAGACGAAATATCCGCGGTATAACACGGTTACCGGGATTGCGGTTCTTGGACAGACCGTGTTGAATATATCCGTGTGTGTGTGCGCGGTCGATTTGAAATCGATGACGGACAACGCGGAAGTCGTAAGACGCGAGTTTTCGTTTCTCGCGTCGGTTTTTAAATCCGGTCGGGCGTTAAAACCGAGCGATATGTTTTCAACTACTAGATTATGTAGTGTTACTATTGTTATGATCTATTGCTATTGGACTTTTACGTTTTATAATGATTTTTTGCCAAACAAAAAAAAATAAATAAAAATATATGTTTCGCGGATACGCCGCCGACGACGGCCGGTCTGCTTTTGTCGGCGCACGCTGGCTGTTCGACACGTAATTGATTACGCGGGCGGCAGACGTGACTTTGTAAACTCGCCCGGTGTGAGCTGTGTCTCGGACGCGTCGCGACAAAAGTCACGGAATCCCGGGAGACAAAACCGTGTGTATGGCGGACGGTCGAATTTGTCGAATCGGGAGTCTTTCGAGACACGAAACGGCTGTGCGCATTCGAGTTCGGATTTTTCTCTTTGTTTTTGGTTTTAGTTTTCTCACCGTCATCGTATCCCGAGGCGACCCGGGACAGGGACGTAGTCGGAAATTCGGTTCGGAGTGGGTGGGAGGGGGGCCCGGATAAACTAGTCGATTCAGAGGCAGGGGCGTCATTTGGGGGGTGGCAGGGTGGGCATTTGCCCCCCCCCCCTTGTTAACAGTGGGCCGGTGCCCGACATCGGGCTCGTTATTGTTATATTAATTATTACGAACAAAGTGAACTTTTTTCTTTATAAATCCGCCTTGATTAGGGTATCATAGATTAATAGAATAAATAAAGTAATGAGTTCTACACTGATAACATTTGGAACATGTTACACATAACATTGTGGAACAAGTTACTGCTATTTTGGGACAGTGATGGAGAGTAGGACTAAAGAAGGCTGCTTAAACTTTATTATCTGTTTTTTGTGAACCGGTCATACGTCTTATACTAATAGACGGAGCATGGTAGTAGTTCGCGCGGTCAACGGTGGCTGCACTGCACATGATTTTCCACAATTTTGGACTTGTGCAAAGGATAAACCGAGTTGTGCAGTGTTTCGATACAAATGTACATTATGTGGGGCCTGTCAAAACTTTTGCCACCCCCTCTCAAGAACTGAAATGACGCCACTGTTCAGAGGTTGAACGCACATTCGGGATCTACCGGCGGTGTCCACCAGGTAGGCGATTACACGTTCTTGTGGGTGAGATGAAAACGGGCTATTGCGGATCGCGGTCGCGTCTTCGCGTGTGCGTTACGTATTTACGGTCCATAGGAAAATTCTAGGATTCGCGGACAACGTGCGGGTTTCTTAAAATTTCGGGCCCCATTGCTGGCCACGGCCCTGGACCAGGGCGTTTCACGGCGACGTTTCGGCCATGCGTGTCTGACGCGGAAACGTATTGTGGATATAACCATGGGCGTCCATTGGGGGGGGGACATGTTCCCCCCCCCCGGGAAATTAAGTATAGTTGCTAAAAATTGGTATTTTCACATTGCCGTTGTAAAGGTCGACGTTTTATTTCTGTTTTGTTTTTTTAACATAAATAAAAATATTTTAAGTAATTTTATATATATTAATAAGCACTATTAATATATTTGTTTATCGAACAAATTTCCCTTCTGTTTCTTTTGTGATAATACAACAGTGAAGATACAACAGTTAAATATAAATGGTTTAATTTGGTATGATTATTGGAAATTAAAATCAATATCATACATTGATGAAATAACACAAGATTACATTAAATTATTGAACTTAACCTTTTTTTTTTTTTTTTGCTTATCAAAAATAATAAATTATTTTGTTCCCCCCCCCTAAATATTTTACTATGGGCGCCCATGGATATGACGTATATAATAATTAACCCATTTACGGCCAACGTTGCGTAATTAATTTAAAATATTTTTTTTTTGCATTGAATTGTTTTTTTATTATTATTATTCATCGTTGATACTGTTCGATTAAGGAGACACTGATAAATTAATACGAACTATAGAATACTGAGTTTTCATTTATGATACAAAAATAAGATATTTTTGACGTATATAATTCTAAAAAAATGTATAAAGTTCGAACCGTATACAGATCATTATTTCAAAAGGTAGGTGATGTGTTCCTATCGTTTTTATTAACTTTTTAATTCCTTAGACTTCAAAACTACCATTTAAAGTTAACGTTGCGTACTGGCATTCGTAGCATGTACATTCCGACATCGGCCATTGCCATTGTTTTGTCTGCGTTGTCATTATCGTTGGTTAATCGGGTTTACCAGTTTGTACTGGTACATACTGATAAGCTTCATAAAATCACAATATTTAGCAAATAACAATTATAATAATAATGAGTTATTTAGTTTTTTCATGCTTTGGCCGTTGAACTCGGCCGTTTCGCGACTTCGATGTTAAACCGCGTAAAATGCTCGTACCCCCGTTCGTTTGGTCCCGAAACTAAACTAAACAGGTTCGGTTCGGTCGCGAAAACCGTTTCGACGGAATAAGTGTGCGGTACCCAGGGTGTCGGTCGTACGGGCCAACGTAACAGAATCAACGGCCGCTCACCCGGACGGGGCGATTGTCCGATCGCGTGTTCGTGTGTACTCCGGCCGGCGTTAGGTTAGGTTAGGTTAGGTCGTGCGGACAAAAGCGTCCGTTTGGAAACGCGATGAAATCACCAAAAGCCGCCGCGACCGGTTCCGGCGCGCGCGCGTACGCGGTGTAACGTTTTGTCCGGACGAGACGTTCGGGCGGACAGGCTTGTAGAAAGTTTTCGGGAAAAAATTTTAAAAAAATGTCCGTTAACGAATCCCGCCCGAGTTTCACGAACACAAACGAGCTCGGCGCGAAACTGTTCAAACACGGTTTCCACCTCGAACGACCCGATTCGAGGGACGGATACAAACGAAAACGTTTTTGTAATCGTTTAAAAGTGTATAAAGTTCAGCGTACTCGGTAAAAACTAATCGGTCGGATTCGGAGTTTTGTTTTGTTTTTGTCGATAACGATTTTAATGGTATTTAATTTCCAAACACAATCGCGTCAAACGAAAAAAAAATAAAAAATAAATAGTCCCATACAAACCGCACACCGGAGGAGGACGTTTGTGCTCTTCCGCTCGTATACGTACCGCGGACGCCCAACAGCACAACAAAGTGCGGACGGCGGCGGCGGCGGCGGCACGTTGACCTAGAAAGTGTAATGTACACAATATCGTAGAAATGGCATCGGCACACACGCGCGCGCACACGATTCGGCCGGGCGGCGGAGACGGGAAGGATCCGTGTGTGTGTGTGTGTGTGTGTAGAGTTGCTCCGGTTGGCCGGCCTTGGCAATGCGACGACTCGCGATCGTTTATCGAGGTCAATTAAACAAGGCCAAGCGCGACGGGGCGGGCGACGTTCGTCGTCGTCCAGTAGGGAGGGCAGGGGGATCAGACGAAAAATACAGATTCGGGCCAAAACGTCCATCGTCGTCGCGCCCGATAATACGAAACTCACGCGGTCCTCCCGTCATTGTACTACGGCTAGCGAATTATTCACGAACACCGACACGGTTTTAACAGCGCCGTCAAATGCGCCCCCGTTCGACTGACGGTCAGACAGGGAACCCAACAGGGATTTCGTGACACGCGGTCCGAAAACGGTCTAAAACGTCTATTGGACCGCACGACGGGGGCACAGGTCGCGTTTTGAATTTGTTGCGCGCGCGCGCGCGTGTGTGTGTGAAAAATTGTTATTAAAAATCAATAATCTGTCCACTCCCAAACGGAACGGATCGTATTTGGTGAAATCAAAAATTCGATTTAAATTTGTTTGAACGATTTTCTTTCGGGGGGGGGCTATATTTTTTGAGGGGTCTTAGCACCCTCCCACAACCCCGATTCGCGCTTGTGACGAGGAGCACCATCTCTGGACGTCTTTCGAACGTTTGAACCGGTCGTTACACCGTAAAGATCTACCGAGTAGATACGTGAACGTCGTCAAAACACGGTCATGAACGGTCATGGAGATGACTGCGACAAACATTTCTGGTTTATACCAACACGTCTAGTGGCTTAACTCTGTTTCGTTTTGATCTAATAACATTTGCGTTGATATAATTTGTCCGTTTTGCGACGAGTTCGGCCACTTTTTGAACACACCTCGTATGTATTTGTAGACGTGCGAAACGAAAAAAAAAAAACCAAAATTTATATATTGATTTTATTTACGTTAACAAATTAAAAACAACGAAACGAATAAATTACGAGTGTAGGTAAATCATGTCACGGCACTCGATTGCGGTGCGATGACGATTTTCGATATTCCTAATTGTGTAGGACGTTTTTTTTTTTTTTTTTTTTTTCGACGCTTGTACTCGTATTCACCGAGAACGGATTTTCGGGAAAATCTAAATCTATAATAATGATCGAAATTTGTTTCGATGTCGTTGTATTTGTGGGCGCGACTCGCGAACGTATTCGTGTCCACTCGTAGTATATAGTGTCGTCCGTTACAAAAAAAAAAAAAACGCTCGCGGTCGAAGTCAAAACACATAATCGCGCGAAGAAAAACCGTTTGTACGGACCGTCGAGGACAAAACGAACAGTTTATTATATTATAGTACGGTTTGTTATAATAATTATTCATTTCAATTGTTTGCGAACATTTTCGCTTTTGATTCGTTTTCGCCGCAAAATGTTTACGTATGTCTTTATACAGCGTTATAATGTCTCGTACGCACTCAATGGACACTTACGATTCTATCAATATCATATATGTATACATACGACAGTGTGAAAAATCAACTTGAAACCGCACCACACATACAGACCCGTTGGACAATAACAGTTCAACGATACTAAATGAAAACGAAGTACCCAGTGATGAAAACCGATTGTTTACGTGCCGTCGTTATAACGCGTTAGACGGCGAAACAGTCTTGTTGCCAACGCGTCGGCATTAAATTCAGGTCACCGAGAAGATGTGGTGCTCACACCGCGACTCGTGTACGCCCAGGACTTGTCGTCCGATCGCTTTTGGAATTGTATCTTTATTATATGCGTGTTTATCGCGTCCGTCGGTTTTTTATTGTTTCATTCGGTTTTCGTTCCCGAAAACTCGATTTTCTATTTAGGTCCACCGGACTTTCATTTTCGGTTCTGTGTCCAATAATTTTTATGGTCGATTAAACCGGTTTCCAGCTTTGCGTTTCACCGTGCGCTCAACATACTTTTTTCAACACGAATATTACCGATGGGTTTTTTTTTGTTTGTTTTTTTCGTTCACGGTAAATTCACGACCGGATTCGTATGATCATTGTCCGACGTGTCGTCACACAGTTGCGGGAGCAACCGGGCGAGTACGGTGCATTTGTATTGGTTTTTGTTTTCAATGTTATCGAACACCCTAACGCGAGATCCATTCGGCTATTGTGTTTCTCATCACGTCGTACTACCCACACGCCGTCAAAATACGTGCGAACGTTATTATCAAGACTCTTAATACTTCGGGATCAGTGGCGTAGTAAGAATTTTTTTTTTTTTTGGGGGGAGGGTTAGGTTAGGTTAGCAAAAAATCATTTACCTAATTGAATTAATTTTCAAAGTTTTAACCGTTTCGTGTTAAAATGAAACGAGATTATTATCATGATGGAATTGTTCAAAACATAAAAAAAAAATTGTCTACGCTTCTCAGCAAATTCGTTGATTATAATTCTTCGGTCGTAATATCAATTTCCCTGCGGGGGCATATTCAAAAGAGCCCGTTGTTCTCCGTTCACATTTCTTTGCCAATCCTTAAAACGTCTCGAAGTAGTTGGATATATTTTTTTATATTTCTTTAGTTACGTCGCTGCACGAGATGTAACAATATAAAACGGTCGTCGTGATCAAGGACGCTCGCAGAAAAATATTTCGGAAGGGGGCATTAAAAAATGTACACCCTAATTTTGTTTAATATAAAAACGATAATTTTATCGTTTTAATATTAAACAAATATCGTTTTTAATAACGATTTAATTTAAATCCTAAAAATCGTTTAATCAAAAAAATTAAACTGGGAATGGAAATATTCACAGGCGTTTTTTGTCCTTTCTGAACTACTTGTCATTTCTGCCCACACAGAAATCGAAAATTTCGCTTCAGAATCAATATAGTTGTCATGTACGACTTACGACTTTTTTTTTGTTGGTATAATTGAATATAGTCTTTTAATGTTTTATGGAATCTTAATTTATACCCGTTGATGATAATTATTTGCTTGCCGTGTTGGCTTGTCGTGTGACTTGGCATTTTGAAAATGTAAAACTCGAACTACTCGCACTTATTCGCCGTGTCTCGGTTCACGGTTGTTCGATGCAAACTGAAGATGAAACCGCGTACGCACTCGGGCTATGAAAAAGGTAATAATTAAAAAACGGGACGCGGTCGGGAAACCCAGCTGCAACGGGGATTCGATTCCGTGGAAATCAAACGTACGCCCGTTTTCACGCACCGTTTCCTTCGACACGTTTCGCCGCGGTCGCCATCGCAATGGGGGACGCTAAAACGTTGAGAGATTTTTTCGTACCGAAAATGTCGGTCGACCTTATTTTCAGACGACGTTCAAAGAAAACGAAGTCGCTAATCAGTTTCGAGAATGTTGTCGACGAATTTTCGGCAGTCAGATCGAGAAAAGTTTTTTGTACGGCGCGCGTTCGAGTGATATTATTTTTGAAAATTTTTTTTCCCCCCTATTCCGTACGTCCGCGTCCGTACGGGCCCTGTCGTCGCTACGCCACCTAACCGACGCCGATCTGCACAAACGTCTTGGCCCGTGTATCAATCGCGCCAAAAACCGAATCAGGCCGTCGGCCGACACGATTAGCATTAGGTTAGGTTAACCTAACCTAACCTCGCCGACGCCTATCGACATTACACTTACACACGTCAAGCGTACGGAATCGAGCTGACGCGTGTAATCGCATTGCACGTGCTATTCGTGTCGCTGTGCACTGTAAACGTAGCGAAAAAATCCTCGTCTTATGCGTATTTGTTCTGTTCACTTTCCATTCGCGTATATTTATATATATTTATACATTATTTCGGCGCGCGTAAAAAAAAAAAAATAATAAAAACCCCCCATCGGTCTACGACGGTTTATACGTATAAAATCGACAGCGGTTTCTGTTTTTTTCCTTCCTTCCACTCTTCTCGTCCTTGTTCTACGCATTATTCGTTTTCCTCGCACGCGTTCACGTGCATAACAACACACGTGGTGCCGCGGCGTAACATACATCTATGCGAGTGCAATAATATTGACGTTTTCTATTTCGAAAACAGCTCGGAGGGTTTTGACGGAATGATGTGGAATTAATAGTGTTGTTACGAACCCAGATTCACCAGGTCGGACCGAACCGAACTATTCGATTTAAACTTAGAACTCCATGGAAAATCCAAAGGATTCGAATGAATTTAAAAGTTGGTTAACCCAAATAATTAACTGGTTATTCACAAAACAAATAATATAGGTATTTAGTATTTAAAATCCATTTTTTTTTTTTTAGATATAACGGAAAATTGAGTACCGGAGGACATCTTTCTTGGTTCGAATATTTCCGATTCGTAACGTCACTAGATGAAAAAATAAAATTAAGATTTAGCCATAGGTTTCGAAAATTGGAAAAACCATTTATACGATGCTTGGATTTGACAATGTTTCGATTTAGTATATAATAAATAGGTCACTATGTTACACGCGACGAACCATATAGAAACGAATGATTATAATTTATGAACGTCAATATTATAATTTTGCAAATTCATAAAAAAAAAAAAATGTTTAAAGTAAGCCGAACAAGGTCGATATGTATATACGTATATTATTATTACTTATAAATAATAGAAGATTGAATAGTTCAATGACATTTGGCAAACTCGTAAGAAGAGTTCTACAACTTTCTCGAAAATGAATTAATTTTTTGAGAGGTCGTAAAAAAATATAGTGATAAAAATAAGAATATTTTCAAAAATCATTAATATAGTAATTATATATAATTACGGAGCGACTTCTGTACGAAATTAAGCTCGTGGGACCTCAGCGTGTTATTATAAACAACTGAGAGATTAATGAGCACTTTAAAACGTATAAAATCATTATCGAGATACACCATACGATATATCCGTATACAGACTTTCATCTTTGTCCACTTTAGCTATAAACTAAGAGAGAAAACGGGCGAATCATCAGAATTTCCAACATGTATGAACGGTGTAATAAATGTATTGGCAACAGAACGAAATAGTCGAACCGAATCGACGTTTAGGCTTTAAGTTTCAACAAAACAAAATTTTTAAATACTCATTTGTTTTGAACGTCCCATCATAAAATAATTGTCTATACAAACGAAATTATCCCCGCGCCGTCGCCACTGCTTATCGGCGTTAATACTAAAACGGTGACAAACGGACGTCGCGTACACGCGATGATGATTTAAACGTCGTCCATATCGTTTCGCGTTCGGTTTCACAAACTCGTGAAAAAAAAAAAATCGATTCCGTTTCACTCGTTACGTTTTCAAGTAAACTGGACAAGGCTCAGCTCGCCGGTACTGTACTACGTACACATATATTTTTTGGTTACACGTGATGTCCCCGTTCGTATGGGTTATATATACGTCGACTTGTATCATAAATATATACATGTGGAAAAAATAACCTCGTCGTCGTCGGATGAAAGTAACTCGTCGTACCATAATAATATAATGTGTACGTGTATACACACTACATACGGCGGTTCGGTACACACGGGTATAGGGTACTACAAGGTCGAGTAATAACCGTACGTACGGTTTAATAAAACAGATTATATTATCACATGTTATAGTGTGTCCATGTGACGAAAATTCGATGTCCGCGTAACGTTTTGTTAATGAGATTCCATCGTGTTCATTGTCGTGAGTACCTAACCTATCGCGTGGTATTATGTTCACTAGGTTTACTTAAATATATATATATATAAACCGTAATGCGTCGCGTGATTAATAGGTTTACATATAATATAATGTATGAAATTATCGTTAATGGAAGTAAAAAAAAAAAAAGAAAAAAAAGAAAGTCAATTCGCGACTTCATACATACATATATATATATAGTTAATAAAAGCGTTTTATAATGAACGGTGTGACGCATTGTAATACGTACGTGTATAGTGTGTTGGATGTTTTAAATGTGCGTGCATTGTGATTTGCGACGGATCTATTAATGAAGAGTGGAAAAGCGTGTACACCGTATAAGTATATTTATTTATAGTCTATAGATTATAGAATATTAGACACGGTCTGATATATATATATATGCGTACGTTTAAACGACAGACTTATGGAACGCATACGACGCGGGTCGCGGACCCGAGAAAATGTCAGACCAAGAGTTACGGGCGGTTTCTTCCCTCCGGTTTGAATAGAATTTTTTTCTCTTTTTCTCGCACGCACGCGTATTATACGGGGCGATCGAACATGGTCACCGGTATTGTCGCGAGGCAACAGACACGGACGCGGGGACCGTTTTGGACTTCGCGGCGATATCGTGTCGGACGAGACGACGGAAAGAAATTATTTCGGACATGACGACGACGAACGAAAGAAAACGTCGCCGGTGAGAGTTGTTCGCGCGCAGACCGCGGCGGCGGCGGATAAGAGTCATCGCCCTCAAAAGCGCGTCTTCTCGTGACCGAGAGAGAAAGACCGGACCGGCGGCGCGTGTGCGCGTTATTTCTCCGCGTTCGCGTGCGAGCGGGACGGACGTGTTGGTAAATAAAAAAATACACGCACACACGCGCACACGTATATACGCGAAATAAAAAAAAAAATAGAAATTTCCACGTAACGATCGGGCGTGTTCACGGACCGCGGAAATTACCGCGCGCCGCCGTTCTGTTATACGCGTGAATTTCACGGGCAAATAAACCTCAAACGAACGAAAGAGAAATTCGTTTCTCCCGCGCGATTCGAACGCAGTCCTCCGCAGTCCGGACGACGATCATATTCGTGTCAGTAAGCTACACACACACCGCGTACGCCGCTTTTGCTCAAGGTCGCCGCGGACCACTGTATACGCGCGTCGTGTGTCGCGCACACGGGGAAGGTTGTCCCGCTTCCCCGTTTGTCGGTTAGGTTACGCGAAAGCCGTGTAAGGGATTTTTTTTTCGTTGTACAGGAAAAAACGAGAAAAAAAACCGTTTCGGGGGGGGGGGGGTTTATTCGAGTTTTAAACCCAGAGATCGCCGTGTCTGAAAACTGTGCTGAAAATCGACGGTCGCCTTTCCTTACCAAAAAACAAAACGATCCAGATTTTACGGCGTGTACAACACTTTAAATAGTGTCGACATTGAACTCTTCATCATTTAATCGCGTTAATCGTTTTACCTACATTTTATGTGTTTGAATATTTTCTTTTTCCCGTGATTTATATTGTTGTATGATTACTATATATATACGGTTATCATTGTTTGAAAATGTTTACACTTCATTCGCTTTTAATTGTAAGACCAAAACGTAAAACGTGCGAGCTTGTTTCATCGGTCTCTACACAATTATTGGTGTTTAATTATCCGTTACGGTTGTCATATTATAGTATCTTATATACCTTATAATCGGAGAAATCCGACGATTGTATTTTTGATTTCGACACTTCGCTAAATCGCTTTCTCGTCCCAAAAAACATTGAATTCTGCGACCTCTGCAAACCGTAAGATGTTTAAACCACGACAGTGCGGTTGTAAATTTGAACAAATTCACCGAAAATATTTCGATATATGTATATTTTACAGGCCAAGTAGGAAATCGTGAGAAATGCCCAAATCGTTGTGGGCAAAATAAAAATGACACGCATTTCAACTATTTAGTAAATTAGCATGCGTGCATAGCGTTACATTGTGCGCAAAGTAAATCAAAGATCAGGACTAAAAATATTAGCAACGGTAGGGGAACCATGAGTTGAAAAAAACCGTGTCGATGAAAACAGCACGTCCTAATCGATCAACTCATATAGCACACACGTATAGTGATTTCGTGGACGAGCCCCCTCCCCCCAACGGAGAAATCCGAATTTTCATTTATACCTACCGCGTATTATTATTTATTCTACAAACAACGAACGTGAATGTAAATTGTTGTTTTCGACGTCGCGTGTATAATGTAGTTCATATCGAACATTAAAAAACAAAAACGATTCACAGCAACGTTTCGCGTGTGGGTACGTTGTATCATAAATTATTATGTATGTGTGTTTGTGTTACAAATCTGAAATCCGTAAGACGATTCGCACGATGACTCTGTTCTCGACGTCGGACTCGCTTTTACTAGTACGCACGCACGCACGCCCACATACGTATCTGTTTTGTCGTAAACGAGCGCCTTCAAATCGTTAGATAATTACAGTTTCCCTTTTAATATTTTTCCGGAACTGGGTCACGTTATCCTCTCGACTCGGCAAAAACAATCGACGAGCGTGCGTACGTGTACGATTCGATGAACTCGATATAATAATCGCCGTGCCCGTTCGGCGGACAGGTATGTGTAGTCTCGTCCGTAAGACGGACGACCCGTTTCCGACGTTTTGGACGCAGCTCCGACGGCGCGGACACGATTTTCGTTAATTTCTACGGCAATCCGCATGAAATCGACGGAATCGGAATAGAACGGACCGAAACACGTACAACGCGAGATTTGTTGACGGCGTTGGGATTTCGACGTTTAATTACATTTATTGTTTAAAACGTTACGAGCCCATAACACATCAGAACACGAAAACGTTTCTTTCGACGTTTAACGTTCGGAGATTCTTCAGTTATGTCCGGAAAGCCGGTTGCTGATCCACTAATTCCGATTCAATGCACATCAGGGCTAGGTGAGTTCGACCGATTCACGCCAGTCGGAGATCGCAAATACGTTTCGAATCCTTTTGACGAGACACGAAAATGATCTCTCCGCCATACAGGAATAAGTATTCGGAAATAGTTCTTCTAAATCCTAGTCGCGAAAAAATGTAAACAAACGTTGATCTGGTTGTTTCTTTCTATTATATTTTCTTTATTTTGCGGAAAACTTGCCGCGCAAGTTTTCAATTTTTAAACCCATATCATTTTGAATTCCTAAATAATAAAAAAAAATATTTTAAATTATCATAAAAGTTTAAAAAGTTTAAATTCAAAATTTTGAGATAATCAAATTGGTAATTAAGTGATTTTGTATTAAAACGTAACTAAATTTTGTGGATTTCTAGTTTAAATTAAATTAAAAATGATAGAATCAATTGTCTGTATAGTTAAACTAATGATATGTTAGTTACAATACACATATACTGTTAAAAATTAAAATTATTTATTTAATAAAAAATATAATGTTTTATATTCATTATTCAACAATCAAGTTATAATATTCGATTACTGATTTGCCAATTTCCAATTTTACAGTTATAAAATAAATTGTTCAAATTACTTTCTATTATTTATGGCATTTTATTGCTATTTTGGTAATCAAATAAACTGAATTTTGAATAAAAGTTTGTAAACAAACTAGGTAATTTAAAGTTTAGGTACCTATTATATTTCAAATATTGTTTGTTGAAATTAAGTAACTTGAAAAGAACAATAGATTATTAAAAGACAAAGGCTGCATATTTATTTCTAAAGAAATATTTAAGTTTTTCAACTGAGTCAAGTTAATTCTGTAAATAATTTCAATCGATGTTATACATTGACTTTTATTTTTTCTATGCTTTCGGTACAATATAATTACACACAGTATGTATAATACAATTTTATACTGTAGTATAATACTCGCCAACACTAATCAGGATAATATTTTAAAACGCGTTAGAAACATAATAGTGAAAAGATAAAGATTCAATATATTCTTATCCACACCCACAAATACATTTGTAATGCTTGATTCGCTACAATTACGATGAAGGTAGTTTATTTTGTCGGACCCCCCTCCCCCTCCCAATGATAAAGTTCTGGTTGTGCCATTGCTCTAAACCATACAACATAGTTGGTCTCACTACACATTTATAGAACTCACCTTTCAGCCTCATTTGAGTTCTCTTATCGCACATAACATCAGATGCTTTTCTCCATTTGGTCCCCCCCCCGCACTCAACCGTCGTTCATTTCTACAAACGAACCTAAATACTTAACATTTTTAACCTCACGTACCTCGTCCCTGATTATTTTCATTACACTCCTCGTTTCATCGACTTGTTCTCTTTCATCAAGACTCATACTCAATATACTGTATCTTACTTCTACTAAAATGTATGGGTTATTAAAATTTTTTGAGTATTTCCGACTCGGCCACGGATAACGAGAAACAACCGCACTTCGAATTGCAAACGAATCGCTAGAGAAATGTAAAAAAATTTTTTTTTCAAAATCGACTCGCGTAATAGTGAAAAAAAAAAATTTCTTTTAAAATCCAAACCTCTTGCGGAACGTAAAGTATTTTTTTTTTCCAAAATCCGACTCGCGCAATGCACACGTGAATACAAATTTCTTTTAAAATCCAAACCCCCCGCGGAACGTAATTAAAAAGGATTTAGTCGTTGGAACGGCGATCTTATTTCTCATATGACCATAACAGAACTGTCCGAACGCGTATGGTCCACGACAGTCGAAGATGTAACGATTGTTGGTCGTTCGCTTTACACGAAGCGAACGACAAACACAAGTATCGCCGAGTATTCCAAACGTCCAACGCGTGAATTTAACGTGCACACGTCGTCACGCACGAATCGGAATTCCCGAGTCTTCCCGCCCGCGGCGTTCGGGAGACCACCTGGTCGTGAAAATCGCCTAACCTAACGTACGTCACGGTCGACGCGGAAAAAGCGACGGGCCGAAAAAACGCCGGAGATGCGAAAAAAAGCGTGACGGACCCGTCGTGCCGTTTCACTTTCTTCGCGCGGCGAATCATTCCGTGTGAGCGGAGTGAAAGAGATTCCGCCGGAGTGGGAGCGCACGGACGTCGGCGCGCGCCGAGAAAACAATGAGTGTACGTTGTAAACGGCGTCCGATTTTCGTCTTTCTTCCTTCCTTTCTTCCTTCCTTTCTTTCTTTCTTTCTTTCTTTCTTTCCCGGACAGCGGTGGCGATGACCTCAATGCGTGCACACACACACGCGCGCGCGCGCGTACCTCTCCCCACCATAACGACCGTGGCAATGCACCGCCTCCGTCGCGCGGCATAGTGAAAACGATCGCTTGTTCGTCTTCTACGTATCCGTGGCCGTGGCCGCGACAAGAGAAAGTACTTTTTTATACACGTATATTACTATCAAAACGAACATTTCTCTTTGCTCGTAGCACACACACACACACGTTCTCCGCCAGTGGTCGTTGCCTCTCCGGGTATATTGACCTCCATTCGAACGTTCGTCGCGTTTGTCTGTCGATTGTTTGTCGTGTGTGGCGCGCGCGGTCAAAGCGCCGAGATTTGAACGATTAAAACCGCGCGAAACGACGAGCCTCCGGCAGTCCGCTACCGTTTCCCGCCATCTCTCGTCGCGTTAAGTGGGTACGCGGGTTTTTCGGCACGCCGCGCGCGTGTCCGGCTGGGCTTCGTTCCCACACGAGTGGGACGGAACGCAGACACGAACAACAGCAGACGCGCCGCACGTTTTCAGTGGGTCAAACGCGTGCGCGTGTACAGAGCGATTCGCGCGCAACACTGTCGTTTTCTTCGCACGTGTATATATGATCGCGCGACAGGAAATGGGGTCAGTAGTAGCCGTATTTCAGGACCACGACACGCGGCGAACGGCCGGGACGATACGTATTTTATATAGCGATCGCTCTGTACGTCACGCCGTCTTTCTTGGACACCGGCCACGATGACCGTGCAATATTTTCTTCCCCCGTTTACGTGGCGATCGGTCCGAGACGAACGAAAACGGAGTTTTAAAGGCGACAAGTTTGACGGTTCGCATGGACGCTCGTCACATACGGGGCTGACCGTCGTCGGACGGTGACGTTGCCGAGTCGGAGCCGTCCGGTGTTCGCGGGCCTCGACGCGCTTCGTAAGAACGTAAACACCAAAACGGGAACGACAGGAAAGAGATAGCCGATATACCCAATACGCGGCGGCGGCGGCGGCGGCGGTGACCCCGTTTCGCGGTCCGTCGAGCGTTTCTCCGCCGCGATCCGCGTCGCCGAATCCGTCGCGCGCCGCCGCCCGCCGCCGCCAGTCCTTGGACGTGTGCATACTTGCGCGCGAGAACGGTTCGCCGTCGTCGCCGAGGACACGGACGCGAAACGGGCGTACGACGAACACAATCCGTCGGGGGATTAGCTTGACGGTGTCCGCGTGTCGAAAAAGGCACGACGATGGTTTACGCGGCGGCGTGTATAAGATCGTCCGACGGTTTCGAGATCACGTCCTCGGCCGGGCGAAAACCGGAGACGGTGCGCCGGGAAGACGGGCGCGCGTTCGCGTTCGTACCGTTTTTTTCCAATCGAGTTCGTCGCCAAGTGACCGGAACCCAACAACGGCGAGCGCGTGAAAACAAAACAACAACGTTATTTCGTCCGACGTCAAAACGTGTTTTGATTTTACTTCGGCCTACACGCTAAAACAATTGCACGTTTTCCAAAACATTTCACTTCTTAATTAGCAACTGACCGCGAAACCGTCGAATGGTAAAAATGCGTTTGACTTGAGTGGCTCTTGCGACACGAACGACGTTCGCTCGACACGAACGCGAACGCGAGATGAACGGAAACAAAACGTTGATTTTGACGTTACAACGGGATCGTTTGGTTTTTTTTTTTTCAAATAACACACGCATACAATTATACACATATAAATATATATTTAAGAATCGGAAGACAGCGGTACACCATTCCAAAAAAAAAAAAAAAAAAAAAACAATAAATATAAATCGTTTAAAAACTACATATGCACTCGATGCAGTGTCGAAAACATTTTAAAAAAACCCATACACGCCATGTTGTCTTACTTGATGGATCGAGCGTGTCGGTTTGGTGGTCGGTCCGACTCTGTACGAGTACACGGACGTTCGTCTATAATGTAGAAATGAAAAAACGATAAACACGCGAATTTTGAAAACCTTAAAACCGTCTTTTTTTTTTTTTAATCCATTCGAATTTCGTACAGCGAGAAAATAATAATATTAACGACTATTGAGATATTAAATACTATTTATATAAACACGCACACGCACGCTAATGCATGATGATGAACGGTATTACAAGAACAAAAATGAATACAAAATTAAACTAAATAAATTATTAATTACAAATAAATAAGTACAAAACGAAATGTGTACACGTGCTTATATATGTATGTGTGTGTGTGTGTGTACGTTTAAAACGTCACGCGGGCTCGTCAAAAATCGATAGTCAAACACTATACATAACCCTAAATCGACGTCTCGATCGTATAAAACATTAACACACACACACACACACACACACACACACACACAAATGTATAAAGTAAGTAAAGTGATTCGTAAAACAAATTTCAAGTGAACGTACATATATATATATATCGTATTATAAATACTACCCGATACGTTATAAAAATTAACATTATATTATACACGGGCGTTCTCCGTCGGACCGGGTGGATAGGGATAAGCGAATCAATAAAAAATTCGGGAACACCGTTTAATCGTGCGATTGTTTTTGTTTTTTTTTTGTTTTCACCCCATTTCGAACACGCGACGCGATACGAGTGCGCACGTTTTTTTTTTATCTGAGGAATGAACAACGTGTGTGTATACGACGACGACGAAGAACGCCGAATAAATAACAAACAAAACAGATAAACAATAATAATAAATGTATATAAATATTAATCGTATAAATACATAATAATAATAATAATATTAACGGTATATTATATATAAATATGTTAACCTGTCAACCGGACGTATAACGTGAAAATGTTTATAACTTAAACGTTTGAATAATTACAATAATAATAATAATAATAATAATAATAATTAATAATAATCAATAATCAATAATAATGAATGATAATAATGATAATAGAATGACGTAAATATTATAATTATTCACAAAACAAAACTTTTTGTACTTTTTCAAAAAAAAAAAAACTAAACTCGTTGTTCGCGGTGTCCGTTGCACAATTAATACGTTTGACGAGCGCGTACGTTAATTCTATCGATTTACAATCGCATTGCAGTACGTCGACGAGATGTCCGAACGATTACGTTATCGTGTAACGTCTCCCGGAGACTTAAACGGAGACTTTAACGTCCGCCTTCCCCCGGTGGGACAACTGCAACGGAGAACGAATTATTATCGACCGTACGAAAAAAACAATGAAAAAAAAACGCGTTCGTGTCGTTGTCGAAAAACGGGCGAGCGGGCCGGGCGGGAAGAATAAAAAATGTGTTAACCTGCACGGGGGCATTAATTTTATTATTTCAAATAATTAACAAAAAACGACACGTTTCTAAACCGTTTTAGGAAAATCTTTGGTCAAAATACATACGCGGTAGTCAAGTTCTATGTTTTCGCAATGATAATAATATAATAATAATATCGACGTGTAGTCGCGGATCGCGGGCGCCGATTACGGGGATTCCCGTAATCGTGTACGTGTAATATTAATCGTCGTGAGATGAACGCGACGAGAGAGAGACACACAGACAGAGAGAGAGGAGACAACATACCGCGTGGACGGTCGTCGTGGACGGTCGTCGAGAACCCGCGCCGTCAATCCCGGCCGCTGCGCTTGTGGATCTGCGCGTGCTTGATGAGATGCGCCTTCTGTCGGAACGCCTTCTGGCACACCTCGCACCGGAACGGTTTCTCGCCCGTGTGCGTGCGCAGGTGCACCTTGATGTTGCTCTTGTTCAGGAACCCGCGGTTGCATATGTGACAGTTGTGCACGGTCCGTTCCCTGGCCACGTTCCCGTCCGAACAGTACACCTGCACGGTGCTCCGGGCGGCGGTCGGTCCGACGCCTCCGCCTCCGCCGCCGACGCCGCCGCCTCCGCCGCCTCCGCCGCCGCCGCTCTTGGCCTTGCCGTTCCTGTTGCGCGACTTCTTGGCGGCCGCGTGCGAACCCTGCCCGGGCGTGGTGGTGTGCGCGAACTCGGGCGACGGCCGTGAACTGTGCACCGCGGACGGTATGCTGCTGTAGCCCGGGCCGCCCAGGTCGGTGGTGCTGACCACGTGGCTGGTCGGGCTGTGCGCCAGGTACGACGGGGTGGACGACGAAGGCGACGACGCGCAGTCCATGCCGTGATAGCCGCCGCCGCCGCCGCCCGGCCGCGTCCTGCATGATCGGCGCCTTGTTGGCCGGCCCGTTCTGCAACCTGCTCTGCAACAGCGGCATGAACGTCGCGGCGGCCGGACGGGCCGCGGACGGCGGCACGTTGGACGTGACCAGCTCGCGCGGCTGCTGGAACAGCGGTTTTTGCACGGGCTGCGCTTGCGGCTGATGATAACCGCCGCCGTTCGGCATGCCGGGGAATTGCGAACTGGCCACCAGCTCGTGTATGTTGACGTCGGCCAATATGCCGGACTTGGTGTCCTGCGGCGAACCGTGGTTGTACGACGCCCACTCGTCGCCGGCCACGCTCAGCCACTCGTCGGGCCCGTCCACGCCGCCGCCGCCGCCGCCGCCGCCGGCCACGTGGTCGCCGCTGGCCGTCACCGTCGTGTCCGGGCCGAAAGACGGGCTGCCCATCAGCATCTCGAACTCGTCGAACTGATTGTCGCAGAACGCGTCCTCCTCCTTGAACTTGGTCAGGCCCGCGTTCGTCGACGACGTCACCAGATACTCGTTCTGGTAGTACATGTTGTTGTTGGCCGTGGCCGTGTTGTTGTTGTTCTCGGCGGCCACCCGGTTGTTGGACGCGATCGACTGGTAATGGTGGCCGGGTATGCCGTTGATGTTCACGCGCTCGGTGATCGTGTGGAACGGCATCAACGGTTTGAGGTCCGCGAAGTTCGCCGCGGCCGGCTTCGCGTTGGCCTGTTGTTGCTGCTGGTCGACGCCGCCGCCGCCGCCGCCGTTCGGCTGATGGTGCTGATGGTGCGGGTGGTGCTGGTGATGGCCGTGCTGGTGCGGTTGGTGGTGGTGCTGCTGCTGGTGCGCGGAGTGCACCGGTATCGGCGAACCGTCGGTCGCGTACTGATCGCCGCGTCCCAGCAGGTCGTCCAGCTCCGCGGGGTTCAACATGAATTTCGCGCCGTCCTCGTCCAGGAAATGCTCGTTGAACTGCAACATTTCCACCATCGAATCGGTGGTCGCCTCGCTACCGTTGGACAGCCGCATCGCGGGGTCGTCGCCGCTCGTCTCCGCCCTCAGCCACTCGGGATCCAGTTGGGGTGGTTCTACAGGCTGGCCGCCCCGACGGGTACTATCATCCAGCACTCCTGCAACAACAACGGACAAAACCACCCCGCCCGTATACGTTAGCGCACGTGCATCAAATCGGCGTTATCGAAATCGCCGGCTACTTGAAACTCGAACGTTCGCAGCGATTGTCATATTACACGTGTGTACATGTGTGTTTTTTTTTTTTTTTTTGCGCGAGTCCGTTCGTTCGTTTTGTCCGAAATGAAGTGCACCGTCTTATCGCGTCTTAACACGAGCGCGTTACGGTGTTGAGAAAGGACACCTCGTTCGTTATACGCTGGTACGAAATTATCGTTTCTGTTTAACGTGTACGCGGCGTGTGTGAACACCGTCACGCGTGAGTACGGTCACAAACGCGTTGTACAAAACCGACAAGAGATGTTCGAATTGATATTTTACCTGCCGGCGGGTGAACATTCACGTGCACGGCTCGTTCGCGGTCCGTAAATCGCGAAAACGGCGTACACGGAAAAATCGGTACGCTCGTCCGAGCGCGTACGCGGTTTCGTACGCCTGGAAAACCCCCGAAACGGGACCGGCAAGTCCATTCGCGTCTTCGGACGGACGCCCACTTATGGCTTAACTGCTACAAAACGTCGACGACTTAACGAACGCGTGCGGACGACCAGCACTCGAAATCTACCCGCTGGAAAAGATTACACGACCATATCCCGTTTTCACTCTCGAAACCCTCGCCGGTACGACGTCCATTTTATCCGTGCGAGCCGCGTCCAAACGCGACGATGCGTTATTGCTGGGACAGTGTTCAGGGTGTTTCAGACATTTTTTCTAGGGGGAGCAAGATCATGGCGAATCGATCATGGAATTTTTTGTGAAAACCCGTCTAATACCGGTGTAATATAAATTATTGAAATACATGGAAAATACTGTACTATTAGCGTTTTCCGATAAAATATAATCAAATTAAATGATAGTGTTACAAACATATGAAACGCAGCAAACACATAAATACTTGAAATTTCAAAATTTCGTTTGTTCTTCAACAGGTGGGGCAAAGGTGAGGCGAAACCAAATTCGGGCAGGGCGCTTGCCGATGAGATTTCGCGGTCGCCTTTCTCATCCGTCGCGGACGGTTCGAAACAAACGGGCGGGCCGCGGGTGGACGTCTCGTTCTTTTTATGATACGCCCGACGGTCGTATCTCACAAGTCGATTTTCAAGCGAAAAGAAAAAAAAACGTGATGATTCCGTGTACGGATCGTTTTGTACTAACCACGACGCGCGCCTATTATTAACCGTCGGTGGTTGTGCACGTATGAATTACGATCTGTCCGCGCGCGCGGCGTTAGGTTTCCGGGCGAATTATGACGGCGTGGAAGAAACGACTCCGGGTCCACCGCCAAATATTTACCTGCCGCGTACACTTGGGTATTTACGGTCATACGGGCACGACAATGTAGCGGATGTAACATTTCGTGTTTTCGGTCTGTTCGGAATTAAAATTCCTGGAACTGGCTTACGAAAAAGAAAAGAAAAGAAAAAGGTTTTTTTTTTAAATTTTTTATACGCACATTTTTATTCTCCTTTACGTGCGCTATGAAAATAACCCCCGAACTCGGGCGTCCGCGTAGGAATGCGGTTTCGAAACGATGCGTTTCACACGTGCACGCGACTATTCGCCCGTTAATTTCTTTCGACGGAATCGAACGCACGCGGTTTCTCGGAGCGGCGTTTTGTTTTTTTAACAGCAGCCGCGGACTCCAACGAACGGACGACGATTGGAATACGATTTGGCGGAAGAAACGAACCTAACGCGCGTCGTCCGCAGTAACGGGAAACATGAGCGCGCGCGGACATCGTCAATTAATTATGATCGCGGGACGTCATACGCGGTGGGAAAAACAATGTAAAAAATAAAAAACCGTTATCGCGAGCGCTCGCGGATTCAATCGCGTCGGTGTCTATCGATATCACGTGTCCGACATACACGAGAAAACAAACGTCTACGATCAGACGATATTCGCTTTTTTGTGTCATTCTCGGCGCGCGTTTCGTACGGACAATCGACCGGCACGCGTGTGTGTGTGTTTTTTTTTGCTTTTTCCAAGCAAGATCATGGCGAATTGATCATGGAATTTAGTGAAAACCCGCCTGTACGGGTGTAATATAAATTATTGAAATACACGGAAAATACTGTACTATTAGCGTTTTTTGATAAAATATAATCAATTTTGAAATCAAATTAAATGGTGGTGTATTCCATGGTGTATTATCTAAACGAATGCAAATAAAATAAATACGACGAGTTACACAGCGAAACGTATGAAACACAGCAAACACATAAATACTTGAAATCTAAATTTAAATGGCAAGATCATGGCGAATTGATCATGGAATTTAGTGAATACCCGCCTGTACGGGTGTAATATAAATTATTGAAATACACGGAAAATACTGTATTAATAGCGTTTTTTGATAAAATATAATCAATTTTGAAATCAAATTAAATGGTGGTGTATTCCATGGTGTATTATCTAAACGAATGCAAATAAAATAAATACGACGAGTTACACAGCGAAACGTATGAAACACAGCAAACACAAAAATACTTGAAATCTAAATTTAAATGGCAAGATCATGACGAATTGATCATGGAATTTAGTGAAAACCCGCCAGTACGGGTGTAATATAAATTATTGAAATACACGGAAAATACTGTATTAATAGCGTTTTTTGATAAAATATAATCAATTAAATAAATGGTGTAGTGTATTATCTAAACGAATGCAAATAAAATAAATACGAACGAGTTACACAGCGAAACGTATGAAACACAGCAAACACAAAAATACTTGAAATCTAAATTTAAATGGCAAGATCATGACGAATTGATCATGGAATTTAGTGAAAACCCGCCAGTACGGGTGTAATATAAATTATTGAAATACACGGAAAATACTGTATTAATAGCGTTTTCTGATAAAATATAATCAAATTAAATGGTAGTGCACATCAAAAAAAAAAAATACGAGTTACAAACATATGAAACACAGCAAACGCATAAATACTTGAAATTTCAAAATTCTCGTTTGTTCTTCAACGGGCGGGGCAAAGGTGGGGCAAAACCAAATTTGGATAGGGCGCTTGCCCTACCTTGCCCCCCTCTAGCGCCGCCACTGGTAATTGGCGTGCCGCGGGTCACCCGTCTTTGATTTGTGCGTGATGCGGACGTGCACACGCGGTGGCACATTCTTGAACGCGAACGATTTACTGACCCGAATGACGATAAAAACAACCGACGTTACGATTAAATACCGTCCGGACAGTGATCGCGTTAATTGGAATCGTGTACGCCGTCCGGAAAGCACGTCTACCGTGAAAACTAACGCGTGCCCGCCACCAAACCAATTCCGCGGGTAAAACACGACGACGATTAACAGTATACGGGAACAGTCGTATTGCAAACGCGCGTACGAACACTTCGCTGATAACGTCGATTCGGTCGGCCATGTTTTCGGTGGAAAATTTATCCATATTTGTCTATTTACTGTTTAGTGATAATATGTCAACACGGACTCGGTTCACGTGTTTTATGGCAACCGTTTTCTACGGCTTTGTAATTACATCGTATGCGATTTTAGTTTTTATAAATTATTTGTTTACCCGATTCTACTGATTTTGTAGTTTCTAATTTCTTTCTTTTTTAATGTGATAAAACATTCACACCTCCGAAAACATGGACCCCGTCCTACCGTGTTACCCATTAATTAGGCTTATCGTTTACACTTACTTCCAAGAGTCGGTCGGAATCCGTGTTCGGCGAAGACCGGCACAGTGGCGGTGCTTGTCGTCGTCGGACGATTTCATCTCGACCGATGAATCACCGTCGCGTACGGAAATCGCATAATAACACCAGGACGGTCGTCGGCTGTCGGCTGGTTAGAGGTTAGTCGCGGGTGTCGCTCGCGGCCGCGACGTGGCGTTCCGCAGCGGTCGGCTGACGGTGCTGTACGGCGACGGCGGTGCTGGCGACGGCGGCGATCACCACACTCTACCCTGGAGCGGACGAAGGCGGGCGCGAGAACAAAAACAAAACCACGAAAATATAGTACGACGCGAGCTTATGCGCACACGTGTGCGTGTGTAACGGAGAAGAAAAGAAAAAAATTAGAAAAGCGTTAGTTTGCAAATACAAGCGTGTACACGACCACGTTGTAATCGTACGTGGTTTCGCATCCGAAACCGAAATCGTCACGCGAAGCGTGTAATACGTCGTGTGTCCACGCGGGCGGTGTACGAAGGTCTATCTTTATGGAACGCGCGTGTTGTTGCACGGGTGCACCCGGGGACCCACGAGAGCCGTTTCGGGAAAACTCTTCGGAATCCGGTCGAGAACGGTATCCCAGACGAGAGAGGAGCCGAGGCGAACGCACGTGCACGGCCTCGAGCGAATATACGGACGGACACGTTGCGCATTGTACCGTTTTCTTTTCTCCGGGGTCCGCGCACTACACAATACGGGGTTAGGGTGCACGGCGCTTTCGTCGACCTTTCGTCTCCCCGGCGGATTAAGACGCCCGTAACGTCCGCGCAAAGAAAAGGTCTCGTTTGGGGACGTGGACGGTCCAACAAATAAACACGCGAACCGTGTACCACACACACACACACACACACGAACCGCCCACTGAGATTTGTTCCGCGCCGTTGTTCGTCGTACAGGCGCAAATACCCGGCCCGGGTGTAATAAACAACAACAATAACAATCGTATCAAATAGACCAGAACGATATATATATATATGTCGTTGCAATTGAATTATTATTATTATTATCACGCGGCGGTTGGCGTTATTGCAAAAATAATTTTTAACAACGCGCGCATAATATATATGTTATACCCTTGAAACGAATAATACCGCGTCGTCTGTTGTCACCGCTAGCAGTTTTATTATTATTATTATCATTTACGGTATAACCCGACCGCGTTTATTGTATAGTCGGAGAACGACATTTCGTAAAAAAAAATACGAAAAAAAACGAAAAACGTCGTCGTCAACGTACCTCGTAACACGCATCGGTGCGCATCTCTGCCGCTGCAGTGCGGGCCGCCCGATAAGTCCCTCATCGCGTGAAGCCGCGCACGGTGGCGGTTCGACCCAATTCGCCGCCGGTCGCGCACACAACAATAACCACCACCACCGCCACAACAACAACAACAACAACAACGACGACGACAATGTACGTGTCGTCACCGTCGCGTCCCGCAGACCTAATTTTCCGAATTTATTGTCGCGGGGGTCCGGGTTTCGCCCCGGTAATTCGTGAAGGCGTACGGGGATCATGTCGCGCGCGTTTTATTACGACCGTGCCGACGGGGTGGTCTCGTAGCTACTCCTGCTGCGTTACACGCGCGCCCATCGCGTATCGTACGGCGCAACGGTAACGGGACAATTTGTCGTACGGGGAAAAAAATAGGGAAGGATCGCCGGCGCACGGTCGGAACGGGGGGAAAAAGGACCGGTTTCCCATTATGTGACGGCGGTGATAGTGGCACGGTACGAGAGTTTCGATTATTGCCGGTGCAAGACGCGCGCGCGCGCAAGACTCGGCCGAAGGGTCTGTCTGGAATCGCGGCGACCCGATCGCCGGCTAATAAATATTTTACGACAGTATTGTCCACATCCTCCGCCCCTCCCCCCCCCGACCGTCACCCGGACCGCGCAGTCACGACTGTACGGCGTACGAAGGAAATTTTCGTTTATTCGTGGCGAATGTCGAATGGCCGAGACGCGAATTCAAATCGAACTCACGGAAACTTACGCGTTCTCTAACCTAACCGCGCATACGCACAGTATGTGTTACAATAACGTCTCGTCGGACTATATACGGTATACACGTCGACTTTGTGCACCGTCCCGTTTCGAATGACAGACGTACGAATTCCACGTGGCCCGTGCACAGTATTATTAGGCGGAATTCTGATTTACGGTATCCACGTGTACGTGCGTGAATCGTTTACCGTGTCTGAACGCGCGCGAGACGATATTCGAACGCGACGGCCGTCAACCGCAGATTACGTAATATCCCCATCGGGAAAAATCCCGAACACGCCAAGCCGGTGCGGATTTCAGCGCGAAACGTCTTGAATTTCGTACTAATCAACCGACGTGCACACGTACGTGTTTCAGACGTTGTGCACATGTCGTATTCGCTGCAGTAGGTATTGAATTACGAACACCGACAACGTTCGATTCGATAGAAAGCTAAACGGGTCGAAACCCGTTTGTTTCGTTTCGGGATAATCTTGAACTGCGCGCGATCCGACGTATTCGGAATGAATGGCGACGGGCGAACGAATGATCGAATGTTCCGTCACGCCGGGCACACGATTTCGGCGAATCCAGCCGGGTACGATTGCCAAGGCTCGAAAAGGGTCCGCGCGCGTTTTTACGCTTCACGCGTGCGCAATCGATCGGATGGGACAATCGACTCGTACATGCATTATATGCATTTGACGACGAGTGTGCGCGGGTACGTTGCGAACGCGTGTCGTAACCGAATTATAATCAGACGCCGGAGACAATACAATAACGCGCAGCGGACGAGTGGTCGGTTAACCGCAAAACCGTTTTCGTTGTTTACATAATAACAATAACAATAACAATAATAATAATAATAAACGGCGTTGACGAATAGCCGGTATTCTGCGGGGGTGCGTTTACATTTCGCGTACGAGAAACGAACACGATTTCGACAAGCGTGCGCGGTCGACCCGAAAACGATGTGTTTCGTGACGGTGACGACATACGCGTGCGTCGTATACAAAGCCCGACGACGTCGGACGTCGGTGAGTCGACTACCGAGTTGCATAACTATTCGGGACATTCCGGAGTATACGTACACGCGAGATTATTGTACGCGCCGCAGCAAACAACGTGCCGCGCGGCTATCCCCATTGTCCCGCGCGCTGCTGTGAAAACAAACACGTGGACGGTGTAATTTTTGTGTTTTATGTATTTATATTTTTGATTTCATTTTTTTTTATTTTATCCAGTCTGGCGTTTTCAATTATTGCTATTATACTCGTTGTTATTATCCGAATCATTATATAACGTCGTAGTATAGATAAGTGGTGTACGCGTTAGAGAGTGTTCATAATTTCGGCGTCGTTATTGTTCAAAAACAATTCTCGCGCGGCATTGAGCTCGATATAACATTTATTGAAAAATACCCGTTTTATATCACTGTATCGGGGATACGTATTGGGCGCCTACACTTGAACATTATATTATACGCGTGGTAAAAATGCAGGTCAAATACGTATTTCCGAATCCGCGAAAATCCTAAAAACAACACAACACTCCCAAAACGGTTTTTGTTAATTAAACGCGTTTACGGACACAAAATAATAGACTATAAACGGAACGATTAACGAATGTATAGAGACAGAGAGACGGTCGGAGTGTGTGAGCGAGAGACAGCGTTTAGACGGGGAAGGGGGAGGAAAAAAATTAACGACCGGAGACAATGACACGCGATACGCTGTCGCCGCCGACGCCGCCGAACCGTCACCAGTCATCCGGACAATCGATTGCGTGGGACGCGGGGTGGGGGGGGCGAACACAAAACACGACTAGAAAAAAAAAAAAAAAAAGAGAAAAAAACATGTCGAGGGAAAAAAACATTGACCCACTTGCGGGCCCGTCGGATACAGTTCAACCGTGAAACAGCCCAGATACGAGTTGCCGCCACAGAGTTATAATACAAAACATAATGGCGATAATCAAAGACCCGCGGCGTAGTGTGTGCCGACGGCGGGTGTGATTTCCACGTGAAAAATAACAACGCTCCGTGCAGTATGCATACCCGGGGACACGGTTCGTTTTCGGTATTTTCTGAGATACGCGCGCCGTGCGATAATCGAACGTCGGGACACACACGTACACGGTCATTCGGGTTTTTTTCTCTTTCCGATTTATTATTGTTTTTACGCGCGCTCGGCCGTGGGGCACAATCGATACGGGGCGACCATCACGAACGTTATCTGTGCATTTGATGATGTTCATCAGAGAGTAATCGTTCTCGGTCATAATCGTTACGCATCGTGGAGATTTGAACGCACGCTGCGACCGCAATTGACCATTCGTTAGTTGTGCTCGTCCGTGTTGCACATTACATTTGGAAACGGGCACGACTCAACAATCGAAACCGTTTTTATTTCGGCTATGTTCCGTATCGAACCGAGACCGCCGCGGAACATTCACTCGTCTGCACGAACGGACGGTACACGTTCGTTTTTGGGGCCCGAGTCTCTGGCCGAGACAATAGACCCGCGTCGAGTCAACACTGGTCTGGTCCGACGTGCACAATAGTTCGATTAAATATTTCGCGACTCCGATTTCCGGGACCGTAACCCCCGTCCGGTGCGAGGGAGACTCGAAAACAAAAAAACGATGCCGTTCTCCCGAGTAGGATTATGTGGCTCGCTCATGTCTATGCGCTTATCCGGTACGACGAAAACGTCGTTTACGTACATATACATATATTCATATACGATATACGCCTGAACGCTAACCGAAACGTTCGAGTCGGTCCAATGTCGGTCGTCGTGCGCGCGCGTTTGCGGATGTACGAACACGCGCGCACACGACGACGTCACCGGGCGACGGAGAAGTGCGTTTTTTACAGCGGCAAAAACAAGAAGAAGAAGAAGAAGAAGACGAAGACGACGACAACAACACGCGCGCATTGTGTTCGTAATCACGAACGGCGACCGGTCCGCGGCGGCGGCGAGCCACTCGCCGATTTTCGTACGTACCGTGTATAATAAGGCGACGGTGCGGAACGCGGAGGTGGAATACTTTTACTGGATCCCGCGCTCGTTATATACGCGCGCACGCGCGCGCACGACAATACAATAATAATAAACACCACACGCCGCACAACATCCGGCTAGACTTGTGATGACACGGTAACCCGGTTCGCGGCGACTTGGCCGACGACCATCCGGACTGTCACTTTTTATCGTCCGCCGCCGCCGCCGCCGCCGCCGTAGAAACGCGCGCGCGCACGTACACCACGCGTTTCTCTCGACTTTCCCGCCGCGCCCCTTTTTCGTTCTGGACGAGATGTAGAAGACGGGGTTGGTTTTTACGCGTGTACGGATCGCGCGGACAATCGGTCATTATCAATCGTATACCATCAAATCGCACGTGGTCGTGTGATAGACACTGTTGTCGTTATGTCGCGAGGGAAATCGATTGTTTTCACCGGGCTCATCCGTTACACGCGTCCGATTTTCATCGCGAATTAATGCGAAGACCGCCGGTCGTTGTACAGCGAAAATTACGGTTGAAAATCACAAACGTGTTTTGTATACCTATAGCGCTGTTGTCCCCGTGTTTTTTACGTCGTCAACGCTCTTCTTGCAAGTCCACAAACTTATATGACAGCGTACTGAGTTAGTTTAGTGTTGACAATTAGAAGGAGGTCGTATATTAACGCCCAACAGAATGTACGAAACACAAATGGAAACATTAACCCGTTTGTCCAAACTAATTTGCACAATACTGTATGCTGTATATAGCTACATACGGTACTTACTACCTATCGAAAATCATAACGCGATGCGTCATACGTACACCGCCCAATCGATTCATTTCCTCGTCATATTTATAACGTTATCCTAAAAAAAAAAAAAATAAACAACGACTGACCACAGTTTTATTGTTTCCGAATTCTGTTGTTTCGTCTTGTAAAAACATCGTTGGTAATTTTATCGTTATCAGTGTATTGAACTCATCGGTATTGATGTTGTACGATTTCGATGGCGAAAATCAAATATTAAAAATCAGCCGCGGCGTATGAACACGGGGATTTTATTTTGATCTCCGTACTAATGCAGATCGCGTGTGACCGACAATATGAAAAATAAAGACAAAGGTTTACGAAATTTCGAGCAAACGATGTGCCAAATCACTCGGTTTGTAGAAAACACGTTAGCGCGAAAACAAGCCGGTGTATGTGCGTACTACACATATTGTTAATAGCGCGAAAAATACCTGACTAAATGTAAAATAACAATATACGATAGTGGTGTTTAACGTTTGTATGATTAAGACGTTTTACCTGTGTTTATTACGGGGGAACCAACATACGGGTTAAGCGTTTTATATAATGCATTCGACAAATAAATCACACCGTAAATCATAAATTCATATGGAACTGGCGGCAATGGGACTCCAAATCACCCGTATTATTTTTATGATTTTTCCATACGGAAACCCGATTTTTTATTGTATTTCGTTTTTTTTTTTTTGGTCGGACGACGTATTCAAAGAAGTTTTACCACTCCGAGTGACCTCCCGGCGAGAGAACGGTACATTCGGAACATACCGTATATAATTTTGGAATAATTCTTTTATATCGTCGTGTTAGGAGTGTTGCTGTACAACAATATGTTCGTCTAATCCCAATTATCATTCGTTAACCGTAGTTTTTTCAACAAAATTACAATTTGTTATCCAGACCGCGCATTATTATAGACCGGATAGTTGTTAGCACAATAATAATAATTGTGTGTGTGTGTGTGATACAAACGCATATTTTGCGTTACAGTTGTATTACTTGAAGAAATGGGACGTTGCACCGCCGTAACTTATGATTGTAATTTAATCAATTTCGTATTTATAGTTAATGAAAATCGTTCCATTATATGTATATTATATTTTCGTCAATTAAAAAATAATTAAATTCTACGTACATAAAACCCGCGAGCCGTTTAAAGTGTACCCACAAAAACACATTTAAAGTATTGTTATTGAATTGTGTTGGAATAATAATAAACTACCGCGCCGGATTTTAATCGGGTTTGTTTTCAATAACAGTTACGGACGATAGCCAACGAATTATGTCGTGAACGAAAATAAATAAAAAAATCCTAAACATACACATTGTATTATTGAAATGATACGACAGAAAAAATGCCAACATTGTATGTATTATAAGCGATTCGCGCGGCAACGATACTTTACATTTTTTTATGCAAAACTGATGACGGACCGAGCGTGTTATAAATGATAACGCTTGGATAACACCACTGCCTTTAGCCTAACGCGCGCGCGCGCGCGCGCGTGTTTGAGTACTTCAACACGGCGCGCACACGTATACGTACGTATAGAATACAACGTGCCACATTCTCAGCGCAAACATAACGGTATACACACCTACTCTTCAATTGGTTCTCAAACTAATTAAAACAAGATCCGCATCTGTTATTCGAATGGTACTGTTTCAACGACAACGAAACCGACGGTCGTCGAAAACACGTACGTATACGACCGCGTTCGTGTTCAATACCCGCGTACGTGTGCGTCGTACGCGATCGTCTCGACCGTTTTGATCGCGCGCGTAATCTGTACACGTGTAAGTATGCGCTTCACGCGAGGGTGGGAAGTCGATATCGAACCCCCGTCGGCTGTCGTGAACGGGCGATTCGGCTTTTGGTCTTTTTCGACGGACGAAAACTGTCGGCCGGACGACGCGGCGGCCGCGCGACAGAATAGAAACCACTGGCCCGGCGACCGGACTGGTCAGCCGTTCGACCCACTGGCCCATAACTTCGGGACGCGCAAGAGCGCGCGGCGCGCGCGCGAGTACGATTTTTATTCTTCCCGTCCAAAACGATACGTTTTGTACGAAAAACCGCGTGTGACGCCGCCCGGCCAAATTTCCGTTTTCAATTCGCGCCGGACCGCAAGTCGACGTTCGACTATTCAAATCGCGCACGGGCGCGTTCTCATTCGGACGGTCGCGACGTCGTCTCGAAACGGCCAAACGAACGGTAGTACGGTAGTCGCGCGCGCGCCGGTTTTGCCGGAACCGAAATCTGAACCGGATGGAAGAGCCGTGGGGTACGTGCGCGTAGATGTCTATCTCCGTACGCGCCGTCGCCGACGATTATGTCGATGTCGCCCGCTGGCGCGGGAACGTAGGTCCGGGAGGCCGAACAACGACGACCTTAACTATTATTTATCGTCGCGCGAATGTACACACGGCGAAAAGCGCGTTGATCGGCGGAGGACGGCTCCGTTAATCCATCATGGACGTTTTGTCGACGAAACGTACCCGAAGTAGAGCGGCGTGGTGTGCGGTGCGCGCATTGTAATATATTTTTATACGGCTATTCGAGCGCACAAATGCGCACGTTTATTATATTGTTATTCATATTTATATAAATATTCCTAGGGTGCTTGTACCGATTTGATTTTTTTTTTCCTCTCTAGTAGACGAACGCTGTACCGATAATACGTTATTTTACATGAAACGATACAATGCACAGACGCGCACACGTATGTATATATATATATACGCAACACTGCGAGACGCGTCACATGAATAATTGACAGATCGAATTTGCATTTTTTGTTTGGCCATAACGTTTACACGGACCTGGTAAACTGACGAATCTTAACCGTATACGTGAAAAAAAGAAAAAGAACAAATTTCCACGCGTGAAATAAGTTTTTATTTCGTTTTTTCATTTTTTCATTTTTTCATTTTTTTTTTTTTGTCAAACGCATCGAAATTCCGAATCGAACGAAAACATTCGGCCGTTAAAGTCTCCGGTCAAAAGCGATTGTAATTATTAATTATTAGCAAACAGTTATAATTTCATTACATTAGCTGTTGTACGTATACAACACTCGTATATTATTTATTATTATACATGGACACATACGGGCGCATGTTATGTACATTCGTGCGGAACACGTATTGTATTAATGTTGGCGTGTACGCGTAAACGTATAAGAAAAAAAGTCTATGCACATGCAACTAGTGTAAGTTCGACACAGACATGGAGAAACCGTTCGGACGGAAAGAGAGTGTACGGTACGAAAGCTCGAAATCGGTTCGTTTCAAATTTGTTGGTTTTTATGGTCACGAGTAAAGATCCGGAAGAATGTGTTTTAAATCACCGACGGAAAAAAATAAATAAATTGTATTCCAAGTTTTTTGATGAATTTACCTGTTGATCATTAAAGGGCGAGTCCTCGTCGACGGTCATTCACCCCGAGAAAAAATTATAAAAAATGAGAACTAATTTTCACAAGGTCGTATTTGTTTACCGAAAATAATTTTTTTTTTTTTTTGTTAGACTTTCTTTTCGAATTCGTTCACCTGAAAAGACAGACAAACAAAGTGACGGGACCTAACGCGTGTGAAGACCGACGCGGTTAGGACGCGGATAGGAAACTGTCGCGAGAATGTTTGTGCGTTGAAAGTGCATGATTGTAATTTTCGCGTATTGAACAAACAAAAAAAAAAAAAAAAAAAAAAAAAAAACCAAAAAAAAGACAATAAAAACAAAAAACGCGTACCGAACGCGCCCGACTCCTCGCGGCAATTACGCGGGCCGCCGGCGTTAGGTTATGAATCCATCGGAAACAAAAGTCGTGCCGTTCGTAAGCGTGGCGCATTCGTCGACGCCGCGCAGCAACGGGGTTTTTACGTGTTGGTTATTAAATAATATCTATGGTTTTAAGTCAAAAATAATCGAGCTTACTGTCACGGCAATCAAAAGTAATCGCGTACGACTCGCGTAAACAATCGCGGTTGCGGGCGTGCGCGGAGCAGATGGTTTCCCGGAGACTCGCCGCGGGTATATATATATATTCACGACGACGATAACGCACTGGTCGACGGCACTCTCACGACCGCACTTTTAATATAACTCGCGAAAAACAACCGATTGTTTACGGGGTGGAAAAACCGATAATAAATTCGCGGTATAAAAAAAAAAAAAAAAACAAAAATAACAATAATAATAATAGTCAATAGAGGACGGGGAGAAATCGGAAAAACTCGAAAAACGCGACGACGACGACGGACGACGACGACGTGGAAAATCGAAAAGACTATCCGAAACCTTTCCTCGACCAACAGTACTGTCGCTATTACTATCTAACCGTCGTCGGCGGTAAATCCACGACCGGCGCGTCCGCGAGATACTGTGCGCGCCGAGTGTATTGACGCGTATGGCGGTGCTCGTGCACACGCCGCGGCCGGCCGAACGGGGTCTCCGCCGCGTTTATGGTGGCGGTGGGGGGGGGGGGGGCCGCGCCGGACGGCCACGGTGGCGGCGGGGAGGCGTGGCGCGGCGTACGCCGCGAACGAGTGTGTAAACGGGTGGGGCGGCGCGCGTTTTTTTCTTCTTCTTTTTTCTCCACCTTTCTTTCGTTCCGTGTACCTACGTCGTACCTACGGCACCGCGTTCTACCTGTTCCGCGGCGGAACCGGTCGCACCGCCCCACCGCCGTCCCGGCGGCGGTAGCGCGCGAGCGGCGTTACACTAACCTAGTTAGAAGGCAAAAAAAAAAAAAAAAAAAACAAAAACAAAACGACGACGGCGACGGCGGCGAAAAAAAAACGCCACTGCGCCGACCCGCGCACCCGTCGGCGACTGGGCGCGCGACCGCGGGGTCGTTCCCCTGCCGGGACCGCGCCGTCCTTCAACTTGCGCACGGACTTCCGCGAAACGTTTTCGACGCGTCCGCGGCCCGCTCGACCGTCCGGATGCGCCTTGTCCGTTCCGTAGTCCCGAGCGTGCGTGTTTTCGCTTTTTGCGTTTCGTCGGCTTCGGCCGATCGCCGCGCGGCTCTGTCGTCCCGGCGAACTGCAAACACGATGCCACCACAACGGTTACCGTTCGTCACGTTAGTTAGTGTTAGTGGGAACGAAAAATTCTTCGCGCGAGTCGGTCGATAACGCGGACATTCAATAATTCTTACCTAAACACGACAAAAAGTCGGTTCGCCGCCACGTGGGCTGTCGACGGGAATTGGCCAGTCTCCGTGAACCGGCTCTCGACTCGTCGACAACAATACGCCGGCAGCATTGTCGTCGTGATGTACCTGTAGATCGGCGCCAAATCCGTATAATGAACTCGCCCGCCGTCAACGGACGCGTACGGCGAAACTAAACGACACACGTCTAGATAAAATACGAAACACGGTTAACGATCGTCTCCGGGAAGGTTTTATTCGATTTATAATTGCGAACAATGGAAATCCGGATCCGGCGGGTGAACGTGTTACGTGTTACCGCGAACGACACGTTTCACGATTCGCGCGGTCCATTGTTCAGAGGTTTCATCGTGTTGCGTTTCGTACGTAATATGTATTTCGACCAGTACCCGCGACCTTTGACGTTCACCAGTCGGAGTCGGCGCGCCGCGTGTTTAGGAATCGTTTTGGACCGGTCCGTGGGGTGGTGGTGGTGACAGGGACAGAATATTCTAAAACGCTATTTACCGTCTAGGTAGACATACCCGAATACTTTTTTTACCGCGACGCGCGCACAAAATGAAAAAAAATCTCAATTGTATCACCCGAGTCCCCCGTAAATGCGTTACCGCGCGGTGTCGTGCTTGCGGGGGCGTACAGGACACGACATCGTGCGATAACGCAGACCGGTGTACCCGGTGATGGTCTGCAAGAAATTTCGCGTCCGGCGATCGCCGTCGTCGCACGCGCCGCGGAATTCTGGCGATTTAGTTCGTGACGCGGAGGAACTGCACCGCGAAAAAACGAAAGTCTTCTCCCGCAGTGAAAACGCGTGCACGCTTGTGCTCGAAAATTACCATTTGAGATTCTGTAAAGATAAGCAAAAAAAAAAAAATTATTAAAAAAAATCTGGCGCGCAAATGTGTATGCATATGCATTTTCGTTTCGTTTTTTTTTTTTTCGTCTCGCGTTTATGTAATACCGACGAATGTTACACATTTCGTGTACGCAAATATAAAATTGTACTTTTTTCCATCTCGACAAACGTACTCGCGGATAGACGTTACGGAAATGGCACGACGTTCGTCCGACGACTGCTATACGATTGTTCGCATATACGACGTGTACATTAATATATAATCACTTTTTTAAAATTAAATTACAAACACCGAGCTAGTAACTGTCGGGAAACGTTCGTTGAAACGAACCGTCGATATACATTTAATTATTTACACGGTCATTAATGCGAAAACAATTAAAATACTTATATACTGTTTTATGCACTTTTAACGACAATTTAAGAGGAACGTCTCACTCGTATGCGGGCAATGCAATATCGTTCTGAACACTTTCGAACGTGTTTCTGAAAATACAATAGCAAAAAACATGTTTATGATCAAAATAATGTCAATTTTAAAAACATAATTGTCTATTTGTATATATATATATATTGTATGTGTGATTATTATTGGTACATTTTACCGTATTGCCAAAAATGTAGGAGTGTAATAAAATGAAACTCAACATTCCAATACACGGAAACATTAAAAATCATAACGTAGTATACCAGAATATTTGCATTCACACGCATACCTATGTACACAAATTGTAGATATTTGATCGAATATTCAAGTTTGACGGTGTATTGAAAAAAATATATATGGAAATTGTTTTATTTCTTAAATTTAAAATACCAATATACTTACAAACGTACAAATAATTTTTATGACCTTGACCTTTTTTCAAATAAAATAAACCCGTATAAGTATAATATATATATATATACACATACCGAGTTAGTTTATGCGTTTTGAATTTCCGAAGAAAATATATTAATTTTCCGAACGGTTAATTTTTCATTCGTCTCGAAGTATAAACACATTATTGAAAATAAAAATACCAATTTCGAACTAATCACGTTATTATGAACAATAATTTATGAAATATTTGATAATTGAACGACGCGCTGTTTGACGCCACAGGCGAAATTGTATTGTTCGCTATTATATCGTCAACAATCATGTTTACTATTATTGTGTATTAACTAAGTTGGTGTATTTAACAAAAAAAAATTGAGAAAGCCGAAATAAGCTTATGAGAATTATTCTAAAATATTTACGTCTAAATAGAAACGTCTAAGCAATTAATTATTAATTTACTCGAAGTCTCGTTATTCCAAATGGACGTATACTTTTAAGGTACGCGACTAACGTACGTATAATAATAATTTATGCTGTTCTATTCCTATTCGAATACTCTAAAAACTTGATTCCAAGAATTCTATGTATGTTTATCGTAAACACGCGTAATATATATATATATATAAAAAACTTACGTTTCTTCAAGCCCGGTGTTGTTTGGGTCATTGAATGGATACATTATTTTCAAAAATAAACTAATTTTAACTAGCTCTCGAAGGCTAAATACCTACATAAAAATGTCTCCAAGCAGATAAAACAATTCCGAAATTCGTTATAACCCCGTAAAAATGAACGTAAAAATGAATGTTTATAATTTATAACAACAATAAATGGTTCGTTTACCGCGTTGCCAGCCACGCTTCATTTACATATCATTATAAAACGGCCCGTGTCCGTGCGTGTAACTGTTGGCTCGTCTGCAAAGAGTCACGTCTCGTTCTGGATCGATCCCGACAATCCGTAGATCGGTTGTGATCGTTCATTTTGCCGAAACGTCGTGCGATATCGCGTTATAATTATTTCACGCGATCGAACGTGCAGACCAATAAACGTCGATGATGTGCTCACATATTAAAACTATTGTTCTTTAAAACGCAACGAATCGTTCTCGATTCGCTTTACACGTCGGGTACGGCGTACGGTACAGAATGTTAATTTTCACCCGCCGAATACGCGCGTTAGTCTTAACCCTAAAAAAAAAAAAAAAAAACGATTACGTTTCGTATGCATACGTATTTCAGACGTACACACGAGTGCGTGCGGCGTGTACGCACAACAACGGAGCCGCACTAACCTGTGTCGATTTATCGTTGAAGATCTCGGCGCGTGTGCGCGTAAACACGTGATGTCGTACGGGAGACGGTCCGTTTTCAGCGCACGCACGCACACACGCACGCAAATTAATGACGCGCGCTCGCGTGTGCGCGTTAAATACAGTTATGCGTTGCGTGCGGGAGAATCGTATACGCTTTTTTGTACGTCGTGGCCGTCGTCGTGGTCGACGGGTACGCTCGGTCGGCGGCATACGGGATTCCTCTGGCCGCGCGCCGCGCGCCTTTAACTGATTCCCGCGGTACGATTTACGCGTGGACGTTGCGCAGTGGCATCCCGTCCACCGGAACCGTATCGTCCGTTCGCCCGTTCGTCGGTTCGGCTTCGACGGTCGTGCTTTGTTCGCGGGGAAACGGACTTGTTGGACGAAGATGATTTCGTTGGAAAATACGTCCGTGACGAGAAGCGGGCGTGGATGAAAAAAAGACGGCAGTTTTTGGGTTACGACCCACACTTAGCGAATGAACTATACTGGGTGGGATTTCACCATTTACGCGACGGGCGATTTCAACGAATACCGTCGTTTGACTATTTGTTGACCGCCATTCGTCCGTCAGTTGAAACGCTTGGCTCCGACGGATAATAATATACTGCGAAAAATTGACAAGGACAGAGGACCGCGGTTGCTTTTAATTTCTCGTCACGGGATCGTTCGGGCCTGGAACACGGTTCCAGTGAACGGCTTACTCGAGAAGTCCGGCGAACGGACAGATATCTTGGTATTCATGACCGAAGTTGACGTGTCTGACTAGACCTGTTCTCTATTGAACGCCACGCTCCTAAAGCAGTATCGTTTCAAGTGTGCCGAGCCGTGTGCGTCGAAAAACCACGGATCGACGATTTAACATGAAGTCCTGCTTCTCAAAGTCGGGTAAAACGGCGACCGGAAACTCGCGAAATGTCGGTGCAAGTGTACGGGCAGGACGCTGCGAACGGAAAGTGTGTGTACGATTGGTCTGCACGGTGGAGGACGCGAACCGCGTTCGGGCAGGCCGTCGGCTCTGCGATCAACAGCAGAATAAGTGGGCATTAGCAGACACGCAGCGGGAGCCACCGTCCGTGGAGATTTGGGTAAACGTAAAATTTGTCGACGAGACTCGGGATCGTGCGACGGCTGTTCTGAACGTGGTTCCGAAAAATGACTTTTCCGACAGTTACCCGAAGCTATACGATTGTGTATGGCGGAGACTACTTTGAAGACCGATCAAGTGAACTTTCGACTCGCGTGTCGTACTTCATATCGTTTAAAGATAATATCGGATTTAACGTGTTTTAAGTTTTTTATTCCCTGAAATCGATTTATTATTGTTTGCTATGCACGATGTGAAAGAATATATAGAAAAATATTCGAAGAAATATTTAGGATTTCGTATGGAATTCGATCGGACGAATCGAACTGTACACCGTTGGCATGAAACGGTCTGCACCACGCGAAATTCATCGGACATGCCGGAAACGTCTTGCCCGTACTAAAAAAACGGGAACCTCTTAATTATTTCGTCTCCCGCGCGATAACGGTGCATAGATCACGCCGCGTGTACGCGTACACGTCGTACTATAACCTTCTTCCCTCCGAACGGTTTAGAGCGGTAAGGTCATAAGGTATATAAATATGTATAATAACTCCTTCGCCTCCAAGCAATATCATATTATCGTAGACCGGTAATTATCGTATCTATACGTGACGACCCGATGATAATACAAACGGGCGCGCGCACACAAACACACACATATATATATATATATATATGAAGAATCAACACTTCCCGTTCCCGCGGTGGCCTAACAACGAAAAATATTCAGCGAAACACCAGAGTCATGTATTAATCATGAAACAAACGGTTTTCAACATTCCCGTTTTCGCATCGCACCACGTTGTCCACCACGCACGTCGTACAGTATATAATACGCGAATAAGTGTACGACACGGACCCCGCGCGCACCGCAGCATCGTACGAGATGTCGCAGAATATAATACGATTTTCGAGAAACAAAGTATAATACCGTTTTCATTCATCATCACGCTATAGCGTCGCACACGCCCGTTGACCACAATTTGCATATTGTGACTAACTATTCGCATCGTATACACACACAGGTATAATACAGCTAACGAGAACGCAAATTCATTTTTTTTTTCGTGTTTTTTTTTCTCTTCTTTCACAAAGTTTAGAACAATAAATGTATGAAATAAAATTTAAACTTAAACTCCTCGGTCCGTATACACAAAGAAATCAATTATTGAACGGTTCTCGCGTGTAAACGTACGAAACGCGTCCGATCCGACTAAAATGTGTTTCAAGGACACTGAAACAATCACTTGATCCAAATATTCCGATTTCAATCGTTAATTTCAATTATTCGATTATCATTTGACCGAAGTCGAGTTTAATTAAACTCATCGTTCGCATCGTATACCATACACCCATAAGCCCTTCGTGCCCGCTTCTCGGCCGCCAGCAACATATACGTACAAAAACCACTGTTTATACGAAGAGCGAACACTTTATGCTAGTACCGCAAGCGCCTTGGACAGCCGGCCGAAACGTGTTTTTAGGACAATGGAACGGTTCCTGATCCGTATGTTCGCGCGACCATGATAAGTGATTCAACGTGCAGCGGCGATCATACGTGAATCGTACCGACGGTTCGTAACGTAACGAAATTATCAAAACGGTTGTCGAGGGCCGAAATCAAACGTATACCTCGCACGGAACGCGTGTTGGGTTAGGTTCCGAAACTAACCTAAACCGTCGGATCGTTCCGTTCATGAAAGAATGCACGTCAACAATGCGAGCGGGTCGCATCAATAGACGTGTAAACGACGAATGTGAAATCGAATGTGTGTTATGTAAAAAGTAATCGTCGTCGTTGTGTTTTATAACGTACATTTTATATGCGACGGACCGTCGGAGGCGGGCGAGGGCCGAAACGGACGAGAACCGAAAACGAATAAGAACGCGGTGGCCGCGACGACGTTTCCGACCGGTCGAATTTTATCGGGCGCGCGCGTGTTCGTTTACGGAGCCGACGGCGATCCCGGATGTAGGTCATCGAGCCGGATGCGTCGTCGTGCGGCCGTCCAGACGTTCGGGCGGCCGCGCGGCTCGAAACCAGTCATTGTTCGGCGGGCCGCCTGCCCCCTCCGGCCGCCGCCTCGACCCGTCACCGCCCCGTCGCCCGTCGCCCGCGGCCGCCGCCGCCGCACCGCCGCCGCCGCCGCCACCGCCGCCGCCGCCGCCACCGCCGCCGCCACGCGCGCGCTCGTCAAACGATGTTTCTCACGTGGTAACAACGAGACAATGACAAAACGACCGGGCGGGCTTTGGACAACGACGAACGGCGTATTGAAACGGGAGACCGTCGGGGACGCCGGCCGGGAAGAGCCTTGAACTTGTGCGACGCGGGAACGCGGGAACGTCAGAAGAACACCTCGAGCGAACCCGGCGGCGGCATCGTCACACACCGGGCGCGCCGGCCTTGTTTTGTGATCGTTTTCCGACCGGCCGCGCACCGATCGAATCCCGGCGATCGCGACGTCCGGAGTAGTGCGCGCGAACAATTGTTCGCGTGACGAAAAAAACGAAAAAAAACGAAAAAATAAAAGCGCGCAAACCACTTTTTTGAACGTTTTTGTACGATACGCGACCTGCGATTGCATGATCAATAATAAAAATATACCGTTTACGAGGAACGAAACAAAAATAGGTCGCGAGCCACGGCGGGTTCACACGCCCCGACAGGGATCCTAATGTTCTGTTGTTGTTTTGAATTTGAAAGCAACGACGAAATATTATCAAAACGAAACGCGTCGACGATTTTACTCGTGATCAACGTGTTCGGGTTGTTTTTAATTCCTGAATCGAACGGAGTACCGACTAGATAGAATTCGCTGTCGGGACGTGACACGTGTCGAGATCGTCCGAGCATTACTTCCACGCTCGGGATATAAAAGGCAATTTCACGAGCATTTCACGTCTAAGCTCGTGATTTAAATACGGAATTTACGAGTATTGAATGAATTGCGAGATATACAACCGATAATTAATTTTATAACTTCTAGTTGTGTTCAGTAAAATGTTCAAAATTACATTACTGAATCGGCAAAAACGTCCGAACACGTAGATATTTTTTTGCTTATCGTGGCACACGATGTACGTGTAGGAAACAATGTTGTGGGTACACCAAATATCTAATTAATTCAACATCAATCGAACAATATACTGAACACAATTATACGTCTAAGAATCAAGGCCAATGACAAATCGTCGAATACAATAATACATTCGTATAAAATCGACAATGCTGTCGAAAACTAATGCAACGAAAGTCTTCAAAGGGTTTATGGACAGACGGACGCAACGGGCATATTGTTACTGATAAAGTATTAATTTTTTAATGTGTATAGCGAAGACACCTAAAAGTCGAAGATCTCATAAGATCTTTTAAAACCTTGATCGGCATGCGTTGATTTGCGTACAAACAATACTGAAAATCGAAAACAACGAGGCTCAATAAATTGTCGTAATTGCGATTAACCGACTTCGATGAAAATCCATTATAAGACCTTTTAAGGTTAACTGCGTTGTCGGTGGCCATAAAAATATGAAAGTTCCGAAATCCGAATTAACCTGAATAGGTACGTTTGCAAAATAGATATTTTTCTTTTTTTTTAATAACGATTGGCGATAGGTTATCGGTCGTGATTTCAGATTTAGAGTTTGATTAGTTGTTCAAAAATATAATAATGATAGATGCTCGGATAGATATTCGTGTCCATATCTACATTAAAAAAAAACATGCCTAAAAATATTATTAATTATTAATCAATAACATGTTCGACCGGTTTCGACAAAAAAAAAAAACTATCCTCAAAATTGAACACACGAATAAACGTATTTATTTTTACTTTTTTTAAATTTAAATTATTAGTGTTTTTTAAAAAATAAATAGTGTTTTTGTGTGGGTAATTTTAAGATATTAATATAAGGATTCTACTCCATCGCAACTAAATATTAATATATAATTCGTATATCACTAGCTAGGTAAACACATGCGTATTCCGTTTATTAAATTACGATTACTGTCATGATGGCCTCTCATCGAAATCAAGGGTTTTCGATCGTTTGATTCGACACGCGAAAACGTAGCGTTTCACGAATTTAAACTTTGCGTTTTACACCATGTTCGAACGAGCCGTAATATAGTCACTATGGCTCGTGACCGGAAACCAAAAACCCAGACTACGACACCCTACAGTGCTGAAATCGAGTCCGGTCGGTTTGCACGCGGGGGAACACGCGGGACGGATCGGGGAGCAGGCGCGACGAGCGTTTCGGACAAGAGAAACGGACGGAATTGCTCGACTCGACGGGAACGGCGAGGAGCGGTGTGTTCAGGAAAGAAAAAAGACCGTCGACATTACGTGCGCGGCCGATCGGGTCGTCCGGACGTTATGGAAAACGAGTTTTTCTCTCCTTTTTTACAATCAAACGGCCGAGCAACGCGTTCGTGGCGCGGAGCGAACGGCGCCGCGATTATGTGATAAAACGCCTTGCTGGCCGCGTGTACAGAGCGTTCAAGTGTTTGCGGACCGCGCGGATTCGTCGGGCCCGGACTTGACGAATTGCCGTTTTTTTCCCGTTTTCAACCCGTTTTTTCCGTTCGCGACGGATTCTCGACAATGTCCGGACCGTGTGCAAATGTAACCGCTACGTTCGTGTGTACGTTCCGCGCGACTCGGAAACCCGCCGTACGGCGAACGTCGTGTATATTCACGGCGGCCGAGAATCGCGTTCGGCGACGTCGCGTCCCACGTGCGCGGCCGGTAACCCCTCGCCGCGCGCCCGGCCACGAAACACGATATGTAGGCCATCGCTCGTGTATACACACACTATATTCACTATTACTACTACTACTACTACTACTACTACTACTAATACTACTACTACTAATACTACTACTACTACTACTACTACTACTACTACTACTACGGCGGTCCAGGCATTAACCTACATGGCGTGTAGCGTACGCCGAGCAACGACTACGACGACGACTACGACGACGAGATAATGTAATCCCGAGCCGCCGCCAATCAAGGTCAACAGGACCGTGACGCCGCCGCCTCCTCCTCCTCCACGCGCGCGCTATACGCGTGACCTTTGCCCGGGCGCGCATCGTCCCGCGAAGAGCAGAGATCGTTAAACCGACGGGTACAACGGGCGGCCACGGTCGTCGAGAACCCTGTCTCCGAAAACGGCGTGCGGGGCCGGATTTTTTTTATGTTTTACATTCGAATTTAAAACGCGTGAAAACTATCATTACAATATCGATTAAAAATCAAAATATTGTTAAAAAAATGACACGGTGACGAAATCCATAAGAGTCGCCAATACAATTATTTATAATAGTATGTGTAGTACGTTCGTTGTAATTTTAAATGAATTAAATTTTTATCCGATGTGATTGGAGGAGCGTAATTGAAAATTGGTCCGACCCGAGTTTCGAACGAAACACGATTTCGATACCGGATCACGCGCGCTCGTTGTGATGTACCGCGGCATGTCATTCGCAATCACACGCTTATTGAAAAAAAAAACGGTGCCCCCGGACCTCCGCGTTTCCAAATCCGGCGGCACTGGCTTCTACGACGGCGCGTGTTCGATCAACGAAAAAACGGGTGCCATTCGTTCGGACGGGCGAACGCGGTGTAACGGTGTCCCGGACGAAACGCGCGCTACCCCGTGACCACGACAAACGGACGACGCTGACCGGTCGTTATCATTCAATCAATCGTTGTCGCTCGTGTCGTTTTGATTGTCGCCGCGGACGGGACCGTCAAAACGCGCTGCGCGCCTGAACGGAGGAAACCGACGGCCGTTTGCAGACCACCGCACCCGGTGAAAACGGTTTCCGTGCGTGTGCGTATCGTTCGGCGATCGGACGTCTCCAAAACCCGCGAACTCGACGCGCACAATCGAACGGTACGTACGTAGTCGCGTGTGGTCTCGTCCGTCGTCCGGGTTTCTCGTACACGCTCCCGCGGTCGTATCCCCCCCGTTCGGCGGTTCCGGTGGATTTCACGGCGTTCGTCAATGATTATCAATAATATATACGTACTTATCGGGTGAGATCGCCCGGTCGACCGTGGTCAGTGATCGTACGTGTAGGTATTGTTGTCGCGCGCGGACAAATCGTACGGTTTTAATTGCGCGAATAGTCGCACGCGAAGCCGCAATTCGTGCGAAAAAATTTTATTTTATTATTTTTTTTTTTTCCAAGTCTAAATTGTAAATAAAAATATAACACTTACGAGCCTAATCGCCCGCGTACGTTGTTACGGCGTCGTACGAAACGCACACACGTTCTTCAACTGGTTTTTTATTTTGAACCATACGTGTTTTAACATTCGTCGTCGAATTATAATTTATTGACGTATTTTATACATAGTTGGTTTATAACGCCCGTTAACCGTTCATTCCTATGCCATACAAAAATTTACCGAATGGAAACGTTTACTATTTAATGTACTAATTGTTGAATAGGTAGGTATTTTTTGACTAATGACTAACTACGGTCGTGACATTGCGAAATATAGGCCATCCGGCGTCCGACAAACACGCTACGCACACGTGTATATATACATATATATATTTTTTTTTAAAGACAAATACGTTTCAACGACAATAGTAAAAAGAGTCTATTGATTTAACACGATAATAAGTTAACGTACATGATATATCGTTAACGGCTTGATTGCGATTGTTGTACTATAGTCGTGCGACAATATCGATCGATATGCAAACACTGATCGAATTCAATCATATATGCTTGTATTCTAAAAAATTATTCGGATTCTCGTGATCGTTCGGCCGGCTGAATCGTGCGGACGCGTAAGTATCCGTTTGTGTTTTAAAATTGTTCGACACGCTTCTCGGTCTCGACTCTACACGTTCTACGGTGACACATAATTTTTCATTTATAGCAATGACGTATCATTCGTTTTTATTCATTACCGTGTCGGTGTTGACGGTGCGCGCCAAGTCAAATGCATAAAAAAAAAAAAGTTACTTTCATCTTATCGTACAAACTCGATGGATAGACGCGTACGAAAAACCGCTGTCAAGTAAATTCGTCTTTGGAAAAGACGCCGGGACGAAGACGGCGTTGAATTCGGGATGGCGTGCAATACGAGACGGCCCTTTTTAATCGGGACGGGACGGGTTATTCGCGGTGGAAACCGCGTATTCTTCGGGCCGCGACAACCGTGACGGGAAGAAAACTCACACAACAGAACACGCGCGCGCGGAGAAATGGATTTCGCTTTCTCTTTCACGCAGCATCCCGGCTGGGCTTTTCATGCTCTACTTATCGACGGCGTGAGTTCGAGATACAATACGCTCTCGCACCGCGGACGGCTATTCAACAACGTTTTTGAACGCGCGGTACACCGGCCGTCGTCATTTCCCCTGTGTTTTTATTGGTGACCAAAAATAATACAGATGAAAACATAAATTCCATATGAAATTCGAACAACAATATATCTCTATGTGAAAAACTTAAAAACAATGTTTGTTACGTCGTAGAGATTCTGGATCGATCCCCGCGATTGAACAAACCAACAATAACAATCCGTTAAATTAAACGTAAGTACGGCGTTCGTGATCGCTGGCCGGAATGTCGAGTTTGGAATGTACGCGAAAATGGTAAAGTTTTTCGAAGAGAAAACGGTGATTTGTTCCGTTGCAAAGTTTCAGTTGAAGACGGTTGAAATTGAAAACACCAAAACGAAGTAGTCGTGCGTGCCCGTACGTGTTTCTCGTCTCGATCGCGAACGACTCATCAACAATAATACTTGGACACCTCTTCCACCAGCTTGTCGATGTTCACCTCGTTGATCTCCACGAACTTCTTGCTCCGTCTGCTGAAATAGTATATGTCGCCGGTATATATGTCGAACCACAGGGCGTGTATGTGCAGGTCGTACGCCTCTAGACGCTTCTTGAGGAAACCGTAGCTGGCGATGTTTTGCAACTGCTGCAAAGTATTGACCTGTAAACATACAAATGCACGTTGTACAGCCGCACGTGTTACCGAACCATTTCAAAACAACGTCGTATGGTCCGATACGATTTTACAAGTGGTCGGACGTTGAAGACGGCCGATACAACTAATTTACAACCGCCATTTTAGTGCACGGCGTTGTGTGAGTCGAAACGAAAGCGTATACTTAAACGGAATCCGTCATTGTCGGACGATTGGTAGGAGGGTTCGTTCGAAATCGATTTGATTCAAATCGATCGTGTATCGTACGGGTCGAACGAAATGACGGGCGAAAACAATTGCTATACACGTTTAGACACCGGGCGTTTGCAAGACTACGAGAATACGCTTGTCGATCGATCGACACCGTCCCGGGGGGGGAATGTTTGCCGTTCGTTGTACCTGCGACAGTTTGTCGGTGACGTTGAACTTGTTTTCCGGATCGATGTAAGCGATGATCTTGCGCAACGGCGTCTCGGCCTGAAAAACGAGCGGCGTGTCGAAACCGGCCGCTTCCAGCTGTTGGTACTTGTCCAAAGACGATATGGCGTGTGTGCAGAGCCATGCTCGGAGCGGCGACAGCCGGCGGTTGTCGATGCTGGCGAATTCCGTGTCCCTGAGCAGGTGCAACAGGTTCATTGCCTGAGAACGTTCACGGACGCGCGTTAATTACAACGCTCGCGAGTGCAACAATGACGTTGCGCACATCTTGCGCGGCGAGCCCGTGGGGACGCGGTCCGTTCATACAGATACCGAACACGGACCTAATGCGCTGTTGTTTTATGGAATAATGGAATATTACGATTGTAATTTAATTAAAAATAATAATAATAACGAAAAATATATCTGCAATAAGTATACAGGAAACGAACACTTACAAAACAGATTGGGAACATTCAAATTCGTAAGCAGGTGATTTTTTTTTTTAAGTAAAGCGTTTCGTCGGAATACATGTTTGTTTACTTTTCGTTTAGATATAGGTACCGATTAATTATGAACGATAATAATTTGAAAAAAGCCAAGACACTAATAACAAACAACCGGCGTGCACATGATACGCGGGTATAATCGAATGCGGCCATGACATGTGCCGTAAAATTAGGGTTGTTGTTCGGCACCAATAATAAGCCATGTGAGCTACAAGGGGTGCGGTCCAAGAACATATTCGTAAAAATGGTTCGTCCTGGTATAAGATGAACAACTGGTTCGTCTCGCTTGCTGTCGTGCGTATAAAATATACGAAATAAAAAACTATTCGTTCTAAAGTAGCTACAATAAAATATATTAACTGTTTGGAATTTCGTACAATTAGATTTTAATTGTTAAACCCCTCCTACTCATATCACCATTAGTATATGAAATCGACTCAGTGTTCAATTAGACTGGTTAATCTAAATTAACTGGATAGAAACGTGCCGTTAAAATGTATTTAACACGTTCGAAGCAGTTTAATCGTGCGGTGTTTGGCGAAACTGTTGTGTCGATATTCAATCGCGTACGAATAATGTGTTCGGTACAAATTTTCAATTCGTCGAACTTTTTTACTAGATTTGAAAACAATCTTTATATTTACTTTGCAATCGGAATGGCCGCAAACAATGATATGTCTTATATCGTTGTGTACACACCCGAGTTCCAGAGCCGCCGGTTCGCACGTGGTATATTCGTCGAGAAAGTGTTGAGAATGTGGATCAAGTTACCGGCGTTTCTCACTGAAAATCATACACATGTTTAAACATCTCATTTTGCCGGCCGTGCACACTTCCCATATAGCCATGGCAATAACTACCGTCAGTGGCGCCGAGCACACACGCCAAGTGCAGTCCACTTCTTTTTTGGACGTTAGATGGGTCGGTTGGTGCGTGTATATAATAGCATTTGCAGTTGGTGTTTAAATGATAATAATTACTATGACTAAACTTGAGGTGTAAAATTTGAATGAAAAAAAAAATTTATAAAACTCGGCATCACTGACTACAATGGTTGAGAGACGATTTAGCGGCGGGATGATTTGACGTATTCGGAAATTATATGCCGACAATTTTACCGTTCAAGACACACATATACACACACACACAAATTAAAATACAATTCAGTCCCAACATTAAACAAATAGATAAAACTACGATTGATTCCGCCGTACTAAAACATCCTTAACACGACGATAAAAAATAAGAAATCATAACGAATAATGGTACGAAACATTAAATGTATAAGCTATATGGAAAGTATCGTTCAAATTACCCCTGAATTATCAAACATATACTAACCAATGAACATGTCGCCGACGTTGGTTTCAGTAAATCTGGCAGGTAACATTCGGCTGTCCATGCAGGTAAAAAATACAGCTTTCGGCTGGAAGATAATAAACGCCAAATTTAAATGTCCCTAGCCGTCGAGCTCTCTGTCCTTAAAAACCAATGAAATCAGCCGTCGGCCTATTGCTTACACGAAATGTAATATACACCAAGTACAAAATGTTCAAAAGTCACACTTCATTACACGCCAGTTGATTACAGATGTAGAATAAAATTACGTACGTTACACACATTTTAAACTAATTGACGTTCAACATTTTAAACAATCAAAACTGTACACGACACCTACCTAAATATTAAAATACGAATACGGATTCTATTTTTTAAATAGGCGGTCGGGCCCGTGAAAAAGAGAAGAGTGTGTAATATTACAATTTACATTTCTGATTTTACATTGAAAACGGCGTGTACAAAAAAATATTACAAGTCATTGTTCTCGTTTTGTTTTCTTTACTGGTACAGAATTTCACTTGTACCTAGTATTTGTGCAGTGCACTAGATCAAAGTAAAATTATATAAATAATCACGTTTTTGACACAGTTTTCACTTTTTATAGTATCGGACGAGTAACGAGAAAAAAAAAAATGATCGTTGTAGAATTTATAAACGCTAACGAGCATAACAAATGTACTTAAAAACCGAAAACAAACCGATTTTTATCGAATGAAAACAGCGATGACTTTAAGACTTTGCGCGTTAAGGAAATTTCTTTTAAAAACGAACCCCCCGCCCCCCAACAACCTAAATACTTATAGTCGCCAGTGTCACCGAAACGTTAATGTTAACCGGCGCGAAAAATAAGACAACACATATTATTATATTCAAATGGATACACCCGTTTTTTATTAATGTTGATTCAATAAATATATATATATACATGTCTGTATATCAATTAGCGTAGTATTATACGTACAAATGAAACACGATAAAACCGAATTTGATTTGGTTACTCGAAAACAAAAAAAAAATGCAACGCAATAAATTGAATTCGATTTTTATACGGTTTCCGTTTTGTATGTCATTATTGTTTGCGACAAAGTGTCGATTTCAATTGATTATAACCTTGTAGCATACATTCTGCGAGCATCGTTGCTCTGAATAATACTACATTCCGATGTAAATTATTAATTCTGGTACACCGTGTTCTTTAGAAATAAATAACCTACATAAATATCGGATCGTAGATCTATAAATTAACATTTTTTTTTTTTTTTGTAATTTTCTCATTAACTATACACAACAAACCGATGTACATAAATAATAATTAACGTTGAATCCGAACAGCCGATTTCATTTATAACATGATCAAATGTTTATTGATTTTTCGAATTATAATCGCGTAACGTATGTCGGCGGATAATGTTTTTTTTTAGCGTGCAACACGTACACGCATTATTGAAATAACGTGATTAGCATAAGGAAAGGAAAATCAAATCTACATTACACGACACGCGACACACGAGATGTCGATTAGATTATATTAATCTTCGATCGCGTCTTCGGAACGTTGATAAATTCCATAGGCACATCAAGTTATTAGGTATTATTCGATTGTAACGGGAACACGTCAACCCATAAAAATAACACGGAAAACGGTCGCGGCGACTCGTAGTCAAGAACAGGTGTATGCGTTGCAGAGTAATTACGGCGCGTGGGACATCGACTTTATTCAAACGGTCGACCTAATGGGCGGGGAGGGGTTGTGGGAATTTTAAAACGTGTTCCAGACGTCCTAAGAAAATATCCGACTTCGGCGCGCGTTTGAAGTTTTTCGGTGAAAACGGTACGACGATATTACGGGGGGGGCCGGTTGCGACAGAACCGTTTAAAACGGCGTCGATTAAATGTCATCGGCTTCCACTTCGCACACGCGACAACCGGCGGTTCGGGAACGACGAGGGTGGTGGACAGGAGTGACCGGAATTTAAGTCTCGGCCGACTCCGTTCCGACAAAACGTACGTGTATCATAAGGCCGATTCACGCTTGTCAGACACGTACCGACAGACACCGTTCCGACACAGACATGCTGTACTCACACTTTCCATCCGACAACTTTACCTTGTACTATTTGAAATGTGTTTGAACAATTTACGAACCGTGATTTTTTTTGCTATTGCTCTGGACGAAGAGGAACAAAAACTTACCACTGTTACTTTGTATAAACAGTTAACTGACCACGAAGAAAAGTTTTTTAAACATTTCCGCACGTCAAAATTTCAATTTAATGTAGTAATTTAATTGGTAATAATAATAACAACAATTAGTTAATATTACCAGGCGTGCCTATAGATTTTGAAACTTCATTCCAGCAAGATTCTTTATACACACGGTCACTATATTTTTTGTGAATGGGAATATCGATTTGATTTAAAAATCAAAATAAACGATAAGAATATATGATGGTGTTTACCGAATAGTGTGCCAACGAATGACGGCAGACGGATACGATTTGTCTGTTGTTCGTTCACACTTATCGGTCAGACGTGTGCCGACAAAACATTCTCGCGCAGAACGTCGAACGGACGCTGTCGGATCGGTAACGTGTATGAACGGAACGGAACGTTCACGTGCGAATCACACGCATTAAAATATTTTGCGGAACGGTGTCTGACAAGTGTGAATCGGCCTTAATTGTGACGCGTTGAAACGACCGTTGTTCGCGGGCGGCGGATTCAGTCGGTTCCGGCCGACAGGCCAACGACAGTTGGCGACACTGACACTCCATCGTTCGCTCACGAACGATAAGCGAACACGTTACCCGGACGATAACGCCCGTCCCGTACCTTGTCGTCGCGCCGGACGTCCGTCGTCGAGATCGTCAGGTAAGAGTTTAAAGAGCCGTTCACGTCCGAGTCGTCGCGCGCGCCGGTTTTTCGCCTAACGATAACGCGGTCCGCGAACCGCCGTCGGCCTTACCTGCGGGTTGTTCTTCACCTGGACGAACTGTTCGACCATCCGCGCCCTGTTCGTCCGCCTGTACTTCATTATGCCCCGAAATATTCGGTCCATGTCGGCGCGCGGTTGCCGGGCCCCTAGCTGTCGCCGTCCACCGCATTTGAACAGCGCACGTGCGCACACACTACCGCCGACCGCTTTTGAGCGATTAACGCGCGCGCCGCCTGTTGTTGTTGCCGCCGCCGCCGCCGGTCGACCTTAACTCAAGGGCGTTCACCTCCTCCGCCGCCGCCGCCGCTCACTCGCTCGCGCGCGCACACACGAGAGTTTTGCGATCGGTCTTTTGTTTTTTTCATTCCACTCGATTCACACTTCGGGCCTGATGGTCGACCGTCCGTTCGTTCATCTTCCCGACGTCTCGAATTCCGTGAACTCGGAAATCTTCGTCTCGACGATTTAATGCGTTACGTACACCGCAGAAACAATGTCGCTCGTCGACGACCGACTGACGTCCGATTTGACGTGTATATGTATTAACGTATTTACGTTCTAAACGCTACAAACGCCTCGAGGCAATAGCTAAATAAATTACAAAAAAAAAAAAAAACGATTCGTTATTATTTCGATAACATTATAGTCAATAACTTGCAACAGATCCAAACGCAAAATTAGAACGGTAACGGAAATGTCATCTTTAAAATATACGATATCACCAAATTCACGAAAAAGTAACATCCGTTTAGTGTCTACTTCGACAATATTACCTATATGTTCATATAATACGACCTCTAAAACAACCATTCATATCATATCTATCTATTCGTCATAAATTTAATCTAACGTTTTTGGAGGTCAAAGTTAATTTAACCTTATAAATACAATGAAAATAACTATGCCCAATGCATATATTAAGCTTAGACTCTATTTTTGCTACGAGTTATAAAAATATATAAATATTTGGAGGTAATCTCTATAGCACCTAAATAGCTAATAGATAAATTGAAAAACGTTGTTTAGTATCTAAACCGAATACGCTTTGAATTCATTATCTATATAAAGATTTATTAAAATTAATTTCCTTAACAGGTTTTAGAATGGATCAAAACATCGAAGACATTCAACAGGACTTGTTCAAAATTGGTTGCTGTCGAGTGTGTGCAGTCAGACACCTTACAAAACCTACCACCATAAATGTTAAAACATTGATCGCTGCATCCGAACAAGATCATAATGAACCGAAACGTGTGAAAACCAATCCGTGTATAGCGTGTTTGGGATTATTTCAAAATCCACAAAAAGATGATATTATCAATCAAATAATTACTCATTTAAAAACATCCGATTACGATTCAGATACATTTAATTTGGCGTTCAATTTGCCTATGTGTACTATTATTCGTGGACATTCGATAGCATTGTACGTATCAAAATCGAGAATATCATTCAATCCTACGTTTCCCACAGCTTTTGTGTGTGCAAAAGATGCTTGGAAACTAATGGCCGAAGATGCAATTGGTAAAGCCACTGATAAACGTTTTGATGTACATTCGCCGCTACTAGTTACTGTACATTTCCATTATAAAGACATTAAAGATGAATGTGACTGTTTAAATGCAATTATAAAATTAAGTAATAAAAACTTACAAAATATTTTATCACAGATGGATAACAATGATTTTGTGAAACAATATGGTAAAATTCCTTCAATACCAGAGTCAACTATTCAATTCAAAAGTGTTGACTCTAGACACGAAAGTGTTTATATAGCAGGTCGTTACAATAAATGGTCTAGAACTCTTTCCCAAACGCCTTGGATAGTAGATCAGGAAAGGAGACTTGAAAGTTCCGTTGAAGAAATAATATCAGGACCAATAAAAAAACATGCCTTGGTCGATGAACTCAGGTTCTCGTCATCTGGTAGAGAAGACATCGATGTAAGAATGTTAGGAAGAGGAAGACCATTTGCTATCGAACTAGTCAATCCAAAACGAACCAAATTTAGTTATGAAGTATTAAGAGATATTGAGAATGAAATCAACAGTGATCCGCAGGTAACTGTAAAACATATGCAAAACGTTACCAAAGAGCAATTAAAAGAATTAAAATCTGGCGAAGAAAATAAAATCAAAGTGTATAAAGCTCTTTGTTATACAGAAGGCGAGTTACCAGATTTAGACAAGCTCAACAATTGCACTCCATTAGAAATAGCACAATATACGCCACTCAGAGTATTACATAGAAGAGCTAATATGGTCAGGCCTAAAACTATACATTCGATGAAAGCCGTACCCAACAAAGTCGAAGCAGACAATGGATGTTCATTTTTCACCGTGATTTTGTCTACCCAAGCCGGTACATATGTAAAAGAATTTGTACATGGAGACTTTGGCCGTACAAATCCTTGTCTCAGAACAGTTTTGGAAAACGACACGGTTGACATATTAGCTTTGGATGTTTTAGATATCGAAATTGATTGGCCTACACCTGTAAAATATTAATTAAATATTGATATAACATTTGTTGTTCGTAATTGATACTCATAACTGTAAACATTTTTATATTTTTTTAAAAATATGTTAGATGACTATGTTGAATTACAAATTAATAAACTTGTGATGACTTGAAACATGGGTTTGTTGATATATTACTGACAAAATCAAAATCATAAGTTTTCTTTTGGTTTGAAAATAAGTTAATAATTTATCCGTAAGATTAATATTTCAATTATATAGTTTCAGATGTTATTACACTGTAAAAATATATCCAAACTAAACCCAATTTAAATCTACACTATATTTATCTTACACTAACAAATCCTAAACTAGTGACTGAACGGCGTTCATTAATATATTACAACACATGTACTTAAACTAATACAGTATCTGCTAACAAATAATAACTTATTTTAAAACTAATTAATTGTAGTCATGTTAAGTAGAGTAATCCTTTACTTTTTATTATGGTATAAATAATAATTTTGTTTAAATGGCCAAAACAGATCTAATGTACTAATAAATAAAATATACATTAAATAAATATGTTAATAGTTTACCAATATTTGTCTTAATTTTAAATCAAGAACACAATGTTCTTGAAAAATCACATTAAAAAAAATCACAACCAAAGTTTACAGTAGTGGTTATTACAAATATAATGTAACTAGATATAAAAATATCAAAATGTATATGTCGAATGTTTGTCTTAAAAGAGACACCAAACCCGATAATTTTATCAAAAACATTGTTTCACACGATAAAGAACACTACAGTTATAGTTAAGGTTATAGTCATAGCTTTGCTATCGCACAGATAAAATCATCTACTAAATCACTAGAGAACAGATATTTAGGTTTTTAGATATATTTATATTGACTTTATGCAGCTCGATAGGGATGAAATACACGAACAAATTATCAATCATAGAATCTTAGAAAAAAATTTATCTTGTATATTGTATCATGAAAATGTATTTATTTTTTAAATAGAAACACTTCTTTTTTAATTATGAAATGTAGGATTATATTTTAAACTTTCAAAGACCTAAATATTCACTCTTTAATCATAACTCATCATCAATTATATGTTGAAATTTGGTTTCTTACACACTTTATTGACATTGTTATGATTTAATTTTTTTTTTTTTTTGTATGGCATTCTCATTAAATTCAAACATGAAACAATTAAAAAAGGCTTACTTATAAATTAAATAAACAACCTTTTCATTTTCAAATAATTACAACTCTTCTTCATATTGATAAGATTTTATATTGAGAGTAGATTGATTTATTCGTCCAAATGTTTGCGGAGTAATGTTAAATGATTTTTAACTTTTTGCATTTTTGGATCAATGCTTAATGCTTGTAAGTAATGCATTTCTGCAAGATCATATTTTTCCCAACGATGATACAGAACTCCTAAAATAATAAAAAATACTTTTTTAATTATAATTAAAATCCTATTAGCTTTAATTATTCACCCAAATTAGAATGATATAATGCGACAACTTGAGTCTTAGATGTCAAATGCTTTAATTGAATAGCAGCCAAAAAATGTTTTTCAGCTTCTACAAATTTATCCATTTTTCCTAATATGTTTGCTACATTAAAATGTAAATTTGGTTCATTTGGTAAAATGGATAATGCAGTACGAGCTACATTTTCTGCTCGTTTTAATTCACCAATTGATTCTAATAGTACAATCATATTATTCCATGAAATCACATGTGTTGGCTGTTGAAATGTAGCGTTTTGCCAAGCAAATAATGCCTTAGTTTTCTCTCCCATTTCCAAATACTAAACACAACATAAAATTATGCATACAGATATAATTAAATATTTCATAAAATAATCACCAGATTTCCCAAGTTGAAGTAACAATGAGGATAACTTTTTCGATGTTGTAGGGCCGTTAAGTATGCAACCTCAGCTTCATTGTATTTTTGTTGAGCAGATAATACAATACCCAGGTTCATCCATGCAGCGGCAAAATCATTCCTAAAAGTATAAAACATTAAAATATAATATTAATCTGAGTATTCATAGAAGCACCAATAAATTATACTTAAAAAATGGTAATTCATTAAAGTTGTATACTATAAATAATACAAGTATAAAGTTATTTAAATATTGGCCAAAAAATGTAAAGAAATAGATCTTTTTTAAGTAATAAAATAAATATTAGTCTGATGTAGTTAACAATTAAACACTGGAAGATAAAAATGTTTTTAAATATATAAAACCTAATTAGCTACATCAATAAAAATAAAAAAATTACCATTAAAATTAGTATTTTGCTTATTTGTATAATAATTATTATTTTAAGCATATTTATAATATTGCATAGAAAATGAATTTCTTATTTATTTTTATTTACCTAATAGTAACAGCTTTTTCTAATAAAGATCTGGCTTCATCTAATTCATTTTGATCTTTTAAAATATTTGCTAAATTGTTCATTGCTTGATCGTACTTTGGATGTAATCTAATATAAATAATAAAATTATATTAATGTTTTTACTTTTTATGAAATATGTCGAATTTACAATAATGCATGTTTATAACGATTTATAGCTTCTCGTGTATGTCCAATGTCAGCTAAGCTTTTTGCTAAGTTATAATGCACTTTCGCATTCATTGGACAAACTTTTAAAGCACTTTGGAATAAATCTAATTCAGAACTCCATTCCTTACTGCGTTGATATGTTCGAATGGAATGTACAAAAATTAATAATATAATGCACATTCTAACAATCTAAATTAAAATAAATACAAATTGTTAACATAAATAAAAATATGTGCAAAGAAATTAGCACAATAAATTATCTTACTTTTTGAATAAAAGAATTTAAACACAATCTTCTTATACCCAACACTACAATTATGATGAAACCAGCGGAAGGCAAGTATAAAACTCGCTCTGCAATAACAAAACCAACAGTAAACATTAAATTTGAAGCAGGCAGAAACGATAATAGACCTAATAAAAATCCAATTTGTATTTGTCTGAAATAAACATATTATTTTAAATATTAAACACATTGTTGTTAAATTTAACAGCAAAAAATACATACTTTTGATCAGAGTTTTTTGAAAACAGAAGCTTATGCAATACTAATAAAAGAATAGTCCAAAATCCAAAAATAATAAACAATCTCGGATCTTTGGGAAATGAATTTAATTGTATCAGAGGTATGCATCCCATTGACCAGTCAAAGCACAGCCAAATTGGACATATCATTATCCATATGTTTATCAAATAGATGTAACTGTAATTGAGAATCTAAAAAAAAAATAACATCGTAATAATTCAAAATTATTAACTATGATACTATAATATAAATATATAAATGTGAGTACTCTTTCAATGGGAGACGTTAAAAATGATGCAGGATTATCAATTTTTTGGAAAATAGGTGGTGACCCCATAATAGTCCATCTGCTATAAAGAATAATACAAAATCCAACAGTCATTAAAAACAGTCTTTCTAACGATTCTCTTTTAAGTAATTTAATCATCTTTGATATTTTAACAATTTTTATAAAATTCCGAAATGTGACTTCTATTGATTACAATCACTTCGTAAACACTGCAGAAAGTCTATAAATACATTAATATTACATTAATAATTCCTTGAATAAAAGAGTAATATAAATTTACCATAATCATAAGACCTTGTTCTTTGCATAGCATAGCCATTATACTTAAAATACAACAAAATAATGTGATTATTGTATTTGTCACTGTAGTTATTTGTTTAGCTTTTGCTACTCTATGATAAATAATAAAAACAAGAAGAGACAAACATGCACTAAGTAGATCAGCACGGCCTACGACCCCAGACACCTACAAAATAGATAAATAACTCAATCCATTATTACTAAACTTATAGGATAACACTAACCACTTCGACATGAACAGGATGTACTGCAAACATGAGAGCAGCTAAGAATGATGTCTTAGGTGCATTTCCATCAAATAATAAATTATAAACATGCAACAGTTGACAACAAACAATTGCATGTAAAATAATATTGGTGAGATGAAATGATTTTGGAGATAACTGTCCGTTATCTAGCCAAATGTTAAACCTAAAAACGATGAAATGTATAATTAAAAGTAGTAGAAAATAGAAATATTTTATAAATTCCGAAATACCTGAATGACAGTATCGTAAGAGGTCTGTACGATTTATGACTGGCACGATTTGTTAATCTTGTACCCCAAAAGTCGTGGCTAAAAATTTTGATCACTGGCGTTTTTAGACTTACATCATGGTTGTTAACGACTGCCTCAGAATCGTCAAACACAAATGCACCATAGTAGGAATTACCGTAGCATGATATCGATACACATGCTACTATTATAATGTACAACCAGATCGGCAATTCTGTAAATAAAACGTCGATTGAAACATACAATCTTCGGTTCTGTTAATTATAAAAATATTTGTATTTCACTGTCTAACTCGGAAATGGTAGTTTTGAGTCCCAGGAATTATCTGCTAATTGTTTTGTCTTCATTATTAGTTTTCTATTGCATGATGTTAACTTCTATACGACTCTCGCATCATCACAATATACATATTATAATGTAGTATAGATGCGTGTTTTCGCGGCGTACCCATTAGTCGAAAGGCACTACAAATACACAAATCGGTTAAACAGCAAACGAATAAATAATTTTTTTCTTTTAACAATAAATCATAAGTAAAAAACGAGGAATCATGACGTGCATACTTGTCCATTTTCTTATAGCTCCCATAGCCGTCCCAACACTACCGGCAAACGATGTTTTCCAATATCATGACAAAACAGATTTAATCTATTCCGTCATGATTAGGGATGGCAAAAAAACATCGATACTTTTGAAACATCGATGTTTGAAGTAAAAAAAATCGATATTACCGATGTTTTAATTTCGATGTTTATTTGTCTTCGATGTTGTTATGAAAAATATTCTTTTATTACACCGTGATTCTTACATACAATTGGACAAATTAAAAAAATTTTCAGTGGTAAACACTATTAATTAGGTTATTAAAATTTACTATAATCGTGGTTGTTAATCACTTTGTATCATTTAGGTACCTCTATTATATTAGGTATAACTATTTATAATAATATGCGTATAATTCAATTTTAAATCATATTTTATATATTGCATTTTGTATATTTTTTCGATTCAATTAACAAATTCCCATGTAGTCATATAAGTTATATATATTTATATATAGTTAGATTATAGATTGAATTGAAGAAAACTCAAATATCCTTTATAATTTAATTAAAAATAAATATCATAAATATGTACATTTAAAATTTTAGAAATTATTTAATCAAAAAACGTTAATACTCATATATATACAATTAAAAAATACAAAATATATTTTATTTTAAATAAAATATATAATATAATATTGATCCTGGAGGATTTCCGGTGGCGAAATGGCTATAGTTTATATTTATTTCCTTTATATATCAAATAAAGTTTAAAATTAACGATTTTTTTACTAAATACAATGATGTATGTGTGTGTTTAGGTGTGTTTGTGTGTGTGCGTGTACATGTTATGGTGTACGGTCGTTAGTTTTCATTAAAAACTAACAAACGCAAGACAAACACACGTCGACGATAAGTAACCAGATTTTTTTTATGCATGCTACGATATCGTATGCTGTCCCTAATATTCGTCGACGGCTACTAGTGTTTTGCCAGAAATGACGAATTGGCATTGTCGCATCCCTGCCTGGTTGTTGTACAGCTCGTGGAGGTTGATAAGTCCAAATATTTTGAAATGCGTTATTTATGTGCTTTTATATATGTAATGATATGCACTCATATCATAACTGAGACCATGTAATAGAAAATAAACTTTTATAGATTATACTTTAACAAATGCATGTAATAACATACGTTCATATTATAACAATAATTATTTGGAAATGAATTTGTAATATATAACAACTACTTCTGTATTAGTTTTTATTTTGAACACTTTTTTTAGTTTATATTTTAATAAATATATTAGAGCTCAATTTTCTCGGATTACCGATCATAAATCCCCTATAGGAATAACAATAATAGTATTTTTTTAAACACATATAATTTAATGCGTATTTTACATATTTGTATAATACACATAAAACATTTCAGTCCCATAAGAAGAATTCGCTATCAGACTTCAATATGATTTTTAATATAATACAATTAAATTAACAAACAAAAGAATATTATACTCGATGACAGAAATAGTAAATATATAAAAAGAAAGAAGAAGAGAAAAGAAGAAAGAACGAAACCAATCACACATATTTAATCAGGTGAACACAAAAGTCGCAGGTTTGTGACACTACGAACAAATTTTAGACTGCGCAAAATTCGCAGAAAATGGAAAAATAAATAAGTGATAACCTTATGGGACCGAAATCTTAGTATATGTCCTTCAAAAAATATCGAAAAATACACTCTCCAGCTTTCAGAGGGCACTCAGATCGTCACAGTCCACCTAACAGACAGACCGTCTCTGTCTACCTGAGAGTATACGCATATTTATCAAGAACGACTCAACAGATCGGTTTTCCGAAATTAGGTGACTCTAATTTCTTACAGCGTGGAAATCACCTTTTGAGTTGTTCTTTATTTCTTGGCGCTGACTTTGCATCAAGTCAAAGGCTGCGTCCCTACCTTTCATTTCTTATTCTGTTTGAATTACAAAGTTATTACCTTAATCAATAAAAAAAAAAAAAATTGTCCGCAAGAGTTGAAATCCGTGACAGGCAAATCTTCGAGACGACAAAAAAGGTAATAAACTTATTTTATACTTGCATGATATTATTGTTATTATTTCTTATTGAATAGGCAAGACGGTTCTCGAATTCACACCCCTTGACTCGTGTTAGTTAAAATCATTTCATACTCCCCATTATTTTTCCTTTCACCATTTAATCTTTTAATCCCATTTTTATATATTTTTTGTTTTACTACAAAATGATCATGGACCGTAAAAGATACCACATACCTGACTGGTGAATTAACGAAAATGGGTCGCCAATCTGCTCATATCCGATCGCTGTCTATCTCACGAAATTCATTGAGAGGAGAAACGATTCCATTCGTACATCTACTAAAAAAGATACTAAGTTAAGAAAATACTGATATTGCCAAATGTTTCAACTCGAGACATTCTGCATAGATGCTCGTCAGACATATGACAATACTTTTTGTGTCCCACAGATCATAGTATTATTATGTAATATCCCACAGATCATAGAATTGTTATAAAAAAATCATACGCAATTTCGTCTACGTATAAACAACAATTTTAATCGCCATTAAAAATAAAAACCAGATGTTATCGATTGACAATAAATATAAGTACGCTACAATTTTGTATTTCGACATATTTCCATGCGTTCATCGCCGCCAACTGTACAACTACCAGGCGGGGATTCAAATACGCTGAAAAGCAAACTCCGTCGAAACACTGGTAGACGTCGACGTGCATTAACGACAAAAAGTCCGATTCAAACAGTCGTCAGTTTTCATAAGAGTACATGTTCGCGGCAAGAACACGTCGACGACAATCGACAAGATTTTTATTTTAACGCGTAAAATTTTCTACTTCGACAAATTTTCTCGCGTCCACCGCCGCCAGGTGTACAACAACCCAGTGGCGCACCCAAGGGGGTGGACTCCGGGTCCGGACCCCCCCCTTGACCTGTGTAATAGTTTTAAGTTTATTGATGAAAATCCAAATTCTGATACAACGTTCATATTTTTCTGTCAAAATTGTATAATGTAATTTTTTAGACCCCCCCCTTGAAAAAATCCTGGGTGCGATACTGCAACAACCCAACGGTGGTATGACAACGCGGAATCGCCAAATCCGCCGAAACATGAGTAACCGTCGACGTCCACTGGGAATACTAGGATTATTAGTTTAGAATTCTGTATGTATAACAAGTACATCAAATTTGTGACGGTACGACGGGCAAACTGAATACGCTCGTAGATTCGTCGTCGGACAATTACTCAAATACCGAGTGTAGTAAATTAATACGGACCGTAAAAAATCTACATACCTGACTTGTTAACAAACGTAAACGGAGCTGCTACGTAAACTGTTCACATCCGATCGTCTTTTACCCGGCGAAGTCCATCGTGCGTGGAAACGATAATTTTAATAGATCTACTACAAAAAGTACAATTTTGAGAATTTTTAACAAATTTACCGATGCGAAATGCTGATACTGCCAACTGTTTCATTTCTAGAAAATCTACATAGATTCTTGTCAGACATATGACAATACTTATGGTATCCCACAGATCATACAATTATTACATAAATATATAAGAATAACATATGCACTTTCGTCTTTTTTTCGGAACGAATGCAGTTTAGCCCGTATTCTTGAACACACTGAACTTTAATAACGTTTTCGGAATTGGACGCTCACACAATGGAATTTTTGAGTTCAAACCATTCCAAAACGTGATTTTAATAAGTTTCTTACAACTTACGACTCAAAGGTCCAAGTGCATGACTAAACAAAATTGTTATGATCGAGCATGGCCTTTAGTCTGACCTTTACTTTATATTCCCAAGAATTGACAAAAGTCAAGACTGTAACTCTCCTCAGACTGCAGAGCGTAATATTGTACTACTATATTTGTGTATCTAATTCTCGAAAAGTATTAATAGTAATTGCTTACCGTTACCCATTGGACAGGTCTGGTACACATGGGTTTTGAAGCTGAAACTATACCATACAACTATTATTATTAGCGGGTTTCAATGATTGTTTTTTGCTTTCTATAACTTATAGTGTACACCTATCCCACATTTTTAACCCCGGATATGCCGCTGACATCGACCACCGGTTCGAGTACAAAACTACAGATATGAATTAGTAGACGATTAATTTACAGCCGGTCAAAAACTGTTTTTATTCAAAATGTATACAAATAATAATGAAAAAATACATATATACATTAAAATTAAAATGTGTAGTACAATGCTATTTGATAAGAAACTATTTCAGGACGTTTTACAGTTTTCAATAGCTTATATACCAACTGTTTTGCATTGTTACAATCTGATGTTTAGAAAAATCTCAATCCGAAACGCAAACCATACATCAAATTACACAACACCCTAAATATTATGTATAAAAAAAACTTCATATATTAAATGTTTGACATGAAATTTGGATGGACTACTAATATGGGATCATCTTCTTCTTGTTGTTCTACATCTTCTGACTGTGAGAGATTTGATTGTTGTGACAAGGCAATCAACACATTATCCTATTAAACAAAAATAAACCAACATTATATACTATATTCATAATACTATAAATATGTAGAATGATGCAAACTTGTCAGTTCCTCAACTTACATTATAAATCAATCGATCCAAAATTTTCTCAATGAAACTTTTCTTTTCCAACAATTCTGATTCATCATTGATTTGATCTTCAATTTTTTCTAGATACCAGTTGATAATGTCACTACGAAAAAGACCACCATCTTCAGTGTCTCCTTTTTCTAAAATCCATCACAATGCAATTAACAATTCAATTTCCTTATTACTAGATGAAAATCAAACACATACCAGCTATACGTTTTTCTTCTTCACTTCTTATATACACAACAAGCATATTGGTAATGCGCTTGTACTCATCAAAGGCGAGCGTTAATTTTTTTTTCATTAAACCTTGTTTTTCGGGTTGTTCTGTTGGATCAACATCCATTCCTAAATAACAATATTTATTAAAACTTTCAAAGTTAATAAAAAAAAAAATTTTAATTACCATCGGTTTCAGGGATTCTGTTCAAATCATCATCATCATCATCAAGATTTACGTCGGGTTGTTCTACTCTGATTATGGATTTATTGAGTAAATTGAAAGCTTCAGACACATGTTTTGGTGTTACCTAAAGGAATATTCAATTTTTGAAATTGAAATTTATTTTTGCTTCAAAAGCCAATAATATAATATGTAGCGATAGTGAGTATAAATATATATGAAACCGTACGTGGTCTGAACATTCCATTTTGGCCATAGCTTCAGACAAACGAATCAGAGACTCCAATTGTCTTACTGTTATACGCCATGTCGATTTTGTGCTAGATTGACTATCACGATGTCTTAATTCAGTATATGCGGTTACTAATTTTTCACAAGCTTCCTAAAAATCATATACAATCAATGTAAAAACATGAGTTTTGTAACAATTTGTATTATATTTTTGTTCTACTTACAACTGTCAGTTGAGGTTTAAATTGTCGAGCAAAACCAATATATGTTAAAATATCTTCTTGACTGTACAATGTTTCAATTGTATTTTCCATATTACTATGAATTTCAACAATTTTCTTTGCTATTGCATAATCAACAACCTGTAAAATAATATCAAATGATGTTAGTAATATTAATAACACTGAAAGAAATTATTCTCTCCACTCACTTCACTACATTCATCTATAAGCACATAAAATAAATCAAAACGTGACATGATTGGAGCTGAAAGAGATACATTTTGCTGTAGAGATTTACTTCGCTCATAACGGCCACCAATAGGATTCGCTGCTGCTAATATTGATGTTCTAGCATTTAATGTTGCTCTAACACCAGCCTAAAAATAAATCAATTACAAAAAGAAAATGTATATAATTTTAAATTAAAACTATTGGCAATTATAATTATTAATTTTTTAAAATAAATAAATTACACAATATTACATCAGTATGTAAAAATATATGTAATATCATCATATAAAAAATTATACCTTAGCTATTGATATAGTCTGTTGTTCCATAGCTTCATGAATGGCTACTTGATCACGTATATCCATTTTATCGAATTCATCAATGCAACACACACCATTATCAGCCAACATAAGTGCTCCAGCCTCGATTACAAAATCAAAAGATTCTTCATCCCTAACAACAGCAGCCGTAAGACCAGCGGCACTAGAAGCCTTGCCAGAAGTATAAACAGCACGGGGACACATGTCGGCTACTTGTTTCAATAATTGAGACTTAGCGGTACTGGGATCACCAACTATACAACAATTGATGTCTCCACGAAGAGTAGTACCTTCTATTGTTGTTTTTGGTACTCCTCCAAAAAGCATTAACAACACACCTATAAATTAAAAACATAAATTCAACGTAAATTAACAAATAATTATGTATATATGTAAATAGGTAATAGTAACCTTTTTTAATTTGGTCATTTCCATGAATTGAGGGGAAAAGACTATTAATTAAATTTTGATACAAATTACGATCGCGGTTCATTTCATAAATCTTTTCCCATTGTGGTCCAGTCATTTGCCTCTTCAAACGTTCAATGGAGTCAGAAGTCAATTCATCATTGTGTATTTCTCCACTTCCACCAAACTATAAAAAAAATAATAAACTAACTTAATACTTTATTTGAAAAAAAAACACGGTCTAATTTAATTATCTCAGTAGCATCTTACTCTAGAATCAGTTGCAGATAAACTGCAAGCCAAAAATGACAATTTGTAATTCAAGTCTCTGATTCCTAAACATTTGAGTCCTTTAACACCTTCATTATTTGCATCTCCTCTCTTTTGTCCAGAAACAGATTCAGCTCTGGCAGACGGTGTAGACATAACGCTTACATCGGGTACAGCAATCAATGTACCAGTAAAATCATATCTATCACCAGCTTGTACAGTTTCGACATTTTCGTTTCTCAATACAATTTCAAGACTAATAAATAAAAATATTTATAATAGATTTATTATTTAAAATTTTTATTATAAAAAAAATATTTAAATAATAAGAAATATTTTATAATTTTAATGTATGATTGCTTTACCTTCGTGGAATACAGCCACGAGGAAGTTCTGACTGACACTCTTGTATTCTAATTTTTTGAAAATCAACAAATCTGGATTTATTAACATTTAAACTGAATCTTTTCCTATTGGCACAAACAGGATTGCGGCATATAGTTGGCTGAGTGTACTAAATAACAATAATAACATATGTTAAATAATAAGTTATATAACAACTATACAAGTTATTTACAAAATGTTTATTTATTTATAAAACATTTTGACATAATAGATACAACACGTTTTTATATATATGTATATATTACTTTGATTCAATAATTGTTTTGTGAAATAAATGAATGTAATAAACCATTAAATATTCTATTAATAAAACTAATAAAGGAAACTGAAAACTTTAATTTTAAAAGTAAATTTATTTTAATGAGTACAAATGTAATCAAATCAAACATATAGATTAATAAATGAAAATGGAGATAAATTGGAAAAATATCAAATAAAGAATACAAATTCAAAACTAATACTTTACTCAAGTATAGTTGATAGAAGTCATATTTACGGAGAACAACAAAATAAGTTTCAACGGACATCAAAGTACAAATACTCTACAGTCAATGCATGATCATAAGTTGAACAAAATGTTAGTAGATTATAATTTTCAAGTTAAAGTAGCATTGAAGAAAAAGAATGATTTTGAAACGTATGTCCCAGAAAAATACGGTTTGAATTATAATAACACATTTGTGATGTCATTTTGTCAACCATCACTGTATAATTATTTTAAATGCTTGATCGGTTTAAATAGTCATGAATATGATGATTACATTCAATATAAGCTTTATAGGAAATCTTATAACAAACAAGACATTTTAATAAACACTATAATTGTGGAAAAAAATGCTTTTCATTGCCAAGGATTGGTTAAAAAAATAATAATAATGAAAGATTATAATTGTGTACCAAAAAAAATAATTTTTGTTTGAAAAAATAAACATGTTTACTATATAATTGTATTTATGTATATATTTTAAATTATATCATAGAGACATTTTACAAAAGTAATAGGTAATAAGCTAATAATAATAACCAATAACAATGTTACCAATGGCAATAAAATAGTATGTCTGGTAAGAGCAGAAAATGAGCTAATAGTTGCAGGCTACAGGCAAATACAATATTTCGCTCAAGACTGAAATTGTTATCACATACGAGCTAGACATACTACTTTTGTCACACTTTTCATCAGATAAACATACATTAGTATACGCTTGGCAATAAAAGGTCATTTTCTGCCATTTCAATGGCATCGAAAATTATACTTTTAATGCAAGTGGGATAAAAAATAAATTAAAAAGAATTTTATCGTATTACAAATTTTCCAAAATACAACTTGACATCTTTGGCAAAATGAAGAATTATTTAAAAATAAATTTGATAAATCTAATATTATAAATATACTTAATAAATAAATCATTTATTATAATACAATCACAATAACTTACTTTGAATTGTTGTTCGACACTGGGTACTTCTGTTTGACAGTCTAGACAAGTGAAATGTCCAGCTACTAGTTCTGGATGAACAGGATGTGTTCTAATGACTTGACCAGAAATACGTACTAATTCACCAATTTTTGCTGTCGTCAGTTCTCTAACATTAAACCTAGTCGTAACGTCCACAAAGCTTACAAAATAATCTTGATGGTTGCCCATAACTTCAGTGCGATCAATAACAAAATTACCGACTGCTAAACACAAAGCAGTATACACCCTAGACAAATAATATATAAATAAAATACGATAAAACATTAAAATACATGTAAAAAATCAACCTCACCTGTAATACTCTTCAAGAATAGTTATAGCAAGATTTTGATTAAATTTTTCAACATCCAGGAAACTAACTTCTAACGTGAATCGCTCACAGTTTGTCATTTCTACGGCGGCTTCCAAATACTTTGGTTCATTGCTACCTCTTCGACGAATCTAAAATGACAACACAGATTATTTAGCATCTACTACGCTGCGAATGAATAACGTAACGTAGTTATTAGTGGTACTTACTCCTCTAAAAAATCTTGAAATAATTTTTGGGAACGGATTTGCAGAGGGTCGCGTACCCTGTTCACTCCAGTTTGAGTTTCGGCGACATCCATAGTGAGTAATGGCCAATAATAAGATTGTTCGAAACACCGAAAACTTTGAGAAATACAAAATAAAACTTGAAAATGAGAATTATTTAATACTTATATCTCGTATGCGGTGATAAACTACCGAAGAGAAATGTGACATATTTGATGATGCTTTGCTTTTTGTTGTTGTCGGGTGGAAATTGGCGGGAAAATGTATATAGGTAATAGTCGACTACGTCAACTGCGCGGCTAGTCCACCTACTGTAACCGTAGTCACATGTTCAGCTATTTTTCTATTTTCTTTCTATTGTTTTTAAAATGTAAACATTATTTTTAAATTTCATTTCAAACATTTATACAAACGACATTTTAAAGTTTTGATCACTTAACAATTATTTATTTTTTAAATGCATAATACTCCTTAGGGTGGTGAACAGAACGCGCCATTCTATACTCGGCGCACGTTATGAGCATTAGACATGTGAGCATAACAAAACAACTTCTTTCACCGCGCCCGCTCACAATTGTAAGCCACACCCACTTCCGTATACAACGCGCACCACACGTTGTTAAGCGCATAGGAGCGTATAAACCGAGACCGGCACCGTGATTTAGGCACATGCGAGAACACGAGATAAATGATCATATCTACATCTATTGTTTTTATCACATATTTTAATTTTAATCATTAACAATTTTTTTGTTGTCGAATGATTAAAAATCAATGTGAAAACTCGATATATTTGGTAAAACATCGATGTATTTGGTATGGATGTATAAACATCGTTAATTTTAAATTTAATTTGAAATATAGAGGAAGTAATTGTTCTTTGCCATAGGTACATCATCATAGTGCCTATCAAACCCCAAATAGAAACTATAACCATTACGCTATCAGAAATCCTGCTGGACCAATGATATATTATATATTATATTTAAAATAAAATAAAATATATATATTTATTTATTTATTTATAAGATTATTAACATTTTTTTAAATTAATTAATTCTTAACATTTATAATATTTATTTGTAATTATATTAATTAATTAATTATAAATGAAGGATTTTTATCAATATAGATGAAAATCCGCCAACTAAATAAAGGTCATTTTTATTCAAAATTTCAATTTCAATTGCAATAACATAACATTATGTTAAGTATTATTTTTAATTAGTAAATTTACTTTAAATTAATGATTGTTGTAAGCAATCCAAGTACTCATTGAGTTCATGGAGACCCATTCGTTACTTGCACTTGATGCCTTCATCTATCTAATATAGCATAATATTATGTAAAACTTAATTTATGGCGTTGGGATTGAATTTAGAGTTTTGAACACTTATCAAATTTAAACAGAATATTTTTGAGTGTATTAAGAATTTGATTTTTTTAAATAGCAGTAACTTCTTTGTCAGACGATGTTTTACAAAAAACCTATGAGATACACTCAAAAATATTCTTATCTTCAAATTTAGTAATAAATTCTTAAAAATCTAAACTCAATCCAAACTTTACAATTCAAGTTCTACATAATAATAATTTCACTATATTATTATCAAATTGGATTTTTGAATAGAATTGTTTATTATATAACTATTGTAACTTTGCGAGGAAAAAATATTAACTGAAATTAGAGGAAATTTCTTGTTCTTTCCCTATCGACAGGGATTTTATATAATTAGCATAATCAATATTCAAAATAGTAGAAAAATACTGTCCAAGACACCTCAACCCTTCCACCCTCAAAAAAAAAAATCTAAAATACGCCACTGGTGATAACTAATAAGTAATACTTAATAATTTAATAACAAATAGTTTTCCTTATGCGTTTGGAAAGTTAAAATTAACGGGATCTGAAAAATTCGAAAACCCATCTTTCTGAAATACCGCACGACGTAATCACGTCAAAATTTTCAGTTTATATAATATAGAAATATTGTACTTAATAGGGACGAGTAAAACTTTTTAACTCTGAAAGCATTCTTAAAATAAACTCGTTTTTATTTTAATCGATATAGGGAAAATTTGTTGCTGCTATATACGTACAATATAATATAATTGTTGTAGAAATTAATAGACTTACATTATTCGATTAAGACGATACATTTAAGTATAATAAACAAAAATATTAAAACTCGAACATAGCGATAAAATTAAATCGTGACCAAGCATAGAGATCAAGATGTAATATCAACTGACATCTAATAAGTAAGTATGTACTTTTGTTTAATATGTAAGTATGTAAATGTTTAAAGTTAATTTAACCATTTTCCAGTTCATTGATTCGTTAAATAAAGTGTAGATTCGATAATAATGAAATACCTACGTAAGTAATATAATAAGTGAATATTAGAAAGTATCTAATCGGTTCAGATATTTAAAAAAAATATATATGATTCATATTTTATATTCGTTTATAATATGTTAGTATATTTAGTACATATTTACATTACTATTTACTATGTATTCATACATATAATTGCCATTTTTAGTATATTACATCATATTCAGTTTGTATATAGAAAGTGATTAATAATTTCATTTTTTCCTGTCAATTTTCACAATTGCAATGGATTTTCGTACCTAATATAAAAAAGTATTTATTATAATTAAATGGAAGAAATTCGAAATTACTTTTTTCTTCACAATAAAACTATATAATATAATTGAGCGAATCTAATGTATAATGTATAATGTATATAGATATTTAATATATATATTAGATATTTTGTGGGGACAAATAAGAAGTATATAAGAGTAAAGTCTTATAGTTTCATATCAAGTTAGTTAGTTTTTTTTTCATATACACTACACCAAATAAAAATTATAAAAAAATAATATCATGACTCAGATTACAATAGAAGTTAAACAACTAAATAATTTGTATACCTACATGTATTATGTATGTTTACATGTGTTTATCATTGTGTTGAATAATGGTATTCTACGAATGAACGTAAGTAAAAGGCATATTTATTACCTATACATAGTTAATTTATATTACAATATGGGCAAATCAAATTAATACATTTTTTTACATTTACATTTACATTCTTTGTATATATATATATATGTAAGTACATATGGTATTTTAAAAATGGATCTCTTAAAACATTACAACTTTATTACATTATTGTATAAAAAAACCTCCCATAATAATTATAATACATGTTTGTATACTTTAATCATTATTTAAAAAACTTAATTAAACATATTTCAATAAACATTTCATCGATAAAATTAATAAGTTATATTCGGTAAACAAGAAAATGAATTTTTGATATAAAAAAGAATTTAAAGTCTATTTTAGGTTATTAAAATAAAAATTTTGAAAAAAAAATTGTTATGATTGATGAAATATATACACAATTGTCAATTATTATTATAATAAAATTAAAAACTGCTAAATTTGATTGTTAGAAATATATCTTACTGTAATTCAATAATTGAATGATGTCAAAATTTCTTTCCAAATTCAAATCAGATAAATATTGTTTGTATATAAAACTACAATTAAATAACATTTTCCATTTTATATAGGCACAATCTCCATTTTTACACACAAATGTACTTGCTGTAACAAATGAAGATTTTAGGAGAAGATGTGCGCCAACTGTAGTATGTAATCCAAACGCAAAGTATAGAACTTTCAATGGGTCGTGTAATAATTTAAGAATACCTACATGGGGTGCAGCTAATACTCCATTTGTAAGACTTCTCAATGCCGAGTATAGGGATGGTAAGTACTGCATTTAGTGAGGCATTGGGGATTTTCAAATTTCAAAATATTTTACATTTTGGGTTCAATGCAAAATTATGAAAATTTGGTTTTTCAATTGATAAAATTTGCAATTTTTTTATGATTTAAATTTGAAAATCAAATACAAGCTTCATATTACTTTATATTAATTAATAAGATATTTAAACGAATTAAAAAATTGTTATGGCTAATTGTTTTAATATTTAATGTGTTTGAAATAGATTTAAAATCAAACAATTTTTTTTCTAACCTAACCTACCAAGCTATCTTCTTATGTAAACAACTTGATTAAATTAAATAATTAAAATTTGTTTTAGGTATTTATCAATTTCGTCAACAAAAGGATGGAACAACATTGCCTGGAGCTAGAAAAATTACCACACAATTATTTCTGAACAACCAGTGGATTGATTATGATGAATTGAATGTATTCTTAATGCAGTGGGGGCAATTTATTGCTCATGACATTACTTTTTTAAGACCAGATGGCTCTATTGGTAATCTATAATAACATTAAGTTAAAATAACATTAAGTTAATTTTTGATTGTCAATTGATGGTACAAATATATCAATAATGTTTATTAAAACATAATACAAAAAGAAAAAAATCATTTATCTCCTTTATTTTTAAGAAACTGAAATGTTATTTATTTATTTATTTGTTATTAAAACAATAATTTTATGTAGCAAATTGTTGTGCGGCTCAAAATGTATCTACAGTACCAGTCCAATGTCGAGAAGTAATTAACATACCCATGAATGATCCTGTTTATTCCAGTTATAACAAAACATGCATGTCTTTCAATCGTTCATTGACATCGGCCAATTTTAGTTGTCCATTAATGCCAGCTACATTTGTTAGTAAATACTACTTATACTATTACTTATATAATTAACATTTTTCTTTTCATATTTTTCAGATGGATGAAGTTTCTCAATACATTGACGGATCTCAAATTTATGGTTCTAATGATGATGTAGCGATCGGACTGAGATCCTTTGTTAATGGAAAGCTTCGATCTGATATTCTTAAGAATAACCAGAAAACTTTTGTAGAAGAATTTTGTCCTCAAATGAATCGATCAACGTTTCAATGTGGCACATCAACAAATTCTAGAATTTGTTTTCAAGCTGGTTGGTTGGTATTAAAAAAATTATATTTTTACATACTTACATATCATTTTTGTATTTTGTACAGGGGATAGTCGAGTAAATCAAAATTTAGGGATTGCACTTTTTCAAAATGTATTCTTGAGATTCCATAACTACATAGCATCTAAACTTTTTCACATAAACCAATTTTGGAATGATGAAATGCTATATCAAGAAACTCGAAGGATTATTGGAGCTGTTATTCAGCACATAACTTATAATTATTATTTACCCATTATATTAGGTAGGTACTTAATAACTTATAAGTTATGACAATGTATTCATTTTTACAAACATATAATTATTCTCAATTAATTTAATATGTTTAGGAGAAACATATTCCGAGTATTATGGATTATTTACTCCGCAAACAGTGTACAATGGCAAAATAAATCCTTCTACATCATTAGAGTTTGCAGTTAGTGCATTTAGAATACTTCACAATCAAATTCCGGCACAATTGAAGTATGATATAAATATAATACATTAAATGATATTTAATGTATTATAATTATATATTATTCAAATTTTTAATTCAAAAGTATTTTTCTTAATACTTAACATGTTTGTAGTTTTATAGATAAAATGTACAAAATAGCATTTCAAGTTAATCTAACAGATTGGATGGATAGACCTGATTTGTTACCAATGGGAAAAATGTTGACTGGTTAATGAGAGGACTTGTAGAAACTCCTGGCCGTGAATATCAAGCATCTTATAACCCATTGGTTAGATTTCTGTTTGTTTAAGTTAACTTTTTCAATATAATGTATATATTAATTTTATACTAAAATTAAAATATTAATATTTTGATCAACTTTAGATTTCCAATTTTCTCTTTCGTTTTGATTTGCCAGACATTATTGGCCAAGATTTACTGTCAATAGACATACAACGAGGTCGAGATGTTGGTTTACCAACATACAATCAAGTCAGATCCATTTGTGGAATACCTCGAGCTAATTCATTTGACGATTTACTGGATTTAATACCTTTTAAAGTTAATTTTTACACGCAAGTAAAAAAAAAAAAAGGTTAATTATGATGATATATTTTATTAGGCAGTAGACATGTTAAAAATACTTTATGCAACGGTAAACGATGTCGACTTACATGTTGGGACATTACTTGAATTACCTGAAGAAGGATCTATGGTTGGACCTGTTACTAGATGTATACTGTCTGATAGTTTTTTCCGATATAAGTATGGCGATAGATTTTTTTATGATGTACAAGGACAACCTGGAAGTTTTACACAAGGTGGTACCTTCTACCTATTATTTTTTGTAATATGTTCGTTTAATGATTATAATTGACATGCATATTAATTTTCAGAACAATTAAAAACAATAAAACAAATTAACTTGGGTCATGTAATATGTGCTACGACTAGTTTAGACATTTTACCATTAGATCTCTTCAAAAGTCTTCATGAGTATGTATAAGTTTTAAGTATTATTGAAAAAACAAAGTTGAGTAATTTTTAGTATCCAATTTTAATTTGAAAAAAAAACATATTCAAATTATTATATGACAAAGTCAATATAATAAATAGTGACTTCACTAGTTGGCAATTTAGTTTATATTATTTATATATTTGTGGAAGTTGATAATGATAATAATTTAAAATTAAAAGTAGTTTGAGAAGTCATTACTAATTTTTATAATTAAACGTCTCCCTTAAATCATTAATCACTATTTAATTTGAATATAAGTAACTCGATTTGTTTTATATTTATTAGATTCTCTTCTATTAAATGGAATTGCGATGAACACTTCAAAATAGACTTAGATGCATGGAGAGAATTTAAAGGATATTAAAGTAGTACAATTTTGAATAACATAAACCACGTCACGAGAGGATGAAGATAAATAACATAAATAATGTACTATGTATGATAAAAACTAAATTAGTTGAATAATTTTTATAACAGTACAATTTTACATCACATCAAAAAAAAAAAAAAAAATAGAATTGATATTAATTTTAAATTTCTGTGTAAAAGAAATTTTTTGTACAACTATTTTTAATTACTATTTATCAAATTACTTAATTTAATTAGAAACTATTAGATTAATTGATTAAACGAGAAAAATATTAAAATAATTGCAGTATGTAATATGTTTGTATCTTTACCAAAAAGTCTAATACAGTGATACATACACACAAATGCCACAAATAAATGTACAACCAAAAAAAAAAAAAATGTTTTGAAAACTATATAACATTGCTTAAATAATAGGCATCTCACAATTTTTTAAAATACATACAACCCTTTTTAAATTTGATTAAAACAATTCTAAATTGTTATTGTCAGAATAATTACAGAATAAAAAACAAGAAATGGTAGCAAGGATGCTGTTGAGAAAGGATGTCGTTTTAAATGGGACATTTAAACAGAGATTTTAGAGTTTTATTCCAGATTTGAAAGCAATAATTCTGAGTGATAGTAGGTTATTATAATTAACGAATATGATATATCATAGGAATTAGGATTAATATCTCATAATATATATATATATCTTTATTCTTGTATTCAGTTCTCAGTTCTAAAATAAAATAATTGCCCTAGTTCACATTTTTATAAAACTCATTGTTTCACACAAAATTTGTCTAATTCACATTACATTTTGAACTTTAAACTAAAATTGCTAGGAATTTTTAAAAAAAATTGTATATTATTAAAATAAATAACTGTTAAAATTGTCAATAGTTTTGAAATATTATTTTTAAAATTATAATTTAAAAAAGAAGTTCAATTTCATGAAAATGAAAAACCGATTTTTTGATAGTTTTTTGGAACACTTACAGAAACATAGAAAACTTGTCGATCAACTATTAAGTACCATCTTGATACGATTTATTACAGGAAAGTTGGGTCAATCTTAAAATTGAAAGCACATTTTGTATTATACGAAAAAGTGTTCAAAGACCCAAAAAAAAAAACACATAATTGTAAAACTTAAATGTTAGAAAGTAGTTATAACAATATAAGTTATATAAATATAGTCTGTGGTTATACCTACAATTACCATAATGAAAAATTCAAATGTTTTCGGTTTTGCTATAACGTTAAGGTTGTTACCACTACCATGGTTGAGATAGAATTTCGACAACCGAGATTATGTACTTTTATTTATTCAATCAAAATTTGATAACAGAATTAATTCAAATTTATTTATTTTTGTCAAAATCTACATCAATTTAAATTTATTTTGTTAATATTTGTTTACTTTATTTCAATTGCAATAATTAATTTAAACGTTGTTATTACTATAATACATTTTTTTAGATCAAATTGCTTAATGTTTCTTTGTTTGTCTTCTGTTAAACTTAAATTTTGTTTGTTATTGATAATTTTGACATTGTTGATTATTACACCATTAATTGGACATTACTATCTTTCAAAGGTAAATTATCCAACCAAATTAAAATAAATAAAATGATGTGATAATGTGTATGCATGTTTCAGGAAGAAAAAGATGGTTTTGAAAATACTTATAATACCCATTCAAAACTGGAAGTTCATGAAGACTATGGTGTACTCAGAGCTACCGACCTAAAACATAGAATAACTGAATTAGTTAGGATAAAAAGTAATGCAAATAGCACTATAATTCAATACAGTTAAAATATATTTTATATACCTATTATGATGTAATGCTTTATTTATTTTTATAAGATTCTGTAAATAATGAGTTAAGGAATATTGAAGGAAAACGACAGAAACTTCTTAGTGAACTTGCTCTGAATCATAAAAAAATTGAAGATGCTAAAGCAGAAGTGGTTCGGCAAGAAGCAGAATTAGATAAACTTAAAATTTCTGTTAAACAAGTAAATTTAATTGAATTAACTTATGAATAAATGATGAGCATTTATTGTTTTTAGGCTCAAGTTGCAGAAAATGAAGCTGTCATTCAGAATTCACCTCGTCTTGCTCCACCAACAATTATACTGTCACAAAACCCTCCGTCATTCTTACCTTTATCTACCAACCAATCTTATAAGTGTCGTAATATGAAAAACTGTTTTGATTATTCTCGTTGTTCATTAACTTCAGGATTTCCATTTTACTTTTATCATCCTGAAAAACTACCTGAATTAGTTTCTACATCGTTAAATAAAATTGTTTTTCAAGTTTTACGGTACAATCCACATTTTACTAACAGTTCTAATAATGCTTGTGTGTATGTAGCTTTAATTGGTGAAACTATTAATTCTATTAATACAACTCAGTTAGAACGTCTTCCATTCTGGGGTGGTGATGGTAGGAATCATATATTATTTTATCTAAGTAAAAATGTCTATAACAGACCAAATTTCAATCAAAACATTAATTTCGGACGTGCCATTGTCGCTCAAACAATTTGGAGTGAAAATAGTTTTCGTACAGGCCATGATATATTGTTGCCTGCTAGTATTGGACCACCAGGTGGAGAAGTATGGATGGATTCTCCATATATGTTACCAGCAAGAAGAAAATATCTGTTGTCATTTGAAGGTTACAAAAATATAAACTCATCAAAAGATCAACAAAATTTTGGTAATTTCATATATACCTTAGGTAATTTCATAATTGCTAATAATAAATTTAATTAAAATTATTTTTAGTTGAAATGATACAAACATTTATTACACAAACAACTGTTGATCAGTTTTACATAAAAACTGATTGTGAGAATCAAAGAGTTAAAAGTGATATTTCTGATTGGTGTTTGTGTGGCGATGAATCTAAACGTAAAGTTTTTATTACCCAATCAACGTTTATATTGATTCCAGCCCCACTAGATATTGATATGATATCGACAGCAATGATGCAAACTCGTATTTTTGAATCGTTGAAATTTGGTGCAATTCCAGTATTTTTAGAACATGATAAAATTGGATTACCTTTTAATGAAGTAAAATGTCTTTGTATATTAAGTTAATGTTTGATGCAATAGTCTTACAAAATAGTTTTTCAGGTTATTGATTGGTGTAAAGCTGGTGTATGTACAGTAGGTGAGAGAATTCCAGAACTTCATTGGTTGTTGAGGACTATATCTGATAATGATATTTTGTCGATGAGAAGACAGGGTAGAATGTTGTATGAAAAATATTTTGGAACTATTCAATCTATTTTAGACACAACTCTTGCTGTTATACGTAACAGAATTGGTATACCACCCTTACCAGTGATTGATACACCATCACCTAGTATATTTAGTGAAAATTTTAAAGTGAGTTTATATTTATATTACTTACAATATGTTATTAGTAATAAACTTTTTAATAACAAACTTAAACAATATTTTTACCTCTTGGAACGTAACTTGTTTTGGAATTAATTAGTATCTGAGAAAATCTTGTATGTAAAGTTTTACTTTCTTTTAACATTATTTCCTTACATGTCATCTTCTAGAGAGTTTAAAATAACCATATTAAATTTTCATTATACTTATTAATAAGTTCTCAAACTTTTAGATTTTTAATATTATTATTTTTTTAGCCAATTAAAATGGATTCAATTATACCGGATGCAGAACCAGAAGAAAGTTTAGGTCCATTAGAGCCACCTTATAATTCTCCTGTTTTTAACAGAAATTATACAATGATGAATGTTCACAGTTATGAATTATGGAATGGTTGGGGAGATCCATTTAAACTTTACCCTCACACACCTTTTGATCCATTACTTCCATCGGATGCAAAGTTTATTGGTTAGTGGAATGTCATAATAAATTTTTCTTATTACAATATTGTTATGAAAAACATGAATTATTTTTGCTTTTACTTAGGTTCTGGTAATGGTTTTCGGCCAATAAACAATGGAGCAGGTGGAGCAGGAAAAGAATTCTGTCAAAGTCTTGGAGGAAACTCACCTCGAGAACAATTTACTATAGTGATACTAACTTACGAGCGTGATCAAGTATTATTTTATGTTTTATGTATATAAATAATTTATATTGTTTTGTATTTCTTTTTATAAATTTAGAACATTTCTTTAATTATTTTCATTAGGTACTTATGAATTCCCTTAGCAGATTAAATGGTCTACCATATCTGAACAAAGTACTGGTTGTATGGAACTCTCCTAAACCGCCTCTTGAAGATTTACGATGGCCTGAAATTGGTGTACCTATACATGTTAGTTTATAAATAAATCATTGTATACAACATTTGGCAGTTATTTAATTTGAATTTGATTTTTTTTAGGTCATACAAGCGGCTAAAAATAGTCTCAACAACAGATTTTTACCTTATGAAGCAATTGAAACTGAAGCTGTCTTATCAGTCGACGATGATGCTCATTTGAGACATGATGAAATTATGTTTGGCTTCAGGTAAATTTTGTTTGTATGTTATATGTATCAATTACTAATATTTATTTATTTGTTACAAAGGGTTTGGAGAGAACAGCGTGATAGAGTTGTAGGTTTTCCAGGACGATTTCATGCATTAGATCTGAATCATGGCGGTTGGCTTTATAATTCAAATTACAGCTGTGAATTGTCCATGGTATTAACAGGGGCTGCATTTGTACATAAATACTATTTGTACTTGTATTCGTATGGCTTGCCTCAGGCAATTAGAGATAAAGTAGATCAATATATGAACTGTGAAGATATCGCAATGAATTTTTTGGTATCTCATGTCACCAATAAACCTCCTGTCAAGGTAATTGTGTGATTAACTAAATATTTTGGTGTTAAAATATTATGCGTAATATTTTCAATTTTAGGTGACATCTAGATGGACATTTCGTTGTCCAGGATGTCCGGTATCTCTGTCCGAAGATGAAACACATTTCCTAGAACGCCATAAATGTATAAATTTTTTTACAGAGGTAAGCTTGCTTTTATTTTAATTTCTTTTTCGACTAATAAATTATTAATTTTTCTATAGAGTATGTAAAATTGTATTGTGTTATTGATTATTTATTATGTTTTAGATATTTGGGTACACGCCTCTTTTAAATACACAGTTTCGAGTGGATTCTATACTTTTTAAAACACGCATACCACATGATAAACAAAAATGTTTTAAATTTATTTAAAATATTAAACAAAAATAAGACCAATGATTGATTGAGTTCACATTCTGCAATGTTTAGGTTTATGTTTGTATGAATCAACAAGACTGATAACTATTATAAACTTGACTACAAATATAAAACCTTTTTCTATTTTATAAATGTAATCATGTTTCATGTTAAGATAGAAATTGTAATAGGTATATACTTTACCATAGAGTCCAGTGTTGCCTAGTTACCATGCCATAACAATTCGTGTACTTTTTTTTTACATTTTTATTGACCGATTTAATATTCTTGAAAATTAGTTTGTTTATCATTACTGTTATTATTAATTATTTTAATATAATTAATTGTGTATATATTATAAAAAATAAAAGTTATGGTAAATTATTTATTTAATATACTTTTTTTTCTTATAGTTACCTAAATATTTTCACATAACTATATTTTAGGAAGGAAATATTTCTGTAAATGAACACCATAAAAATGTCATTGAAAGTTATGTAGAATTTATGCGTCATCAAAAAAAACAATCAATTATAGTAATTAAAAAAACGTTTGAAGAGATATTTAAAACAAAGTATTGATGAGCCTGTAACAGAAATATATTTTATTTATTATTTTTTAAATGTTTTACCTTAAAGTTTGTTAGATGAAACGTACACTAAAGAAGAAGTAAAGAGCATTTTAAATAATTTGGAAAAAGCACTAACAAATGAAATAAAATGTGAATTATCTGCATTCATAAACACCAACCTCCTAATGATGTACCAATTTTTCCAACAAGCTGAAAAGTGGCATCTGAGACTCAATGCAGATATATCTGAAATGCAAAACAAGTACAATTCATGTTTTTATTTTTATTATTTATGTCAAAAATGTTAAATAAACTTTTGGAGTTCATAGAGAATTGTTACAAGAAATGGAAAAAATTGAGTCTACTTATGACATAATGAACCGGACATTAGAAAAAAAGAAACTTTTACCGATAACTGATCACATTACCAATGATTTTGCAGAAATGTTGCACAAAAGATTAGAACAGTTAGAAAGTCATAATTCGAAATTGGAAAATGATTTGAAACATTTAGAAAACAATGTAAAAAAAAAAATGTTTCATAACATATGTATAAACTAATTGTTATTGTTTAAGTTTATCAATATGTTTTAGTGTAATAAATTGAATAATGAAAAACAAGCAATGAAATTACTCATTGAAGAAAAACATAAACAATTAGATGTTCAAAAAAGTCTAGTTGAAATTGAAGTACAAACTCAAAATGTTTATCAGGTATTTAAAATAAGATGTTTTTATCTTAGAATGCTGTATGAAATATATTTTAATTTAGGAAAAGACAATTGATCACGAAGAATATAAAATAACAATAAATCAATTAGAAAATGAATTGACAATGGCACAATCCCAGTTAACATTAGCAAATTTGGTAAGTTAGTAACATTAACATTTCAAATATATAAAAAATATTCAGTCTTAGGTACATAATTATAGTTGCTTACTAATCACTTTCAGATAAACATTAGGCACTGACAAAAATATGGTTTGTAGGCAACTAATTAATTATTTTGTGTACACCAACAAATTTGAACCATTTTACTCAATCTTTACTTACTTGGAATTGCTCTTTTAATTATATATATAATTTTATAACTTAATTCCCATTTACATTTTTCCATCCAAGACGTTTACTTTACAAATAAATAAACTTGAAATTACTTACTATTGTCTCAAACAAAGAAGTCAAGCAATCTTGTGTTAAATTATTATTATTTCCTGTATTCTTCAAGATACTATACTTTGATTTTTCTCTTATATGTATCAATCTCCTGTTGTGGTGGTCATTCTTTATAAAATATATAACTCCAAACTCTCAAGTTGTATTTTTGAAAAAGTAATTAGATATATTTTGTATAGGAGTTGGATAGAAAATTTAATGATACTGCAGCATACATCAACATGAAGAATATGATAACAAAAAAGAATGAACAAGTTCGGGAACTGAGAGATCGCTTGTTGGTCTACGAGAAGGAAGACTCCGAAGACAACATTGCATGATTAAAATTTTGATTAGTTTTAATTACATAATAATTATTATATAAAATGTCCAATTATACATATTTAAAGTGATTTAATGGTGTGTTATCAAGATAAGAATTTAGGAAGGCTTGTATAAAAAAATAATTAAAAAAAAGGAATTAGCTATAATTATAGAGAAAAAAAATGTAAATTTACAAAATGTACTGCAGTCTATAGACAAAATTTGAATGGAAAATTTTCAGAATATTCTCTAATAAAGATTTGAGACTACTAAATACTCGTATATATAATTAATGCATTTTTACTTTGGGACAGCTGGGTGAGAGCAAGTGTTATTTCATGATTTAGTCTATACAGTGCATTTGAATTTATATGTGTTTGGCATAAAAGGTATGTTCATTAGAAAAAAAATCGATCAAAGTACATTTTGTGTACCAATCATATCTATAAAAAATTTATAGATCTATAATACCTACAGGCTACAATGTAATACTTTTACACGATAACAGTCTTACATTTCTAAATAATCATTCATTATTAAAATAAATACTTAAAAGTTTGTGTATGAGATCATTTTAAAATGTATTCATAAGTACTATTTAATTTGTCTTTCATTTTAAATCTGTATATCATCAATACTGTACCAATTGGATTTTGATTTTTTTTTTTTTTAATATTTGGCTTAAAATATAAACTTGTTTTAACTATTGATGACCGTTTTTTTAAAGCTATGAATAAATTATACAATTTAAATTAGGCGATTATCATTAGACAACAAAATTTATTAGTTTATACTATTTTTTGCATATATCAATCAAGGAATAATAATTGTTGTTAACTTATTAGTTGACACAAATTGTAAAAAGATGTTTCACCTTTTATTTACTCTTTTATAAAGTTAGTACAGCCATTTAAATTATGTTATGGTCATAAATTATATATATTTGTTCCATTTACTACTTATTATTAGTTATAATACCATGCATATCTACTTGTTTCATTTGCATTTGTAATAATACCATTTTAACTAAAATTGAATAGTTGTGTTGGTTTTTAGAACAAACATTTTAAATCATTAATAAATAATGTAAAATAAATGTATACTGTAATAAATTTCATTCAAATATCATTTTTGTAAATTGATAGGTAGTTTTGTTTTTAAAAACAATACTAAAATCTACAAAATATTAACTTTTAATTAATTAATTTTCTATTTCAACAACTTCTGAATAGGACTCGGTCACTGTTGAACATAATTTGGTTGTTGAGATTTGCATATTTATTTATAAATAAGTAACTGTTTTCCAGAATAATGTACAATTAGTTAATCCAACATTTACAGTTGAGCAAAAAAAAAGAAAAAAGTATAATATTTGTACAATTTGTTACAAATTTAAGTAACACACATAGTTTGCTATTTATTAGTTGTATGGAACTAGATAACATTTAATTAAAATTGAACTAAAATAATATATTTTATTTTACTTTTATAACTTGTATTCAAAAGGAGTGATGTGTTCAATTTTATTCTCCCAAGTGTGGACTTTATGTAGATACTAGTTCAAACACAAAACTAGTGACAACATTAATGTAAATAATATTTATAAATAAAAGAAAAATGAAAAAAAATTGTTTAAATTTACACTGATTAACAGTATAAAAATTTATTCACTGTTACCATCTTCCTTATTCTTCTCAGACTTCTTTTTCTTCTTTTTGTGACGATGCCTAGATCCACTCCTACTACGAGACTTGTGTTTCCTGGAACGTTTTTCATGACTACGACTTCTGGAGCGATGACGATGTGACCTGATTAAAAATAAAAATAAAACATAATGGAATTAATTAAATACCTAATAAAGTCGTTATTACTTGTGTTTGTATTCTCTTTCTTCTTTATAACTCGTTTCTGGACTTTCAACACCATCGCTAAACACATATTAAATATTAAAATATATTTTTATCAACATATTTGTATAAATATGATATTGCACAATTACAAACCTTTCTCTGTGCCTACTACGTTCTCTATCCCTATCTCTATCACGTTCACGATCTCTATCGCGGTCCCTTTCACGGTACCTATTACGATTGTCACGTTCTCGTTCATAACTTCGTTCTTCTGGTTCTTTTTTGACACGTGAAGCATAATATTCTTTATCTCTTACCAAATCCTATAAATTGTACAAGATGTACCTAATGATTGCCATTACAATTTTATCATAGCTATAAGCTTACTGGTCTCGATTTGTTGTACGAATCTCCATTTGCAAGAGTAGGAATATTTTCTATACTTTTTATGTTAGAATTCCAACTCTAGACAAAAAGAAATCAATATATTGATAAAACTACATTAATCTACAAACAATAAAATTAAATGTGATTTATTATGAAGTTTGTGACATCATTTAATAATTAGATTTTATGTTATGATACAGTACAAACCAGATTTGATTTCTACTTGTAATTTTAGTTAATGCAAAGAAATTATTTTTTTAAATTCAAATTTGTAAACTAAATAAATATATTCAAAATGTTAAGTTACTTGATTCCATTGCATATCTTGGGTAGGTTCAAACACATTATAGTATGGATCTGGTTCGTGAGGATAGTATTCTGGTTCATAAGGCACATTAATTTGTGGGGGACCAAACCTAAATTAATATGTATTATAAAATATAAAGATGGCATATTAATATATTATATTATTTTGCAATTTCGTGTTTACCCAGGTGGCGGGATTGAATTTATTGAACTCGGAATCATTGGTGGAGGTACATCAAAATTTGTTGGAATTATTGGAGGAGGTACAGACAAGTCTGGAGTTGAAAAGAGTTTACGACTGTATTCTCTTCTCTCTGCTGTCATAATCTTAATAATAAAAAATAAATAAAATTATTCAAGATTAATATGGTAATATACTAATATTCAATGTATTACATAGAGAACTTCCACAGCAAAAAGCATCAATTTAAAATTCTAAAGTTATGAATATACAATATTTCTTCACTTTTAATAAATCAACATGAGATATTCTGTACAAATACATTAAACTAAAAATACATACTTCAATAGTGTTTTCCTTTGGTGGTGGAGCGTTTGGTGCTTGAAATTTTGCACTAGATTTAATTTCCAATGTTGGAATCATATTATTTGTAACATTTGCAGCAACTTGTTGATTGTGCATAGCTAATGTTGCCATTCCAACCAACGATTCATTACATCGCATTTTTCTTTGACGTTCACAATATGCCAACCATGTATTTTCATTAAACCCGTAATTAAAATAATCTAAAAATTAAATACTATTAATTTATTCGTAGCAGTATAAATGTGTGTGATACAAATTTAAATGTATTTGTTCTCAATAAATATCAAATAAACTCACATTACATATTCTTATTGAACATATATTGCTTCTTTTATTAAAAATATATCAAATCTCAAAACACATAATCATTATAATAGCTATATTTGTATGGAATTAAAAATAGTTAAAAAATAATACAAATATAAGTAAAATTTGATCATGACTACTAAGAACAAGTATATTTAACTAAAAAAATAATAATAATTAAAATAAAAAATGTTAAGCATATATTATAATTAATTTCTATGAAATTATACATTTAAATTAAATAATAAGACATTTTTTTGGATTTCATTGATTTTTTTTAATAAGTATACTAAGAGTATTTAGTATTTATAATCTTAAAAGTTTCAAATATAAATAGTATACTTTACCTGTGATATCTGCACCAGGCTTCAACCATGGTTTTTCTTCAGTAGTTTCAATGGAATATTCATGAGCAGGAACACCGTTTATGGTACCCATACCTTCAAAGTCTTCAACATTAAATTTCCCTTGATGCTAAAATACATATGCACATAACATGAGTACAAATATTTTTAAAATACATAACATATAAAATGATTTTACTTACTTTACTTCCCGTTGATATTCCAGGAATATTTGTTAATGTCAATAAGTTATTTCGTTTTAAGTTAATACCAGCACTAGACAAATTTGCATTTGAATTTTGTTGGGCAAGAGATGACATATTGTTTTCTATCGAAGATAGGGTAAAATTTCCAGCTGCTACAACTATATCATCATCACTATCTTCTTCACTATCTTCAGACGATACTTGTTTGTCTTCATTATTCTCTTCAGTTTTATTTTCAGAGACAATAATACTTTCTTCAATTTCGGTATCCATCATTTTAGTTTCAACTGAATTATCCAGAGCATCAGTCAGAATATCATCTTGAACTCCTGGTCCACTTAGAAATATTTCTGGACTTCTTAATCGATTGGGATCATCATCTATTATTTTCACAGGAGGTGGCACATCTATACTTCCTTTAACACATAAAAAATGATAAACAATTGCATTTTTTTCAATTTCTATGAATAACATTAATATCTGCTGCTAATGCATAATACATTCTAAATGATTTTTAAGATTAAAACAATCATAAACCCCATTAAAGAATGCATTTAACTTAAAAACATAGAACTTTTAAAAAAAGAAAACAATGAAATTAAATTTTTCAAAAATATTTTATAATCAACAAAATTTAAAATTATTAATTCAAATAATAACTTTTTATAAAATTATAATTACAAATTAATATATTTTCTATGTATAACAAACCAAATACAATTAAGATAAACAAAGTTAAAATGATGAAAGTTAGAATTATGAAATGAATAAATTTGAGTTTTATATACCCATATGAAACGTAGATATACAAGGATATAATTTTAAATATTAATAACAATAATAATAATAATAGAGAATGCAGAGGCATAATGTGCATATTTCTTTAAAATACTGAAAACGGAAAATTTTAAATGTGATACCTGGTCCAGGATTTGCCAAGAATTCCATAAGACGTGCTTCCTGAAAATAAAATAAACAGTGTAAGATAGTTTTTCTTAATTTTAAATTATCATATAGAAATTATATTGATTGACATAAAGCGATAATTATTTATTTTGTTGTATTTACCTCGTCTTCGTCTAGAACACCGTCTATTTCCGTTTGTTTGACATCTTCGACCAAACTGCCGACGGGGTCCAAATTTGAAATCGAGTCCCCGTACAACCATTGGTCATCATCTCCGTTGTCCACCATAGTTTCTTCGGGTTTCGTGTTCGTCATTATCTATTCGTACGCGTATGAATAAATGAGTTTAAAATCATACTAAAATTTCAAAGATTTTATTTCATGACATATTTAACATTTATACAGAGCGCACACGGTTTTCGACATTAAACTGATTTCGATGATAATAAAGTAAAGTTATTATCATTGTCGGACATTGTAAGAAAATAATAAATGCTACTTCAAAGACGTTGTAATGTGTGTTGGGTATAAACGCAATTCAAACGAAGTTAATATTTTATTAACGTCTGTCGTTCTGAAACTATAGAAATAATTATTGTAAGAATAATTTTCGGTTTTTTGTTCAAACACACTGAATTAATTAATTCAGTAATAAATACATTTATTTAGACGTCATAATTCATTTTCTCGTATTCAACTTTGAGGTTAGATATTATTTTGATAAAAAACGAGGGAAGATCGTAGTGAAATAAATATTATTTTCTCCACATCAATAGTAGAACTTTTAAAGTGGTTGTGTTATTTAGCTACCATAATTCTTTTTTACTACAAATTACTTGCAATTGGTAATAATGTTGTATTTTTTTTTTAGTGTAAATCAGATTTATATCGTTTTGCATTTTTAATACTTTAACGTTTTGGGTTCAATTTATATTTAATATTATAAATCGCGAAACTGTGGCGGAGGCGATTATCAATTAATAAAAAACGACTAAAACTTACCGTTGAAGAATACCTAAATACAGTACTAGATGAAGTTGTAAATTACGAATAGTTTTAAAATGGTGCTGTCCATTACCGAAGACAATAATGAAATCAAAGTGGAATTCATTGACGACAATGCAGTTGTTCATGTAATTAAAGATGAGATTACTCAAAGTTAGTAAATATATATTTGCTTTCATATAATGTAAATGTAGAATTTAATGTAAATACGACTGAAAATGATTGTTTTATTTGCAAAAAGTCATTCAAAAGTATTACTGGTACACCCCAATGTAAAAATACAATATGTAACTCAATATTTTTGATTAAAAACAAGTACTTATATACTATAAATTATGATGTAAAATATATTTTGACATAAATCTAATCGAGTTTTTCCAAGTAGATTTTTTTATTTTTTAAATTATTTTATATTACTATATATAGATTATACAATTCAAATTCTTAATTCAATGATACACATTTTGGTAACAATAAAACTTTGAATCTATTTGGGTAGAAAACCTATAATTTTTTTATTAATTTAATGAGTGTTTACATCGAGTGTAACAAAGTTTAGATCCAACTGCGACCATTATCACTAGTTTCTGCTCAATTATTAAAATGTAGTTAACATTATTTAAAACTTTAAAGTGTTTAACTCATTTTGATTATCAATTTGTTAATACATTTTAGATAAAAAAATCCATTCAAAATTAAATGGTAACAGTAATGACAAAGAGTACAGTGAAAATAAATCAGATAATGTACTAAAACCAAAAGGTAACTCATATTTGCCTAGCTTTGGAATACTTATTTAACTAAATATATTTTTATTTACAGCATTGTTTGAAGATGGAGATATTCCAGGTAATCGTATGTTTAGTTTTCATTCAAAACAAAGGCAAACATCTACTAGTCAAATATCATCTCTAAAAACACCAACTACCAGTAAAAAAAAACCGACTAAAAATAGCAAAAGTCATGATGAAGAAAAGTGTAATTTCTATCCTAAAGGTACTAAAGTATATCAGCTATACTATTTAGTTAGTTATTAGCTATTTAATGTCTACTTATACTACAAAGTTATTAATTTATTTCATAACATATCACTGTGTTTTTGGTTAAACATTAAATTTGAACTAATTTTTATTCATTCATCATTGTTTTCCCATTGATTATACCATTAACACGAATATGTTTTTGGCCTGGGTGTTGACTATAATTTTGTGTTACACAAAAAATGACACAGGGTAAGTAAACAAATCCAGTTTTTTAGAGACTTTTAATAATATTAGAAATGTACAGAATATCGTAAACACTAACGAGATTAAATAAAGTATAACACATGTCATATTCATCTAGTATTCTAGTATGAACATACTTAGCAATTGAGCCCCATTAAAGGCAAAAACATATTCATGCTTCCACATTTTTAGCTTCAAGTCAAAATGTATGTCATTTTCTTATATTGATTAAAGCAAAAATTATTTAAATCTTTTAAATGATATTTAGAATTTGAAAAATTATATTTTGTTTTTAGCTTTGTTTGATGATGAAAGTGAAAGTAAACCAAAAACTCCTTATAGGAAATCAACTAGAACGACATCTAAATCAGTTACACTACAAGACCAAAATGGATTATTGGACAATGGTAATAAATAGAATAAGAAAATATTCTATATTAATTTACCTGTAATTTGTTAATAATTGTATTAATCTTTTAAATAATATTTAGAATTTGTAAAATTATATTTTGTTTTTAGCTTTGTTTGATGATGAAAGTGAAAGTAAACCAAAAACTTCTTATAAGAAATCAACTAGAACAACATCTAAATCAGATACACAACAAGACAAAAATAGATTATTGGACAATGGTAATAAATAGAATAAAAAATATTGTTCTGTATTAATTTACCTGTAATTCATTAATAATCGGATATTGTTTTGTATTAATAGATTGTCAGAGTTTAACTGATGAAAAATTTGGTTATGAAACTCCTAAAAAGTCTAAAAGTTTTCATGATACAAATGGTCTCAAAAATAGTGAAAAAAAATGTGTGTCAAATATGAATTTGATATCTAAAACTCTCAAGTCTGAAAAAGATGCAACTGCTGTGCAAAATCTCACAAAAACACCTAAAGTTATACGAAAACGAATTGCAAAAGGTTATTTGTTTATAAATTATTCTCTGAACATTAGAAATTTAAATAAATTTTTTTTAATGTTTTCAGGGATAGCATATCAAAAATTTGAACTGCTTAACGAGCAATGTGATTCAGATTATAGTATGAGTAGTGAAAATAGTGACAAAAATAATGAAAGTGACAGTGACTTTAGTAGTGTTCACTCAAATGTTGAACCAGAACAACCAAAAGTAAACAACACAAATATTTCGTTAAGAAGATCTACTAGAAAGAAAGATATTTCTTATGTAAGTATTTATTATATTTTCACTCTTTTTTGATTTTTGATTTAAATATAATGTAATATATTGTTTTAAGGTGTATAGGTCAGATGAATATTTTTTATCCAAGTCTGCTAAATCTTTGAAAAAATCAAAAACATCAGACAATACATTAAAATTATTGAAAAATCCTACTTTAGACCGAGGACAAGTTGACAAGTTATCAAGAAATTCCAACACTACACATGATGAAAAGTTAAAACATTTGTATAAAGAAATCACATCCAATTTTTCATACTGGTCATCTTTACTGAAGTGAAAATGCAATGTTTTTGAAAACTTAATATTATTATTTTATAATATTTGTTTGTTTTATAGAGAAGGGTTTAATTTATTACTCTACGGATTTGGTTCCAAAAGACAAATCATTAACGATTTTAGGACATCTATGTTGGAAAAAGAGTCTGTATTAGTCATTAACGGTTTTTTTCCTGGACTGACATTGAAAGAAGTATGATATATTTTTAAATCTATTGTACACATTTATGTATTACTACTATATCATCAATACATATCCATCATATTAAATTATTTACCTGAAATGTCATTGACTCATATATGGCATGTGTATTGTTTAATGATATTTTATAGATACTTGAATCGATAACTACTGGTTTATTGAATCTGGATAGTTGTCCTGTAAATACTGAACTTGCTATTCAGCAAATTGAAGAAATTCAAAGTTCAAAGAATTCTGAACACATATATATTCTTATACACAATTTGGATGGCATAGAATTGCAAAATAACAAAGTACAGCACATACTTTCAAGGATCTCTTCATTAAAAAATGTACACCTCATAGCATCTATAGACAGAGTAAACGCTGCTCTGAGTAAGTGTCATACAACCATTTGGAATTGATTCAAGTGCTCAAGTATTGAAATATATATTATTCATTAAACTATTTTTTTCTATTACTTTTTGTAGTGTTTGATAATACAAAATTAGGCGATTATAATTTTATATGGATGAACTGTACTAATTATTTACCATATACAGTCGAAACTAAATTCGTTGAATCCTTAATGATCAAAAATACTGGATCCACATATGCATTGTCAGGAATGAATAATTTCTTTAAGTCGCTCACGGCCAACGCTAAACGTATTTTATTGTTACTGATTAAAAATCGCATTGAAAATAAAAACAATAAAAAATATGGAGGTAAATAATTGTTCACTATATTTCTTCAAATACGACTTTAAGTATGTTTTTATGTATGTGTGTATATATATATAGGAGTTCCATTTTCAACTCTTTATCGTTGGTGCCGCCAACAGTTCTTAGCTAGTACGGATCTGGCTTTGAGAAGTCAGTTGGTCGAGTTCGTTGACCATGAGTTAATTAAGTGGAAACGTGATGCCGACGTGCTATATGTATCTGTGGACGTTGATGTGCTTGTTCAGTTTTATAAACAAAACAATGAAGATGATGAATAAAACATAATTTTTAATATATATATATATATTGTTTTAGAATGCCAAATAGAATAATTTTTCTTAATAATTTATAATAAATAATAATAGTAATAATTTATCAAAATATTTATAACATAATATACAATAATATAATAAAAATTAATTTTTATATATATTTAACTATTCTATGATTATATTATTTGTCAACATTAACTTATTATAACTTTCATAACTTTCATAACTTGACTAGATATCTACTTTTGAATTATGCCCACACCTATAACAAAAAGTTATATTTATATAAACATGTGCCGTACCATTGTTATAGATTGTATTTGAATGATTTTATAACATTTTTTTTTTTTAACACTTGCAAACATTCATATATGTTTTGTTAATTGAAATTAGTAATATATTTAACAAATTAAAAAAATATTTGAAATTAGGGTCCCCAATTTCAATTTTGCACACTGTTTTAATCATAATAACATGTTTTAATTTGGACTGCGACTTTCGAATTATCTTCTTGACTTGATTATCCATATTGTGTTTAATAAAGTACGATAAACTTTTACAGCACACTAAGTAACCTCTGTTATCAATAGTAATTTCCACTATAGATTAACAATTTATTCTGGGTTAAGTTACATATTTTTTGCATGTACTACAATGTAAGTAGTAGTTAAGTAAATCACAAATGAGAATAATGATATATTAATCACACAATGACCCATCATATGTGTAATGAAATTAAAAAGTACCCTATACAAAATCATTGAAAAAAAAGATGTGATTTCAAGTGTTTTGAGTATATAAATATTTAAAATATATGAATTGTGACTTGTAGTGTACCAAATTTCTGACGTAAACTTCTGAAGCAAACTTTTGACGTAAAAATATTTTAATTTACCCTTTACTTTTTAAGTAACGTTCTGGTTAATTTTTCTAATATAAAAAATTTTAAAAAGTAATCTATGTTTTTATATCTAAAAACTTAATAAAAAGAAAAAAATGTTATAAAATATTAAAACAACACATGGTTTGTATAAAATAATAAACCTGTATACTTACGCGTAATGAAGCATCCCAACTGGCAGAAGCTAATGCTGTTCCGTCAGGTGAGAGTTTTATACTTGTAACTCTGTTCTCATGTCCATATAATAAACTAACTCTTTCACATTTTAAACTATCCCATGCATTTATTGTGTAATCTGTATAGCCACCAAACAATATTCTACCTATTTAAAAAAAAAGTTATTAATTATTAAACACTTGGTAAAGAATTCAGTTTATTTTATAATGTATATTGATGAACAATAATTTTTTTAAAATATTGACATTTATCAACTATCCGTTGACAGATTCTCATGATAGTATAACATATTAACTCATTTAACAATACTTCTCTTATAATTTTTATCTTTAATCTCGTAAAAAAAAAAATTGTCTTATTTGTAGATTAAATATAATTAGATCTTTTGTAATATTCGTATTGTATATTATTTTATTAAATTCATTCAAACAGAACTTACCACTAACTGAAAAGTCTATAGAATTAACTCCAAACAAAATACTTTCTTTTGAATATACAGCGACTTCTTTGTCTGCCCTTAAGTCATACATACGACACTATTATAAATAACAAATATATTACGCTTGGTGAAACAAATAAAACAAATGTTTTCTAAATTACTGTAGAATCATCCGAGCCAGACGCCACGGCATCTCCACTTGGATGATATTTCACACTATTTATATCAGAGTGATGGCCTTCAAATGATTGAACACTTTGACCAGTTCTCATATCCCATAAAAGTAACATTTTATCACAACTCTGTGCACAGAAAATAATTATTATTTATAACTGTATGATCATGATATAATTATGATTTATGTACATTTTTTGTAAAGAAAATTTGATTTCTCCCCGATAAAATTACTTACACCAGATATAAAAGTATTGCCAATTTCTGATGGTGATAAATCAATGGACATTATGTCACCCGTATGACCGTGGAATGACTGCAACATTTGACCTGACTCGACATCCCATAGAGCAGCAGTAGCATCTCCACTTCCAGTCAATATCTTAAAAATAAAATTATCAATAATATGTAATAATGATAAACATATGTTTATGTTTTCTCCACGGAAAACTAATGCAAATACCTGTTGATCCGAATTCGGAAACAAGCAACAGGACATAAAATTTGTATGAGTACCAACAGTTTTCTTTTTAGCCGATGGATCTTCTTCAGGATTGGATATATTAAAAACTGTTACTTTGTTGTCCAGACCACTTAAAATAAAAATGGGTCACCAATCAGCAATTATCACAAAAACAATTTATCCTCTGAACTTAAATTTATAAACCCAAAATCACAAAATATTATACACTTTAACTGCGTGTATGTATTTCAACAACTACGTTGTCATCATCGGCGCGAACTATTAGATTATTCTTTAATCAGTAGTACGCATAAATAAGAATAAATTCGATAAATTTAAGTATAAAACAGTCACAACGTGTTCTATTATATTTAATTTTAATTTATCCTCTAATTAACATTTTCATAACACTACTTAAGTAAGTATTCTACTATTCAACTTTTAACGAATATATTATATTTAAAACATTTTTATATTCCAAGTTTTTTATAAATTGTGACACATGATATTATGATACCTTAAAATTTTAATTATAATCTTACCCGCATGCAACCAAGTTGCCCGATGGTGAATAGGCACATGCCATCACCCAAGTTGTTGGCATCGTAACTGTCTGTTCTTTTGCAGACGTAAATGCATCCCAAATTAGTAATTTACCATCCTAGCATTCATATGCATCGACACCAAGCAAGCATAATATTATTTTATTAAAAATGTATGCGTGTGTGTAAAAATTGTATAACTTAAAGTACCTGTGATGACGAAACAATGTGTCGTTTGTCCGGAGACCAATCACAACACAACATTTTGGCTTGGTTTCCTTTTAATAATCGTCTAGGCTTTATATTCAAGAATGTAACTTCTTCTAAACGTTCTGCAACATTTGCCACTAAATAAAATGCTTTACATTAGTTGTCATGTAAACAATTAAGTAAGGTAAAATATAATATTATTTAATATTGTTCTTTTATAGAATTATGTACATGTCACATCGTTAAGTTTTTTTCTTTCTTCTTCGAGCTTGTGTTTTAAGCAGTCAGCTTCACGACTCAATAACTCTACTGTTTCAGTTCGGGTGTTCACGTCTAACGCCATGTCCAAATTCCAAATGTTTCTCAATGCAATATCTGCCAGTCGTGGTGCTACTGAGTACGATTTGCAGTCTTTCATTAAGCAAACTTTTTGAATTGTTTGTGTTCTATAAAGAGCATAATAGTGTTTATAAATGTGTATAGTTTTATATAGATAGAATTAAACAAAGTATTACTGTTACAAATTTTGAAAAGAAAATGAAAAACAGAAAAAATGTATATTTAAATATTTTCTTCAAGTCATAAACTAAATTCACATATTTTAATCTTAACTTCTAATAAGATGGTGTACAACATTACTCGGATTTTTCTTAAAATTCGTTTAATTTTGTTCATGTCACTTCAACCGTGCAAGTGATTGAATTATTATGGCAGAACAGTAAATATGTTTTAACGTAATGTCGCCTTCATTAGTTAAGACGCGTATCAAAAGTTATTTGTCGGATATTACTTAATAACACATTTCCTTGGATAGAGAAAGTTGAAAATGAAGGATGTATACTTAAAAATGAATGAACGGAAATCAATATGGAATACAATCAAGGAGAAGGAAAAGGACAGAACTTTTAATAAGAAACAATGCATAAGTTACTAGGATAGTTACAGGAAAAATAACTCGTCAACACCTTAAAGTAGCAGTTTAGATAGAGAACCATCAGTTTGGATTGAAAAAAAAAATGCTTTGTTGTTAGACATTGCAATGCAATTTTTATAACTGTGGAGTGTTTGGCGGATTATTTTAATGACTATTAAGTAGGTCATGTCCACAATACAATAGATATTCGTACGAATTTATAGGGGAAAAAATCTAAGTCGGTACAGAGATTGTATGGCTAACATTCTAAACAACGGGGCATTCAACATGTCACAAGAACGAAAATAAATAAGAATCGAATAACGTTAAATCATAATTGAAGCGGTCCTAAAAGGATCGATCGGACGTTACGTCGATCTATTAAAACGTACAATTAGTTGTGAGTCATCGTCGTCGTCGTACGTACTATTATTGAGATACATGGTATGACGATCGTACCGTCCATCGTGTCGATCCGAGCGGAGCGCGACAGCACGGGGTAGACGGTTCGACAGACGGAGAGAGAACGAGCGCGAAAGGGACGTCGAGGGTTTCGAAAGGGGGGTGATGGAGGGGGGTGCGTGAAGACACGCTCTTTGTACGTACGCGCGGTGATGCTCACCTCGTTCTTGAATGCTATTGTTTGATTTATAACCGTTTTCGCGTGGCCGCGCTACGCACCAGGAGCCTCCGTCGCAATCGTTCACCGTCCGACGCGCGAGATCATGTCCACCGTCGTGGTCGTCACAGCGGGCGACAGTAGGCGTCGTCGTCGTCGTCGTGGCGGTGGTGCGCGCGCGATCGAAATCGAACGACTGTCATCGTTCGGTGACCGCGGCGGCGGTCGCAAAGGACGGCAGAAACCGATAGATTTCTCTCGCGCGATCGATATCGTACGCGATTCTCAGCCGCTCTCCGGGCGCGCTTTCCCCTGTGCCTACGGCGGCGGCGGGCGGTGGCGGAGGGGAAGGCGAGTTTGTTTGTTTTTCTTTATCGTCGGCCGCACAAAGCGCCCCGCCGAGCGACATTTTCCGGATTTCCCGCACGCCAGCTGTTGGGCGCGCGCGTCCGTTCAACGACAACGATTGGTCTCGGTCTCTCTCCCACAAGCGGGTAAAATCGTGATAGCCGCGATAAACCGCGGCGACCCCCGTTCCGTGATAACAGAGCTGTCTACGGTTTTGGCCCGGTGTTTGGTGGGGCTAATCCGTTTCGAGCGCGACGGGTTTGCCGATTTTCGCGTGGACCAGAAAACCCGGTGTTGTTCGAAGTCGTCGTTGGAAATTATTGTTTGGACCAGAAATGGAATTGACCGGACGAACAGAGACGCCGATCGGAGGAGAACAAACAAAAAGCGATACGGATACGGCAAACCAAGTTGACAGCCAAACAGGTCGTACAGCCATATGCCAAGTATATAAATTAACATACTATAGTTATTCTACAGCGGCGTTTTCTGTGTACTCTCTGCGTTCGCTGGAAAAATTTTGTTCTTAACTTTGTCTCTACGGTCTTTGTCTTTACTGAAGAAATAACCCGTTTACTGGACTTTTGGTTTTGTACGTTTCAGACCACCCGTAGTACAGTCAAGTGCGGACAAAAACGTCATCACGGTTGCCGGCCAATCGTACGTAGACACCGAAGCTGGATTCCTGCTCAACGAGGAGGATTTAACGAACACTAATAAACCGGTAGAACGATGTGTTGTGTACAATTACTTACCCGTTTTTAGAAACTTAAAACACACACACAAACATTAACATTGTTAACGTCGACAGTACACTTTACTTGTCATTCAGCTTCACAGTAAAAGACTGCTTTGCATAAGTGAAACGATTATTTTTACAAATTGCCACTCTTATGTGTGGAGTAAGTTTTTGTGGGCTTACGTGTCGTAAGCAGCTATGTAATTGATAAATACTATTCATGTACAATTGCTGTGTAAAATAAATATATTTTAATTTTCATAATTACAATTATTATTAAATAAAAATTTATTTATTGCTTTGAACATAAATTATAAAAATAATATTAAACTCTGAATTCACTTTTACAAAGTTTCAATCAATTGTGGTGTTCCTTAAGTTTCATAAACCTACGAATAGTTCATTAATAAAAATCAATGTGTTTTATGCATATTACAATATGAATTTTTATATCTCATTTATTAATTTCAATGTATATTTTATTTAGATAATATTAGCACCAGAACCCAATCCAATACTATCAAAATCTGAACAGCCTACATGTCTAGAATGCAATCAAGAATTTGGTATTTCCTACTTAATGACAAATTTTGATCATCCCGTCTGTGATAGATGCAAGTATGCGTTATTTCAAGTTAATTAGTTAATCTGAGTGTAAGACAAATATAATATACTTGTGAAAATAAAATTTTGGCCAATATTTTTCTTACTTTTAAATTAAATAAAAGTAAATTATATTTCATTAACTGTTTTATCGTGTGTTTATACAGAGAAAAATATGGAAAAGAAAAATTTGATCTAATTACCAAGACGGAAGCTAAGAAGGAATATTTATTAAAAGATTGCGATATCGACTTGCGTCCACCTCCACTTAGATATATTCTTGGCAAAAATCCGCATAATTCCAGATGGGGTGAAATGAAATTATATCTTCAACTTCAAGTGAGTTGCTTGTAAAAATGTCAAATAATGTACAGGAAGTGTTTAAAGTTTGATAATTTGTAGGTTGAAAAAAGAGCACTAGAGGTATGGGGCACCGAACAAGAGGTGGAAAGACAAATTAAATTAAAACAAGAAAAACAAAAGGCCTCAAAGTTGAAAACTTTTAAAAAAAAAGTAAAAGGTATGATTATTATTTATGGTCAACACAAAATGAGATTAAAGATAAATATCAATTTCAGAATTAAGAATGTCAACCAGAAGTAGTTTATACACTAAAGTGACAAAAGCATCTCATCAACACGAATTTGATTCTGAGATATATAATGAAGAAGAGGACAATTATGAGCGTACTTGCACTTCTTGTGGGTTTCACGAAATTTTTGAAAAAATGTAAACAAAGTAAATACATGTTTTTTAACAGATTTATTTATACAGAATTCTTCCTCCACTCAATCATGTATAAGGTAATATATTTTTTAAATGAATTGTGCTTGTCCTAGTTTTATCAAGTTTCTTAGTGTTAGGTTTTTTTTTTAATATGTACATTCAATGTCAATAATTTACTGAATATGTATTTTTTTTATTATTATTAAAAACATTATAAGATAATATGTTTATGGTGTTATTCACAAAAAAAAAAAAAATTGCAATTCATAATATTGCAACACAGATTCTTCCCACTGTGGAGTAACTGAAACAAATGCATTACAATAATTAATAACCTTTTATTATTAACAATGGAACATTAACAATCAATAATTTTAATAACATACTTTATAGGGAGACAAAAAAAATTTGAATAAAAGTTTATAGGATATTAAAAACTCACCGATATAATGAATATAGTTTTGAGATATACTTGCGTGTTAAAAGATGTCTAATCATGTTGTATATCAATTTTGTTTATATTTTTCTTTAATAACAATTGTCCTATTTAAAACTATTAGAAATAAATAAATAAATAACGATAATAATTATTACAAATTTAATTCAAAATGTGTTGTTACAGTTTTTGTTTTGCTAGTTCCGCTAAAATACGTACTAAAGTTTAAAATATGAATTTAATTTAATTTTGTACATATAAATAACAAACAAGACACAGAATGATTCTTTTGGAGGAACTTAAACATGCGGCCTGAATCAGTGTAATCTCAAGAGCTTCGATTGTGTGTGTGGCATGCGTCTGTACCAGGTTGATGAGCCACGGTTCAAATTATCGAACCTATACAGATACTTCATACAGTCTAACCAGTTTCCGAACACTGGCATGTCTGGAGGCATACCGGCAGCTAATCTGTAAACAAAAATATTTCAATACCTTATGTTCTCAACAAATATCAATAATAAATTAATAAAATATATTCAGCACCCACCCACAGTTATTGATCGCCGTACAAGCCGTCACGACATTGAATGGATACGTAACTGCGTTAGCTATATACTGAAATTGAAAAAAACAATGTTTAAATAAGTAAAATGCATTTATAATGATGTTAATTTACTTAAAAACAATTTTTTATAGAAACATATCAATATAGATATATAGATATATACAAAAAAAGTCAATGAGTATTACATTGATTATAGAAAAATTAAAAATATAAAAGTTGTTGTTATAAGTGTGTTCATTACTAACAGTTTTGATAAAGTCATTAGGTATTAGACAAAAAAATAAAATATTATTGGTATTTTCTACCAAAACCAAAAGTAATAAACACACTTATACAACAACTTTTCTATTTTTCTTTTTTCTTTATTCAACATAATACTCATTGGCTTTTTTTGTATATTTAAGTATACATATACATATATTATATATATATATATATATATATATATATTCCTTTTTATTTATTATTTATGAGTATTAACTATAGATATAAAATTTTTATTTCTATTCTTTATTTTTGTATATCCTTTTTATTCTTTATTTATTTTCTGTTTTGTTTTCACTACTTTATTATATATATATATTGTTATTTGAATATATCCTATTGAAATATGGGTGTTACATTAAATTGTTGTAATGAATTATATTGACAATTTTCAGTTATAGGAAATAATATATTTGCATTATTTGCAAATATCATTTATGTTGATAAACGATATTTTTTTAAAATGTATTTTATTAATATATATATAACAAAACCAATTTGTTTCCCCAAATGATTTTATGTTGAAAATTCATTCAACATTTTAAAAACATAAAAAGTAATACCTCGATATTAAAACAAAATTTCCAATGAAAAAACAGAATGATATTACATATTTGCGGCACACCATCTTTTATTAAAAATAAGAACATAGATTTATTTTTACCGCAGCAACAAAATCAGCAATGTTCAAAGTCATGGGCGAAGGATCGAATAGATATCGCGAGAATGCTTGTTTAGCCACGTTAATAAGAATCACCGTGCCTAAACCAGATAGTAGACGAGAAATGACTCCAGCATATAGTCCGTTTAGTCCCTCTTCGCGACTAATAAGTAAAATCGACTGTAACACTACACTAAAATTAAGAGTTAAAAATAATATATGCATTTAAATTGCAAGTATAAAACAAAATCAATTATTTTTTATACACTAAAACTCACGTGTAACGATGTTCATAACCTACGAATTGAGCCATCATTCTCATAGAAACGACTTGTAAGGGATGACTCAGTATGATACTTGTGGCTGTGCACAACATTTCTTTTGAAGTGTTAATCGCACATTTCTTCCATCTACATGGAGTTGACACAACTTTAATTAATATAATACGACTATTATAAATAAATATAAATATTTTTTTTTAAATTCGGAAGTTATTAGTGTAATGGTGTTAAGTGGATGATAAAGGGTACAAATCTATTATTGTTTACCAAACTTAAAGTATAAGTATATTATGAGTATATTATAGTATAAGTATATTTTTTCCTGTAAAAACATGTTGCACATTGGTCACGCTCAATTTTATTTTACTATTATAAAATATTATAGTAAATGGTATTTAAAACAGATCCTTTGTAAAACAAAAAACGTGTTGTTCTCGAGATTACAATTTCATATAAAATCTTTAGTAAATTTAAAAAATATATATTTTTTATTTTAGTCTCGGAAAGTTCCCCGTTTTTGACCGGTTTTATAATGTTTATAGAATAATAATAACAACGATTTTATTATGTTTATAGAATAATAATAATAATAATAATGTTACTCACAATTCTAAATCCGAATCTTTAATACTTGCATTTGGATTTTTATCAATCTTAATATAATCAGATATTAGAATCGATGAAAAATGTTCAACACAAATTCCTAAAATCTTAGGAGTTAGTCCAACATACATTCCTTTTAGTCCATCAACAGAATAAATGTATTTAGCTGAAAATAATGATTACAGCAAGTTTAAAAAATTAATTACAAAACAGATATCACGAAATTAGTTTGTAATGTCCCGACGTTAAAACTAATTGCTTTTGAATACAGTTATGTATATAGATTTTCTAAGGCGTATTTATAGTCATATTACGTTTTATATTTATACAGACATTATCTTACTAACAATAAAACGTATAACAAACATGGGAATTGAGAACAGTATTTGTTATAATAAACCAGATTTGTTCAAACACAGAATATAGGTAATAAAAGCAATGTATTCTGTGTGATTTGTAATAGAAACGATGTACAAAGTAAAATTCTAAATAATTACCGTATACTATTAAATTGGGAAGTATCAAACGTTCTTCGCCAAAGATAGATTTGTAGCGATACGGTGCCATGGGTTCGTGACCAATCTGTGGAAAAAAATCATAAATGAAAATAATAAGTGACTAACTCATGAAAAAATTATAACGAAGAAGTAAATCAGTTAACGTTCCAAAGAATTGAGACACAGTAAGAAGTTTGAGCAAAGTACTTGAAATCCAATAGTCAACTGGTCTGCGGACAGTCTGAAATCTAACCTGACTTCTAATCAAATCGATTCAATCCAGTTCTCAATATAGGTTCGGTGTATGGAATTGTACAACAAGTCTGAAATATTTAGTTTTTCAAACGACTCCATTTCCGTCGCGTCGTCTTTGAACTTACGTCAGTCGCTGCACCAACAAGTCTCGACCCGTGTCAACGCGTCGTACTTATAATAATGGGTCGTCGTGGTAGTAAGCACAGATGTTACATAAATACGTCGCGGCCACAACAGAGATTCGAAACCCCTAATGCGGGCGCTTCCTCGCGGTAAAAACTTCACACCGAAAAACAACGACGTATGGTCGAGACCTACACGCGCGTCGCGGCATTCGACGACTCCCGAACGCTCGCTGCTCACCTGTACGAGAAACCGGGCGTAGTCCAGGGGATGCGTGATGAACTTCATGGCGCATTTCGCCAATAAATTGTTCCTGGACGAATCGACGATTTCGTCCCTTCTGTTCCCGTTGTCGTACGAATCCATCGCATGAACCGTAACGCGTGATTTCGAAACGTGCGCGAACGACAAGAAAACAGACCGCGTTCGCCGCTTTCGAAAACGAAAACTCGCCGGGCTCGTCGCGGTCCGAGTTCGACACGGCGTGAAATATGAAATACGAAAAGTCGACCGTTCGGCGGGGGCAGGGGATCGCGATTTATTTTTATCACGCCGATAACGATTCGGAATAAAATTCGATGGCCGTCTCGCTGGGCGCCGCTCTCGACGTTATAACCCGATAAGACGTAACGGGCGCGCGTTTACAGTGCAACCAACCTGAACCGGTGCTAAACGCGTTCCGTTCTAGTTCTGTCGTGTCGAACTGTTATTTCCCTCAAGACTTTGATATAACCATAGAACATCATGTAAGCGACACTTAAGGTAATAATAAAATTTGTTTACAAAATTCGCGAGGGCCGTCAGGAAATTGGCAACGCGTTGAACCCGCGAGATTCGTCTTCGAAGTTAGTAACGTTTATTCCGCTGTGATACGATAACAAAATCCTAAGAACAAAATGTCGCATGGTGTTGTGTCGTATTGTAGTACAAACGTAATGATGTAAATGAACAGTGACAGTAATACCCATAGAGTAATAATATAATAATGTGGTAATACCACAGATTAGATGAATACAGATGGATCGTTCGGCTCGAGAACAAAAGAATTGCAAATACGCTCTTCTGATTGGTTCCCCCCACAAATCAGTGTAGACGCACACGACAACATACATTATTGTGCTGATATCATACGATATTATTGTACAACTTCTTTGTTATTTTAAATATTATAATAATAATAATGATTATCATATGCCGGTAAAAATTTAATGCATCTTAAGCACATATTTCTTTCCAACTAATATGAGAATTAAATTCAAACCAATAGGTTATCTTACAAGAGCAATGTTTTAAAGTTTAAGTAAATATATTGTGCAGTTACACGGATTTCTGTTGGAATTAATGACGTCATTTTTTTTGTTTACATCGCGAGTGATCCATCTGTATTCATCTAATCTGTGGTAATACAGAGTACAAACTAACAATTTTGTATAATTTATACTTTGTACAATATAATATCACAGATAATTTCAAGTTATCTGTATTCTGTGTTAATATTGTGCTAATATATACCCGAAGCAAGGTGAAATTTCCGTAGAATTCTGTATTTGGATGTAGAATACCAAACTATAAAATCATTTCCATAATGACAAGACTATATGAGCGAGGTACTGTATGATACGTAGTGATTTACAACCACGATTATAGTAAATTATAATAACATCCATGTTTACGACTGAAAAATTTTAAAATTCATCCAATTGTATGTAAGAATACTCATAACAACAACATTGAAGACAAGTAAACATCGAAATTAAAATATCGGTAAAGCTTTATGATCGATGCAAAACATCGCAACTATTGTTGTTGATTATGATATTAAATGTACACCTGTGTACTTCTATCATTGACAATGGAATTATAACAGACATAATACAACCATCAACTTTAGAAATTGAACAAAAAAATATATCACCTATTATGGAATTTATATTAGATATAGGATATTTTATAAAAATTCCGTTCAAAATTCAATTACAATAACTGATAGTGTTAAAGTAAAATGATTAGAGTTATCAAATATTCCAAAGGATGATTTTATTTACCCATTCTCCGTCACAGAAAAAAAATTTTCTAGTATGAAAAAAAGAAATTTAGATTTTGTTCTTTAATAATATATAATAATATATCATTAATTAATATATAATATTTCTTTTTCACTGGAAGGATTCTTCACTCCTTCATGCACGCCTTGTAAATAACTAAATTCACTCTCAATTAATCGTTTAAATTTAATGTAACAAATTGTGGAATTGTAAAAAAAAAATAATAATATTTCATTAATAGTTTTTAAATTCTCACTTATTTTAATAAATATGTTGTTTAAAACATGTAAGTAACATGTTATATTTTATTTTATTTATATGTTTTATACATTAAAAATTATGTATATTGTATAAGTTTCAGAAGTTAGAATATATCAATAGAAATCCTTTCTTAAAATTAAAAAAAATATATAAATTTATTAAAGTTATATATTTATAATTAGAAAATGTATAAAATATTACAATATAAATGTCTATAATATGTACTATTGGTTTCGATAAAAAGCCATTATTAGGAAACAAAAACCGTTCGTTTCGCCCCCCTCTTCCTAAATCGAATTTAAATACGCAACTGCAAGCACATATATATATATTCGTCTACAATTTATACAAATATAAGTTTTTAATAAATAGTATAAATATAGTTTGATATAAAATAATTAAATTGTAGTTTTGTAAACATACAAATGGAACGTGATAATTATTATTAATAAAAATATATAAGAGTTAGAAATGTTAAAATACAATAATAATTATAAGTCCAAACCAAAACGAACCATAATAAAAACAAAACAAAAAGTTTCGAGAAAATATCGCACAAACACACAGTAATAGTAATTTTTGAAAATTAAACAAATACTTAACTACTATACCTTGAATTATATATATATATATATATATATAATATATATAGCTATGTTCGTGTAATAGTGTTTAAAAGTAGACGTTTTTAAGAATAAGCAATCACTAATAAAATATAACGTGAAAACGTGTTTAAATAAACATGTTTTGAGAATTTCGGCGAACGTCAATATAAAAAGTCGGATTCCATCGGCAAAAAAAAAATAATGTTGTCTATACGTATATGTTTTAGTCGAATTATAATCATATGCACTTTCATTAATGACGAATCGCATGGTGATTACAGACGGGTTTACACGCATTATCAATGTATTCGCATGACTGCATAACATATATATATATATATATATATATATATATATATATATATGTATATTATAAAAGGCTATAGGACTTACAACAGTATAGTATCTATTTGGTACTCAAGTTATATATTTCAGTTTGGATTCGTTGTCCGTTTCGCGCTGCTGCAGTTTGCCGGATTGTTCCTCGACGGCCTTCAACAGTTTCGCCTGGGACCCAGTGGCATGCCGAGCGATGTTAAGTCCTGGTCGTCGAGCATAAACAACGCGTCCAAGTCCACTTGCTGCTCGACGAACTTGTTCACGTATTCGCCGACACCGGCCGACACCAAGAACTTGTGTACCGTCGACCATTTGGCGCTGCGCCCGTTCAACGCTATGTTTTCCTCTGCGGCGGCAAAAACACGCACATAATTATGTAAAGAAATCATATATTGTATCATGACGCGATGGAGGAGGAGGATGCGATGTGAAAACAATCGATTCGAGTTAAACCGTACTTAAATTTGATTAAAAAACATTTAAGACACTTAAATTGTAATAATAATAGTTGGAAACTCGATCTCAAGTTAACTTGAGCCCAATTCTGTTTACTGGATAGTTATAGAATATATTGACGGCTACGATTAACAAAAAATTGACACAAAAATATTAAGCAACGTTATTCACACACGGGTGACAACGCGTCAGTAACTTGTGTATGAGCCCGTATTTAATTATATAGTTTTCCACCTGTCCTATATAATAATTTTTATTTAACCGTTTATTTGAAAATTCACGATTTGTAAATAATTCATTTTACAATAAGTATATGTGAGAAGGCAAATAAATGGCTTGGTTCGTTTGAATAAAGAAGTTGTCCAGTGGTAATACTTAAGACAGAGGAGTTGTTATAATTAGTTTATAAGGTCTATACACCATCTGCGTGCGAGTCTTCTTGATGGGTTCCCAGGTATGGTATTGGAGTTTAGTTGGAAAATTAAAAGGATTAAGGTGGGAAGAGAGTCGTGAACAAAATGGAATTTGAATCAGAAACAGTGTATATATGAAGGTATGAGTGGAGGGTTTCATTAGAAACGTATTTTGGTGCATTGGTGATTAGTCGGAGGTTAAGGATTGGAAAACCTTAATTTTCTTGAGGTTAGAGCGTTTAGCTGCACCTCAAATTTGGATACCATAAATCCAGATGGGTATTAGTAAGGTTTTTTAATATGATTTTTGTTCGAATATTGAGTTTAGAAGATTTGTTGAGAAGAAAATATAAGGATTTACGGCGGTTAGGTAATAGACGTTAACAATAGACTTTGGTTTTTATGCGAGTAGCCCAAGTGAGCCTTTTTTTTTCAGCATTAGACCAAGATAGTAAACATTAGTGGACATGGAAATTAAATTATTATTAAAAGAAACCGAAGGAATAAGACCTTGGCGTAAGGTAAATGTGATATGAGATGATTTTTCATTATTGGCTTTAACTTTCCATTTTGAGTACCAGATTGAAATGTCATTCAGGTGGTTTTGAAGGTTTGAACTAGCGATAGCGGGATCAGCAAAGTGGTGTAGATAACTTTATTGTCGGCAAATTCGGCAACAGAAGTATTTGGACATATTGGTTGATCGGCAGAAAATAAATTGTGTAAGATGGTGAAGAAAATAGTACCTTGAGAGACCATATAATAATAATAAAACAAAAACATTTAATAACTTATTACTCGCGGACCGTCTTCTCGCCGATATCTCATTCATTGTACATTTACCTATTTTGTCACTGTGTAAACGATCACCGTACATTGTTCATTATAGTTTTGTCATAAACTGGCAACATCAAACGTTTGTCATATTTCTATTGTTTTATCACGGTATGTCTATCGTACCGATAATATTGTCGGGATAAATATGTATAAAAAACAAAACAATAATATATGTCGACTTTACCGTCGCTGTTTTGGAATTCGTCCCAGGACATAGTGCTACTCGGCTGGTTTCGTTTCGCCAGACTCCCGGCGCTGCCGATACTGCACGCCTCTTCTTCTATAGTCGCTTTGGATACGTCCGGCACCGGTATGGTGGTCACGCTGGGAAATCAAATTGTTTATTATTATACTAATTTTTCTCCGCCGGTATACATTTTGCAATATTATATATCCGGTCACCGTCCGACGAAATCGCGGGACGTACCTAACCAATAGCTGCAATTCAAATGAAAATTATTTAATTTCGTGTGTTAAGCATATTGGACAGATCGTATAATGCAAATGGCTTTAAGCGATTTTTAAATCACGAGACCCTAAAAAGTAGTAAAAAATAAAATTGTAGTCAAATGCATTCATTATGTAGTGGATAGTTTACGAACAACGGTCAGACTTGTTATAACCGATGGCACGTCGGTTATAACAGAAGAATTATTAGAAATTCTTCATGCTAAGGGATTCCACTTTAAGGGGATTATTTATTTGCATTAAGTGTTTATTTAAAGAAAAATAAAACGAAGAAAATTGTAAAGTTCTAAATGTCGGATGTACATTTTAATAATATACATAATATTATTGTCGGTGAATTAATTTGTTTGTATCGTACTGCTGTGAATATTGTCATCCACAAACTGTGTACTCAATTGTGGTGTTGCGCAGATTCAATATTGTGTTATTATTCTTTTGTTGGTAGACAAAAATTAATTACTTTTTTCTGAACGCGACGCTTCCGAAACCCGGTCGATCGAACATGCTCCCTTGATCGTGCCTTTGGATTCTGTTCAGATCGTTGTTCGGCCGCAGATTACTGTTGACGACAAAGTCCGGTTGCGTGATCGTCCGATGCAATTCAAAGACGTCCGAAATCCTGCCCCGTTTCCCTGCGGAAGACAATGCACATACAGATTTTATATATATATTAATAAGTACGGTCTGTCCGTTTGTTTTCTGACACGCTTGGGTAAAACCGATACAAATTTATCTGCTGTATATTTGACAGTAGGTATTACGTTTGGACAACATTCTAATAATCTATATGACTAAATTGATAGTATGCGTTCGGATAATTAAAAAAATCCCCAACTTATATGTCTACTATTTTTTTGTTAATATATATAATTGAATGGTTTTAATTGGAACAGATCTTACACGGTTGAATTTTATCAATCCCGTAGGTAAAGAAAATTTGTTAAAATGAATAGCGCGAAAAATGATCAGTTTTCGAGTTGTGCGCAAAAAAATACGCGAAGACGGTAATCTTACACGATCTTACACTTAATCTATCCACGTATACTCGTATATGACGTGTCGTATAAACGAAAACAAAAATATTAAATAAAACTGTAATCGTTATTTTATTAACATTAATAATTAATTTGTACATTCTCGTGTAAAGTGCATACTGGAAACAATATTACTGCATGACACTACTAATAATAATATAATGAAAAATGATGGATCTACGATTGCAGCTGCAGTTGACCTAAAAAATATGTTTCGTCTCCTCCGACGGGTCGAAGACTATTGGAAATATTTTATACTGATTCTTATCATTTAGGCACGCTCATTTATAGTTTTTTTTTTTTTTTGTCCACCCATTGTCGCGTTATTATAATACAAATATATATTATGTTTGTATAATAGACCGAAGAATCGGAAATATTTTTAGTTGTCAATAGCTATTATACAGAGGACCAATATTGTTCAACATCGGAGATTGTGCGTATTATATACATTTCAAAGTCGACAATTTTTCTTCTTTTTACAATACGACATCTATTTTATCACAGACGACATAATGTATATAATCTGTACATTGCAGTTTGAATTCCCAAGTTCACTCCATTTTATACGGAGGTTTTTTCTACGTCTGTGTATCATATTTATTATGATTGGGAAAATTGAACTTGTGTTAATTTCGTAAAATTATTATAGAGGCCTTACATAACTTTTAAGATGTAAAAATCTCAATTGAAACCGATTGATAGAGACGTATAAAATATTGGAAATCGATTCGAACGTCAAATTTTAATTTTAGGACTAGAAACCAAAATTCGGATATAGACAAAATTTAGTATATTTAAAAAAAATAAACGTTTATCATCTACCTACTTGTAAATTATTAATATATTATTATGTATCTCTCTCTCAATATATATATATAATATATAAATAAATATAGTTTCATCTAAATTGCCTGAATCACTACGAAACATTAATATATTATTGTATATTGATATGTTTATAAATATTTACCTCCGTTCTCGTTTTCATACGAATTGACGTAAATAATTTGCGAGTCTCCGTTAGACGTTATGGTTCGTACGCTCGTGCTATCCTCGACCTGCGAATCGTTTTTACGTAACTATTATACATTTATTATTAATAGGTCGTGTATTTTTCGTTCCATTCTATAGAAAAACGATATCGTCTCAATTTGCATTTGATATAAAATGCGTCTTATAACAATAAACGGATGGAATAAAACGACAAAACCGTAAATATATATACATAAAATAATACATACACTCGACTCTTTTAACGATTTGAACGACGATTTGTTGGTTTTATTGTTATTGTGTCCGTCGGCCGCCTTCAGTCTTCGGTCTAATATTTGTTTCACGCCACCGCGACCCGTACTCATCGACGGTTTTTTCGCGGTCATACCGGAACCGACAATTTCCGTGAACGACTTGCAAGACAGGTCTGACGACGATTTGCGCAAACTGTCGCCGAAAAACAAAGAAAAAAAAAATTTAATAATCTTATACATCTCGTACTGCACGCTTATATAAGTTAGAAATACGTAACAATCACAATCTCTCGATAATTATAGCACCGCACGAACGCGCAATACAGGATAATATTATGTACACATATATATCATGTAGTTTCGTAATATGGTTACTGGGCATTCAAGCATAAAATTTTATTTTGAATATTTTCGAGGAATCGACTTAACTCGATAAACAAAATATCAATTTTAATGTTTTAACACGTATAGGTGATGAGTATATGTGATATGATAGGTAAATAAATCCGAACTTAGTAATTATTATTGGAAACGAAAAAATTGATATTTATGTAAGAGGTTATTTTTAAAATTTTTAATTTAGATGTAGCTAAAACTACAAACGCTTCGAAAACGTTTGATTTAACGCGTCAATAAAAATATAATGATAATATATATATGTAGGCATACTAACGACATGGGAACCGATCGGACTGTGGGTATAGCAGTTTCTGAATCAGCTTTGTTACCACCTAAGTATTCTTTTTCGACCTTTCTGATCTGTTTTTTTTCTTTCTCTCTTTCTTTTTTCGTCCGCTCGTCATACTTCTTCTGATTACGTTCCGCGTCTTTCTGGGCTTTTTCCTTTTTGGCTTCGACTTTTTTCCTGCGGAATACAAACATTTGTATATGTATATAATACACACACACACACACACACACACACTGCACTGCTGCACCCACAACTGCATGGGCACTTCGAAATGTCCATAGCAACGTAGTCTTATTTTACCTGTTTTGCATTATTTGAGCCGCGGCAGCCTTATCCAAGTACTGGAGCACCTGAGATTTTCCGTGTATGGCCGCCAACTGCATGGCCGTGAGAAAGTCCAAATCCATAGCCCATAGGTTGACGTCAAAACCGACTAAAAACGTGACACAGCTCAAATGGCCTTTAGACGCGGCCAGATGTAACGCGTTTTGTCCCATATGATAGTTGCATTTTTCCGGGTCACCACTATAAAAAAAAAATGTGTGTGTTACGAGTACGCGTGGATGAAGTGAAACTTCTTTCAGAGATATTCAACCAATAGAGTATAATGTTTGTATTGGAGTAAAATAAACAAAAATTTATATGTAAGTTACTAAATATTCTCTATTCCGCTAGGTAAATAAATATAGGAACTGTATGAGCGGAGGGCGTTTATTAATAAAATGCTTACTTGGTAACCATTGCTAGATGCTTTAAAATGGGTTACTTGGTTTACCAATCCTAAGTCCGATCAGCCTGAGTATATGTAATAATATAAATTAAGCAAAGAAAAGAAAAGAACACACAAAAAGTGGTTAACACAAATAAGACGGTTGTGGCACTTTTGTATACATTATTTTGGGCCGATGCGTGTATGCGTGTGGGTAAACATCTAATGACATGATTACGGCGTGTGTGGGTGCACGGATGCTAGATGCGGTGAAATTGGTGGGGACGGCCAATAGGTCTGCTCGCACGCTTATGGCTACAACAGGAACATTACACGCATACGCAACTAATCTCAAGAAAACTCATGGGGACAGTGACATCCTATTTTTCAAGGATCGAAACGATCCTTGGCTGTTCACAAGTCGACCGATTCGTAGTCCTTGGGACTAATGTCGGAAGACTGGCGTGTATGAGCATTGTTCGAACCGAACGGTCCAGCCTCCGGGGAGACTGGAGCGTTGTTTCTCCCTGAACGGTCACACGTCGTTCAACCGAACCACGAGCGGCGAGCCGACCGTCCGACCCCCCGAAAGGAGTCGGGTCGCCCCGCTCGTACCGCTTGGGCAACCGCTATCACGCGCGGTTACCCCAATCCCGCGGTGGGGACCGGCTCCATCAGCACCGTAGATGTACTATGGGGTACACCTACCCTCCGGTGTCGTAACTACGCCGGTATAGCGACAGGGGCACACAGGGATATAATCCAAGTCTCTCTTAAGGTACGGGCCGGCGTGATCGATAGCGTAGCCATGCCCCGCCATTCCGCACTCTCAGAGCTGTTCCTCGGCCGACGTGCGTGCCCGGTGTCTAGCTCGCGAGGCCGTTTCCACATAGATTGCTCCTGCTAATCTGCCACCACGTAACCGATCCCAGCAGCCTGAGCTGCCCGAGGGGTCGACCGGGTCTGCTCTTGACTCGGCCGGGGCTTACCCCTCGCCCGTGGTACCGATTTGTCACCAGTTGGACATGTTTCGTCTACACTGTTTTACAGTCTCGACTGCCACACTGTTTTAATTGCGTGTATTGGGTAGTTGGTCCACCCATATTCATGGGGACAGTCGAGCGGGTCTACTCGTATGCTAACTAAAATGAGACAACGCACATGCGCAACTATTTTCGAGAAAAAGTGTCGTGACAAGCCGACCGTGACATCATTTTTTTTTTTTTTTGGTACCTTCCATAAAGAAATTTCATTTCAAAAAATGTATTCAATACGTGACAATTATATACGTGTTACGAATAACGTTTTATTTTGAGTAACGTTGACATTAACCGGTTATCTGAGTAATATTTTATAATTGACGATTATTTTATACTTCACCCGGAAAATGTAAGATTACTCACAAATTTTAGGAACGTTTATTTTGACGCGTATTAATGTACTAAATATAATTTAAAGTAAAATATTTAAGTAAAAGTGTTTAAATACATTTAGATATTTAAAATATCATCTTAATACGTCTCACAGTTATAAAATATATATATACGACCACACTAGTAAAACTTAACTCCAGAAACTCAGTTCACGATAAAAATTAACGGAGTTTCTAAAGCAATAAAATATTTAAAGGAATAATATCTATTGCGCAATATTGAAATATTGATTGAAAAATGCTTATGAAAAACAACATATGGTAAAAATGCATGTAAAATGCCAATCTATAGACACCTGTGCAAGTACGAATTTAATTTCCACAGTAGCTTAACATAATAATAATTAGTTTTTTTTTTAATTTTTCAAAATGTATTACAATATGTTTTTAAGCGCGTAATATTACATTAATTAAAAGACGATATAACTGTTTGAATTTTTTTATAATTGACATTAGCCAACCAGCTTTTGAATAATGTTATCATTACCAGGATTATGTTTAAATAATTCATATTTTTTTAGCCAGAAGGCCGAGTTTACACTAAGAAAAAGCAAGTATTTATGACGAAGTTTTGTCCATCGAAAAATCATAAAATATACGAGTAATTAACGTTTATAAAATATAAATAACGGTTCGCTCAGAAAGCATGTGTTATTTAATCGCATTGTAATTAATATATATTTATAAAAAACACAATACAAATTTATATATATATACGCATGTCGAATGTCGTCGAAATTCTCACGCGCTGTGGTATATACCGTAAGTACATCCGTAAACGATAGTTTTTACCGATGACTCGTAATTATAGTCTTTGTTTCTAATATTAATATATATATATATAAACATATATATTTTTTATATTATTACGTATATATTACTGTCATCAGTATTGTTTTCATTTTGCCGAAACCGAATCGCGTAGAACGATTAGTCTTGGATTTTGAATGTCACGCTTTCTCACCGATCGTTATACAATACATGTAATAATACGTCATCGTGTATTTCTTCGGATGGCGGTTGGGTGTATGTGTGTATGTGTATGTGTGTGTGTAGAAGAACCGCGAGTTCGAAAAACGTGCCCAGGTGTCCTTAATACTCACCCCCTTCCGACAAGTATTCTGAGCGCTTCCAGGTGTCCTTTGAACGCCGCCCACATTGTCGGTGTCATCCCGTCATCGTCTTTGGCGTTACAATCGCGTTTCGTCGCTTCTTTTAGTATGTCCAAAAAACCGTCTTGAGCCGCTCTGGGTAAAAAAAAACAAAATCGTTAGTTATCGTCCAATAAAAAATGGAACGGATTAGTTGTACTAAAAAATTACTGTACATAAGCCTAGACCGTCAAGATTATAATATATGGAAAATATTATAGAGATACATTAAAAATCAATTTCGAAAACTCGAAACAAAGTACAAATGGATATGAAAGATAATTTGTAGGGGAGTGACGATAAAATAAATAAAATATTAATGTCGTCGAATTTAATCCAACTCCATTCGACCTAAACGAATATTTACGCAAAAGTTAAGACCTAAAACGTTTTCTCGCGTTCAAAAACGGTATACGTATATATAATATAGTTACAAGTTCGCCAAGTTTCGTCGCTAATTAGGTCCGTTTTTCGGACGAGTATTAATATTTCGTTAGAAATAACTTTACTCGAACAAAACAAATATTGAAATCACTTACACACATTATGCACAGAATCTAATATATTTGCATATTTAGATACATTTATAAAATATGAATTAAGTACATATCTTGTTCCACGAAACCAACAGGTTTTTTCTTTCGAAATTGAAAAGTCACGACGCAAAAAACATTTAAACAACAATACGATATGTGATATGCGCAGCGTTCTATAATTTGAGGTCATAGAAAAATTTCGTGATTTACGATTTTAATTTTCATGTATACCTTTTCATTTATGCGTATACAAAACGTGGATTATTGTATTTTCAAAATTTTCAACGCAATCCTCGAGAACAAACCGACCAAAAAAAAACAAAAAAAAAACAATGCGAACGCACGTGACGCAAACCGTTTGAGATTTGTGAAACGTTATCTATATAATAGAAAATAACAGACATACGATGTATACGTGTAACGATGTAAAGCCGACTCTGAACAGATATATGTATATACGCGGGACCGGCTAATTTTTGCCCCAGTGAAAGGAGACAATGCACAACGGAGGCGTTGCGATAGGTTTTTAAAGATGGCGTGTCCTTAATCTTGGAGCTATTAGAAAGCAGTTTCGTAACGTGACTTAATATTTATAAATCGCACATATATATATACTCGTATATATCTACGACGGAATGTCTATTGTAAATTCGTGTAGCTCGCGCATGATGTTCAATTGATGTGTTCAACAGATGTTTCCCCGAACATTCATACATTTGTATCGCGTTCTTTCTCACGCGCGAATTCTATAATAATTAATAATAATAATAATAATAATAATATCACATATATCGAATAAGTTTATAGAACAGTTTGTCGAGATTTCTGACGCGCTCGAACGTTTCCGTGAGTCGTTAAACCGCGTTAAAGTACAGCGTATATGTTACATTGTATACATCAGAGGTGATAATATATTGCAGTTAAAGTCGTACAATACACGATTGCGCACATATTGTTGTTGAAGCTTATGTTGAAATTAAAAAATAATTCTATATATTCCGCGAAATTTACGTTTTAAATACATTATGTTAATCTCGTTCCGTACATAATTATAGATTTATATGAATATATATACTCGTATTTACCACAATATTATCAATTTTTACTCGTATATGTTATTTATAATAGTCACAATATTACAACAGTGGGAGGGTTGCGCACGGCTGTGTCGATGTACCACGCGGGGACAATTGTACGAAATCACTGAGTCGAGTAGGGCATTGCACCGCGGTATAGGTAGAGGTTGTATATGTTATGTGCAGACAAAGCTATGAAAATAATCACGTACTTATATATTATATATTGTTTATGCAACGACGACGACAAGGAAGAGTCTACTTGACTATCTCGACGGAAGGCCGTATTCACAATTAACGTAAATTAATTAATTCGACAAATCACGTGTACTCACACATTATATATATTTAATTTAGCGAAAATACGACGGGGACATTGCGCACGCACATTTTACAAAAAAATAAAAATATATATAATAATAGATTTATCTGCTGTTGTTTGACCTCTGAATGATGTATAATAAAATAAACGTCCAGTATATTTTCTAGTGGCTAATGTCAATGTAAATTTATCAAATATACTCCGAGCAATGAAATAATTATTTATATTATTTATTTCCAATAGTCATTTTTCATTTAAGCGTTTTGTATAACTCAATTAACTAATAGAAGTATTAAAAAAACATAGTAATAATTACAGGACATTAAATAATAGAAATTATTATCAATAAGTGCAGGGCAATAATTGTCAAAAATTAAATAATCTATAAATTATATTATATATTTTGAAATTATACAACGTGTGTATTTATAACATATTGTACCTACACGCAAATGATGATTTATATTGAAAACGATAGACAACGTATATTTTTATTTTTGTTTATATTTATCAACTATAATAACTATACAATATAATATTGTTTATTTATTTTTTACAATTTACACATTTAATTTAAAATTGTTGGTGATTACCTATTGTGTAATATATTGTAGTATGTTTATGTATAATTTCGATACCTACTTCAAAGTGTCTTTATTTAAAAAATGTTGTGTTTTCTAGTGAAAACTGGAAATTGTTTTTTTAATAAAACAAAAAAATTTATTTAGATACGCTTATTATTATTATTTTCGCATGTTAAATATTCTAAAATTGCATATAAATATATGTACATATATATTAGAAAAATATATTAAGACGTTTTAAAATTAAAAAATAGAAAGTCAATTCGAATTATTCACACATGTGATTATTATTATTGTTTTTAAGTGTGATTTGATTTTTAGATATAAATGCGCTTGTTGTATAATGTAATAATTCAAAAAAATATTAATTTTTTTTATGACGATTTTCATTATTGCAGTAGTCTACATAAATTGTTTTCACTTGTCAATAATTTATGTCTAGACAGTTGACACGTAATTTGTTGGAGAATTCCAAAAAACGATTTAGCTCTAAAATTATATGTAAGTGGTGACGATAATTTCGTCAATCAACTCGGAAGCGAGCTATATCTTATTTATTATATGGAATGACAAAACGGCGTTAAATCGAAAATGTCGTATTGTGGTTTCAAACGTCGTAAAATCTTAGCGAATTACTTTTACTGAATACCCATAATAAATCATTGGGGCCATTGGTTAAAAACGATATTTCGTATTAAGTCTCAATATAAAAAATAAACGTAGATACCAGTCAAAATTTACCGTTTCCTAATCGATTCACTTTGTATACTGTATATAATATTATTATGCTATGGTCATTGTCATACTCGAGTAACGTTATTCAATTATTAGACGCGAAATCGATTAGTCATTACATTATATCGAGACTCCTCGATTTAATAGAGAAACACGACGACGCGAGCTGTGGTCTTAGCGGTTATACGCGATTATAAATTAACTACCTTGACTGTATAGTGTCGTGTATATGAGATGGAACATCCTGTAGGACGTGTGAAAATACGACTGGGCGCAGGTGTAATCATCATCCTGCGGCAGACGTTGTACAGAAATTTATATCGAACGGCGTGAAAAGTGAGAACGATAATAATTTGTGCTCGGGGAAAGTGCACCAGAAAACAATAATTAGATTCTGGAAAACTTCGCGAGTAAATATGTGCGCGACTCAATTAAAGTAATATAATTGTGTATAGCGTGGAAAATAAAAATAAATTACTTGTCGCATATTTATATACTCGCATAAGAGTTACAATTTTAAAATAGAAATTCTATTTATTCATTTTTCGTTATTTATATTTCTTATTTACACTCGTCATTCGACATGCATAATAACAAATGTAATTTAAATAACAGTACATCGCTTTAATTATCGATACTGCAGCATGACGGCACCCATACAGATTTCGTAGGTGGTACACACCAATAAATATGGTCAAGCATCACGTTTTTCTGTATCAAATTATATTGTTTTTCGTTTTTGAATTTCATAACCACGAAAACGTAAATTTACTTATATATAATTTACATATTATATACACAATTAAATGTTATTATTTTATATGCAATAATAATTATTACCCCGTACAATATGACGTTTAATAATAGAACAAATGTCCCTACAGTCCTTGTGCAGTTTATAAGGACTGACGGACGTCCCACACGTCGTCATAATAACACCTTAAGTTTTTGTATTTAAAAAAATAAAAATAAATATATATATATATATATATATAGTATCGTGGTCGGTGCGAGGACATTGCATGACTGTTCGTTCTTATTGTAGGTATAGCGATTTGATAAAAATTTACTCATTTTAATTATACTCTGTACACGCGGTTATTGAATAAATATTAATTATATATTATTATACTCAATATAGAAAAAAACACGGTATTTTTCATCATATGGTTTATAAAGTCCAAAAAACAAAAAACAAAAATTACTTAAACGTCTGCATAAACGATGTAAAGGGGTTGAATTATAGAGCATTTAATTATACATACACATTAATTATATCTATAAAACGTTTTCGATTTCGAATCGATTCCGATACATTTACATTAAAAAAACAAATCAAAACAAAACAAAATAAAAACATTGTCTTCACAATAGAACTCGGTCATTAGAAATTTGTCGGAAAGAATAATATATATATAATGTCAAGATGCTGCGTAGAGTATTGATTTATTTTTAATTGGATATTAACGATAATGTATAACTAACATTATACGTGCACGAGGAGGTTACAAAAAGAGAGTGCGACGAGTATACAATGATTATAATTATATGTGTATACCGCATCTTGTTTAGAATAATTTTATTGGTGTAAGTCGCATACTGATGATGATGTAGTATAGAGAAAGCATTCGCCTACGTGTGTATAGTATAAATTCGAACTGTTTGAAAACCTATATTTATCGACTACGAAAAATAACAACGTTTATCACTGCGACAAATAATCCAAACGTAAAACATAATAAAAAAACGATTTGTATTAAACGAAAACCGTTGAAAAATATACGTCTAACTTCTTGGCTCGTGAGACACAGCGCTGCCATCAACGAGCCCATCTACACGCAATACATTCGCTATTGTATAATTATGTATGAAACATTTAGTTTTTAAACTTAAACAGACAGTTAAAATAAATCTTAACGATGCATATATTTTACGTGGTACTTACTTATGAAATCTCGAGCTCATTATTTCCAAAATGTTCACCTCGTTGAAATGTATCGTTTGTGTTCACTCGCGCGGTCGTCTGTAAACACGAATAAAGAATTCAATTATAACAATTAATAATACAACAAAACGCGTCTAAACGAAATGTTTGCGAAGTAAAACAAAGTAATAAGTCGTTAAAGAAGGATACATTTTTCCCGCATACATTTATCGACCCCCGAACCTTGTAAACAATTTTATATATAGTAAAACAAATAGTCCTTGATCCAACTGCACGTGGGTATACATGATTATCCACGAAAAATATATATTTATAAAAATTTGTTTACTAAAAAAGTTTACCCTCTGGTCCTATATTTATTGATAAACTAAAATATGTAAAAAAAAAACAAAAAAACCACGTTTAAACAGAAATATAAGCCATGTACTTATATATAAATATGTATAAAACTTAATTTCAAATTTGGTAGTTTTTGCCGAAGAAATTAATCATAAATGTCATTGTCACGAAAATCGTATTATACGCGTGTCTGTAGGTATTTACACATATAATATTATCTCGTATACTTCACGATCACTATATAATAGTTATATTTCGATGCCACCGTTATCGGAAATATGTATTACATTAATCGTTGATTCGAAGGTCATCGATGATTGAGAAAATCCTTGAATATTTTCGTACAAATGTGCCTTAAAAATGCTTTTTTTTTTTAAAGGTTAAGACTTGAGTAATACGGGAAACAGATGCTTTCGTTACGTCCGATCGTTAAAATCAACGATTGAATGTGAACGATCAGTTTTATAGTGTGTCGACAACGAAATAATATTATTCATATGCATACGTGTTATTGATATATTAATTATATTGTTCCGAATATCTTACAATAACGAAATGTAATTTTTCGTACCACATAAATACATATATAAGAAAATGAGATATATATTATGTACACCATCTCACACAGCGTGAACACATTTAAATATTAAGAAGTTTTCTTTTCAAAAATTATTTTGTTCATTATTATTATATATTTGTATTTGATTCACTGTTTGAATAAAATATTTCCCTACTAACTCGATTCAGTAAATTTTTGTTTTCGGTTCAACACTAAACGCACGTTGTTGCAGCCAAGCATATTTTTGTTTGTCATAATAAATATTATACTCGCTATTATTATTTTTTTGCCCACGTTTACGAATTCGTATTATTCTTCCAACCTACACAAGCATCCGTCAACCATAACTAATCAAAACGTTCTAAAAAACCAATAATACGTTTATCAGTTTTTTTTATTATTATTACTGTTGCAAAGAAACATTATACACGTATATTTTTACACTATCATAATTTTCGTTTTTTAATTAATAGATTAACATTCATTTAGTAAATGGCTGCTATTATTATGTATTATATATCTCACCTACTTGTAGTAAAAGAAAATTTGTAATGATGCTTATCTATATAAACGTATTTATTACTTTTCATTTGTTATAATTACGTTAATTCTACTTTATTGTTGTTTTATTGCCCAAAAACGTTTTCTATATTAATTGTTATGTATATAATAATTATACGTTTGAAAAACTCGTAAACACATATAAGAAGTTTTCGTCACATGGGTTTAAAAAAATGTCTGTTAACGTTATCAATATTAAATATTGTTGTTATTATCACAGACTATATGAATATAATATTCATATAGTCTGTGTTATTATTACTATCCGTATCATTTATTGGTTAAAAATTTAAATTATTATAAACTTCATTCAACGTATATGTATTATTATATATCTAAATCAGGCAAAAAAAAAATATATAATATATATTTATACCTTCTAACAATAATTAACGTGTGCTATTCTCAAGCAAACGACGACATTTATATAAAACTATATAATATATTTAGTTGAAAACTCGAATCGAAATAAGTAAGTACATGAATACGCATGTACATAATATAAAATTTAAAAAATTAGATGTATACTTATATGTCATGACGTATTGTTATGATCGTATACAGATAAATAAAATAAACTCTTTCGCGTATATTCTTATTCGTTTCACAGAAAAATGATTAGATTCGAGTCGGAACGAATTTTTCTCCACATATATATTTTTACATACATTTGTTAAATCATCACGTATACAGTACACGAAATATTTTAAATAATTTAAAAAAATATATATACTAAACACGTTTGTAATATAAATACTCGAAACGGACATTTTTTGTTTAATACGCTTTCGCACAACGTTCACATGTAGCATATACATCAATCGTCGTCACACGTGTGTATATACAATTTTAACTCGCGTAAACGACTACGAAAGACTTTTCACTTGCAGCGTTTACACATAAGTACGTTTATGCTCACTGTGGAATTGTATACTCTTTGTATTATTGTTATATAAGTATACACCTACGCCACGTGCAACATAACCCGTTTGACGCACAACCGCATTTTGTGGACTGTAATTTCGGATTATAGTCCGTAACTTACCGAGTGAATATATAATTAAAAAAAGAAAAAAAAATTACAATCGTCGAAAACGCGAGTTTCGGCGTATAAATTTCACGTCGTCCGTTGGCAGCACGACAAGTGTCGAACAAGATAAAAAAACGATAGTATTGCAATATCTTACATTACCCGCTATTGGCTACAATCGAGACGCGGTAAAATTCGTAACGGTATCGTGTCGGTATTTATTCTTCCACGGTTTTGGTCGTATTATTATTATTATTATATAACGTAGTCGAACGGTGTTGACGAAAATCGTCGATAGACAAGACACAACGACGTCCATCGTTAAAATACGTGAAAACGTACGATTACTGTATACTGGCGGTTCCCAAAACTGTGCGGCGCCAGCATTTAACAGGGGAGACGCGGAATGAATATTGTTGTTTTCGGTTGTTTTCAGACCGTTTATGTGGTCGAGAACAATTTCGCCGAGACATTTATCCACGCAAATCTACTTACACATGATTTCAGTATCGCTTTAACAGTCGTAGCGTACGTAGCTTAGTATATGTTTTATATTGAAACATTAAATACTCGGAAAACGAGCACATTGTTCGCACCGATTGTTTTGTAATACCTATGTGGAATAAAATAAATTACGGTTGCTTTTGCCAGTAAAATTTGAATATAATTAACTATTAAATATCAAATAATTGTGTTGTTTTATATTATTTGCGGGAGGCGTGAGAAAATTTGTCTATTTTTAGGGAGGCTTGAATAAAATAAGCTCGGGGGACCGTGGCCATAAACCATTATTATAATAATACATACGTATAACGTCAAGTGACACGTAGTAACACGGGCGAATACGACGAACGTACCAAAAAGGATCGCGCGCACACGAACGCGTACGTAACACGCTTGACGACGAGCGAAATAACGCGCGTGTTAAAACAAGCGTCCACTGACCTGCCGGTTTCCGCCGGTCGAATCTCCGTATGTCTCGTAATGACAATGGCTCCTCGGAGAAAACTCGCGACGATCCGTTTATTTATTTTTTATTTTTCATAAGACGCGCGAAAAAGTTTCGTTTTTCCAAAACCGTCTCGAATCTTCGCGCGAACCGCACGACAGGACACTCTGAACGCGTCTGAACAGTAACAACGACGGTGTGTTTGCGCCCGTCGCCAAGAGGTGACTGTTTTTGTTTTGTTTTCCTTTTCCTTTTTTTTTTTTCTGTTAAACACGATTCAGTGTTCACCGGACTGTGGCGGTCGCCCCTCTCTATACAAGCGTTCCTCTCTCTCTCACGCGCTATTTTACACACACACACACACACACACACTGTGTCTCCGCGTCCGTTCGTCTGCCGTTCGGCTTTTATGAGTGCACGTATTTATCGTATGTGTAGGGGTACACGCAATGTGCGCGGTCGTGTCTCGCTGTCTGAACACACGACGCCGCAGCGGCTTTTGTTTTTGCGCCCGTGACGACCGACTGGCGCGTGAGTTCTCGTGCACGTACACACATGCATATACATGTAATAGTATATTAATAAATGATATTATAACTGTTTGTGTCCGACCCGCGTCGTACGCGCGATCACTTCCGCCCGACACTTCCGAAAAACGCAAACACGACACTGTTCGACAACGACGATATTTTATGCAGCGACGGTTTTCGCAGATTTATTAACGATTTTTTTTATTTTTTTATTCTTTTTTTTTGTATTGTTTCAAAACGTTTGAAATGCGCTAAAAATAACGAAAAATTGATAGTTTTCGTCAGTTTTCACGCTATACGATTGTCTAAAGTCCGGCGATATAGCAACTTGTTTTCCAACGTTTTCGTGGACTTTTTTACGAATCGCATTTATCATAAAATTATTAACGAATACGCAGGTCAATTTAGATGAAAATCTAATAATTGGACAATTGCTGTTAAATTGTCAATTCCCAAGTTTCAAATTATAATTTGTATATTCCTTATTAACAATATCCAGTAGTAAGAGTTCGAGTTTTAATTAAAAACATACGTTTCCGTGTTGCGTATTGATATTAATGTAATATTTAGATGCATACAATGTACATTGCACGTGTTGGTATAATGGGAAAGGAGTGTTTATTTAAAAACTAAAATTACTAAGCTATTTTTAAAAGTATTGATATCTTTCTCAACACACGCCGACTATTTTACCCACTACATTATATTTATGAAGCTCATACTTATGTCATATATACATATAAAATATAATTGCTCTATATTAATTTCGTTTGTACGCGATATATATCTTGAATTTACGAACGTGCACGATTAGCGTTTATATTTGATAGTAACGTAAGTTCTATTCGATATATAACCGCGTAGTTCGTATTGTTATGTTATATATAAGTGGACAGATTTGACAGATTCCTAGTGAAAGAGAGAAAGCGCCATGATATATAACGATTCGTGTTACTATTATATATATGTGTGTGTGTGTGGACCACGACGATTCATATATGAAAACGTCATAATTAGGCGCGTTTAATACTAATCGAGAGTAAAATATTATCTATAGCACTAACCAGAAGTATTTTAACAATTCTCTCCTCATCGGATTGCATGTGACCGATGGTGCGTTTAGAAATATACCGCGATCTTGCCTACTTTTCATCCGTCGTATTTTCCTCCGTTACAAACGATTTTTCTTCTGCTTGCTTAATTACACTATTTAAGAGTTTTCGCCAGTAACCGTGCATCTCTGTAGTTTAATTGCATTATAATATTTCGTACACGTTTTACACTGACGACGAGCTGCACGCAGTCCGATAAAACAATATATCCAAAGACGATAGATATTATACGTACGGAGGTTGTAGTAGATATATACGCCGGAACGAATGGACGGTGTACAATCCATCGATTACGATTTATAAAACGTCCGAAAACGTTGTTTTTGCATAATATGGTGGCGTTTAATAGTCGTCGTCGGGAGTGTTTGTAATGACAATCGTTTGAATAGTATACGATCACGCGGGTCCATCAAATCTGGCGTGAAATTCAAGTACACACGCGTATATAAAATATAATGATGCAGTACACGGAGCGTATACTACAATAATGAAAAATTCTGCAGCGGCATAAAGCGTTAACGTCTTTTTTCGTCAAAGACACAATTAATGAAGTAAAAGTAAGTGTTTTTTTTTTTTTTTGCTCATTGTCGGCAAGTTTAATAAGCTGGTTTAAATTATTTACGCGTTAGGTTAGGTTAAGCATTTACACGAAAAAGTAAACAATAATATTTTTAAAATTTATATTCTATGTCGTCTGTCGGCAGCTGTTCCGTATAGTGCGTTCGCTAATTATTTTCTATATATATATATATACGATTTCATGAGTCGAAATTCAACAATATTGTGGTTTAGCAACACACGTTTATATTAACCGTGTACGATTTTTTTTTAGAAAGTTCATTAGTATGGTTTTGCTAGAAAATAATAATTCACGTTATCAACAACTGCGCGAGCAAATACGTTAATTTGATTATATTTAATAGATTTTTAATGTTAAAATCAATAACGTTTTATAACTGGTATACACGTATAAACAGTGCGGGTATGGCTATATAGATCAACTATGTTGACCGTATTAATATGTAAAAAATATTTTACACCGTATTTGAATATTTTTAAAATTAAAATCAATTTTACTTTTTTGTTAACTCCATCATCCATCGAGGACACGTTTCGCATGTGTATCTTTAATATAGTGAGTGTTTTGTTGAGAAAGTGTGTGAAAAAATGTATGCATTATTAAATTAAATCATATTCGGTAGTTCGATATATATACATAATAATAATCAAACTAAACGCATTATTTCACGGTCCGTATACATATATTTATATTTAAGGTGGTTAAACAGAAACAATATTAGTATAACTTTTCGTTAAACACATATAACTATTGCTATTTTTTACGAATGTATACACAATATAAAATAAAAGTTTGTACGAGACTTGCGTAACTGTATATATAGTATATTATTTCAACCTAAACTAAGAAAATATTTTGGAAAATTGAACATTTTCGCGTTTTCGTTGTCGTTATACGAGGAAGTCATCGTTTCGGATTCCGTGACGTTGACCGCGTTTAACTTCGATTCGGCCAATTCTAAATATCTCGCCTATAAATGATGGAATTTAATTAGAATAAAATTCCAAGTATTTCAAATTTATGCTATTAAATATGTTACCGGTCTCGACGAACGGATCGTCTGTGTTTTAACGGCCACGTTTTTCTTATGAGATTTTTCTGAATATGGATCCAAAGGTACCTATATATATATAAATAATATATGTATATATGTATAAATAACGAAGTCATAGGTTAAATTACGTTAGGACTAAGAAACATTGTAAACGGTTTAATATTTTAGAGGTACTCACCAAGACTTGCGGTATTGGTTCTTGCGGTATTTCTGGCCAAATTATCTCTTGCGCTTGAGCCTTGAATGAAAAAAATACACACTCATTTTTATAAACTTGTATTTATAATTTATAATATATAATAATATCATGCTGTGACTTACCTCATCGGACGGTCCATAATCGAAGGCAGTGGCGGAGTTCACGGTTGTGCCGATTACTTCGGTAGGCTCTAACGTCTGAACAAAACATATATATAAATAACTAAACAATTAAAAACACACGAAAACTGAACGCTGGTAGAACATAGTAATTGCTTTTATTCTTACTCGAAACTCGAAACCGTCCTTATTCTGTTCGGTCACGTACTGAATGTCTGCTGTTGCAGTTGTGGTTTTTGTGTCACCAGCCCTACTGTCTTCGGGCTTGAAACACGTTTCACAATATGAATTCGACAAAAAATTATCGTCTACGTTTGAATTTATGAAAAAATTCTTATTAATAAACACCTACCTCGTAGATAGTTATCATGGGCGATGACGTACTGACTGTTACACCGTCAACATTGAACGCGTCAGTAGTCTAAAATTAAATCAAGTTAATAATAGACGTATGCAATTATATTGTGTGTACGGAAATATTAAATCAATAGTTTTCGCGTACTTGAAAATTGGTTCGAACAGCACTCGGGTCTTCGGTATTCGCAGCTACGTTTTCAAACGATTTGTTTTCATCTTGTTGCAATGGTCTGATGGTCGTTAACAGTCTATTCGTTTCAAGAGGATCCTAGAAAACAAAATTATATATATTTATAAGTACATTTCGTTTAGTAATATATACGTTTCTGTCAAAGAATAAATTAATTATTATTTATAACGCGCCTCGGTTTTTTCTTTGTTTTCATCGATGTTGTGATCCGTCGCACTCTCTGAAATCGCCTGCACAGTCGAAAATTCTTCAAACTGCTTTACACCAGATGTGACTACTGTTGGCTAAAATGGCGAAGATATTATTCATATTTTTATTTTAAAACAATTTGAACATCGTAAACAACGAGTCAATTTAAATAATTTAAATTTGTTTTAATTTTTCGATAGGAGCTGGGCATATCTAAATATTTACCTGGTAGTATCCTTCGGTCGTTTGCCCGATTTTGTTGTAATACGGTATTGTTGTTTGGGAATCGTTTATAATTGATACCTGGGTGAAAATATTAGTCCATATTATAATTTATAATAGAAATGGTACAAATAGAAAGTGGTAAAATTATTACGGATTTTGTAACCGGTGAATTATTCTGTGTGTCATCAATTATCACGGTTGATTCCGTACCAATTCTAGAGTCAGCTGCAACCTCGGTAGTGATTTGCTATCAACGTTCAAAACATCAGAATGTGTCAAACAAATTATAGTAAAACAAACCTGAATAAAACACAATTCTCGACGAGTTTATGTTCTATTTTTGATATTTATTAAAAACCTTTGTACATTTTACATTTTATCACATAAATTATTAAATTAAAACAATTCGTTAATAACGTAATCGAATATGCAGTCGTTTCAATGATTAAGTATATATTAAATTACGATATTTATTTTTAAACTTACTCTGATGTGGTCATCGGATAGTACTTCGTCAGGATATCCTCCTTTAGCGGGTAACTATATTATGTATATACAAAAACAATTCTTATATCATATCTATTTTGTTTTAAATTAATTGTGATATATTATATTATATGTAAGAAGTTTTATTAAAATAACTTTACACAAAATTTACTTTATTATTATTGATAATTGGTATATATTTACTTCTGGCTGATATGGAACTAAGGGAATTGGCTTTAAATTCTTTTCTGCACTCCAATTGTTGTCAAAAGATCCTTGACCGTCATTATCGTGATCTTTAACCTATTTAAAAATAATCGTTAAGTACATTAGCTACGATGTTTTAACTTCATTAACATCAAGTGTCTTAAGTGTTTGTCATCAAAGTTCTATAGTAAATTATTTAATATTTATTTATAATATCTACAAAGTTATTTTTTTATAATTCAACAAATTACACAGAATTATAGAATTATTTTAGTATCTCACATAACTCCATAAATTAATTAAGATTTAATTTTACGCAGTATTAAAAACAATCACGAGATCTTAAAATCAATATTTGTTTAACATGAAAAATATGAATAAAATGTTACAGATATTCTCCTGTCGTATATAATTTTATTGTATTAGTATTTATAACTATTAAATGTAACTTTTTTTAAACGTTTATCCATATATTTACTTTTCAAAAATAATATTTATACGGAAAAACCTTATAACTATAGTATTATATTATATACGAGTACAAGTTCATATTTACATTAGATTTTTGAGTTGTAATCTTTATATCATCCCAAATAGGATCTACAATTTCTTGTTGCTGTTGTCCTTCATCGTGATTAATTCCACCCTGATTAAAAAAAAATGTATTATTCATTTTTGTTCGTTTTCGATTATTTAGTTAGTTATCCGTCATTTAATTTCGATTGGATTTTGCTTACCGTTGTCTTTTGGGTTGTAGAAATTTTTCACTTCATTCCAATCAGGAAACGGAGTTTTTTCTTCGTGTCTTGAAGGTTTTACCTGTGATAATTTTATTATAATACATATAATAATTATTATATTTACAATGATTTAAACCTTCATTTCACGCAGTACATTATTATTATGTGGATATGTTATAAAAATAATAATAATCGTACCAAATATGTATTTAAGAAAGATTCATATAATAATCATGTGTATATATAGCGTTTTTCAAAGAAAAATTGTCTGCTTATATTTCGATAGAATGAATATAATGTTTTTTATATTATAATTAACTTACGATTTACACATGACAGACAACCGAGTTAAATAGCGAGCGATTTAAAATAATATAAGTTAGTTATTACAGTGCCTGTTTTTGTACGGTTCATCTTTTTAAATTAAAAATATTATACTGTGGAATTTATATAGTAGTATAGTAAATGGTCTACGACATACTTTAAGTTGTTTTAATCTTATCATATACAAATTCGAATAAATTCTAATCGTTTAATTGAAAATTATTATACGTCTATGATGTTTTTTTCGAAAGCCAATTTTTCTGATAGACTCTCCAAAAATTTAACATAATGTATTTTAAAACATCGAAAATTTAATACCAATTATATTTTAAATATATTTATTTTTTTTAATTTTCTGTTAGTCTGTAAGACAATGTGTACTTTTTGAATACGATAAATTATCGCTGTATTAAAAATTAATTAAATTAAGTTAAAAGTAAAACGAATGCCTTATAGGCAACACCCAATGTTTGTATTATCATGTAAGTTTTAATTTGATATTGAGTTTATTATAAATTTGTGGTTATTAAAAATTAAAAAATCGTGTATAAGTAGGCATTTCTTTTAATTTATCTAATTTGTTTTTATTATATGGAATGTTAAAAAACCCCGAAATAGTTTTTAAAATTCTGACCTCTTTACTAGGATATAATGTTGGTGGGTCCACTACGACTTGATGTTGGCCTTCGTCGATTGAGCTTCTCACTGATGTTTGTCCGACTTGCCCGACGACATTATCCTGTTAAGAGGAGGTGCAGGTGAAACCGAGTAAAACTACAAACAATAATTATACATAATATAAAATATTTACCTTAATGCGTTTCGTAAAGTCTGAGAATATTTTTTGGAAATCGTTTTCGGAGCCGGAAGGTTTCCTCTCCACGCCTTTCGCTACGACGGTCACTGAAGCCGACGGTACACCGGCGTTTGACAATACTCTGTAGCCGTCTTTGTCCGCCACATAATTGACGTAAACTAATTGACCGTTACCAGATACATAACTGTAATATCCAGTAACCGTACCGTCTTTGGTACGCAGTTCGGCTCTACCCTGTGGAGGAATCGTTTTAAGACTATAATTCATCGCCCCCGTGTATACGCAAGAAATAGTCTTCAAAAATTAAATACTCGAGACTATAAATTTGTATGAAAGGTATAAAATTTCTAAACCTTTACCGAATCTGTATAAACTACGTTTGCTTAACTTTCGTTTCAAGTACGACCCCGTTTAACTTATAAACTATTGCAAGTCGTAACAGGATTTACCTGATTTCCGGTGGTGTATCCAAATACGTACTGTCCGTCGGGCGACTGCAAGTGAAAACGGTCGTCCTCCCGTGCTTCGTCTTTCACGGCTCCTGTTTTGCTGCCTGCTCTCGCTGGATAAACACCGGCGGACACTGCAACCACCACGGCCGCGCCCAAAACTACAAACTATGTAGAAACGTTTTTTTTTTGTCCGATTAGAAAAAAATAATTACTATCTACGTCGCGAGATCAAAACAATAACATCGTATTATGAGCGTAGACTTAATAATATAATATAATGACGCTGCGAGGCGGACTTACGGCGAACGAGAGACGCATCGTGGTGACGCTATCTGCAAAATACGATTCGCAGTCAACCACGACCCCGAAGAACTTGAACTTGATTGTGTCGACCGTCAGTGCGTCATATTTTATAGGCTTTTCGAGACGAAATCCAAGTCGACGTCCTCGCTATTGTGCCCTCCTCCTGTACACATGTCGCGACGGAAATGATCGATTTATTCCCCGCAACTTTTCCTGATTGGCAAATATAATAATATTATGATGAACGTAATATTTTCGATCCAAGAAAAATAATTATGTCGGCATCGTCTCGTTTTTCCTACTATAAATGATATATTATATAGATATGTGTACAATAGTCATATAAATCTATTATTCGTATTAAACATAGTAAAAACATAAACATGTATTACGTATACGTTCGTCATGTGGGTTAAATACTGCAAGGGTTTTGCATCAACGAAATATTAAATATTAGGTGTTCGCGGTAACTTCATTTAATAGTTTCCACTTTCCATCGTGAGCATAACGCAGCTGTGAATATTATACGAATACATTGCTTGTACATAATATATTTTTATAATAGTTATATACATGTCAATATGATTATAAAACCATATGGTATTAGACTCGTTTTAATTAATAAATTTCTGTGGATATGTACACAACTGGAACATTATGTTAAATTCAAATTTAATTGATTTATTCGAAAATAATTTAAATTTTAGCATGCCCATAACATAATATCACACGAAATGTATATGTAAACGATCACCAAATATAAATTGTGTCAATTATAAGCTCGTCACGTGCTTTTGTGAATGATATATATATTATAAATTATAATAAAATTTTGGTATTCCCTGACTAGTTGAATAGTAAAATATGATTGCTATAAATAGATTAATATATATAAATATATACTTAATAGAGTCGTTTCATAAAATTATACACGTAAATTTATTTCCAAGCTTAGTTTGGAAATTAGGTTTTTAAAGTCAGAAATCGAGAAGTTTATGCCTCAATTTAGCAAAAACTGAAATGACGTCACTTACTACACTTTCCTGCGGTTTAGATTTTAAGAAATCACGCGACATGCACATATATAACACAATTCAACACTTAAGTCTTAATCCGTGGATTATGTAACATTAAACAATAATATTCGTGTTATCTAGGTTAAACGTCAGCGAGTAAATGTTTTTTTTTTTTAATTTCCATCGTAAAGGCGGAAATCATGTCGATTGAGTTATTTTTTATTATATATACGTGTTTTGTATATATATGTGTATATATATATGGTCAGACAAGCAATAAACACGTCAACACCGTCGTCGACAGTTAAATAATTCATAATGAGTAATTGAACGAACACTGTAGTAAAGCTAGGACACTTTTTTATTGTTATTTCAATGTTTTTCAAATAATTTGACGACGAAAAATGAGAAAATAATCATAGAATTAGTTAAATTCGAATGTAATACGTATTAAGCATACGGTGGCATTTATTGATATTTCATGTGTCATTATTACTATTTTTTTACGTAAAAAAAAGTAAAATTGAGTGCATTATTTTATCTTTCCTAAGCGAAAAATGTAAACGTATGCAGCAACACTCGAGTATTTGGAACAACTGTGCAAACATTTTTGGAATATCTTATAATAAAGATATTGTTTTCCGATAACAATGCTTATTTTTTATAGAAATAATTTTTGTTACATTGTTTTTAGGCATTTTTTTGCATATTCCATTCTATATTTTTTTATAACTAATATTTTTACACGTCCTTCCCCTCATATATTATTTGTTCTAATTATAAACAAATTTTGATTTTTAAATGACAACCTCCAATTTTAATTATAAATTCTTAATGACTATACTTCTCTGTGAATTTATACACGTTGACTTTTAAACTCCGATGGATATTTCCGGAATAATAAGTATTTAACTTAATGACTCGGCGAAGCAGAGATGTAAATGTAGTAGATATTGACCATTTGTCTTCTTGGAGACGTTTCTTCGGACATTTTTAAGCCCGGCAGTTGAATGCCCCTTCTAATGAAGTTATAACCTGTAGTTAAAGTGAAAAGTAATTGCAAGGGGGACTAAATCTAATGAAAAAAAGAAAACGTCAAAATAAAAAAACCTTACCTTCATTTTTGTACACGATACTAGTTTGGTGAAAATATCGCGTGTACAATGAAATGTACGCCCAAAACAAAAATGATAAGTAAAGGGTGTGTACGAAAATCTGTACATGCAACAACATGCGAATACGTATGTATAGTTAAAACAAAATAAAATTCCATTAGATATTGCACAAACATTTTTTTTAAGCTGGTTACATGCAAATTAAATAATGTAAATCTCGTGCGCCGAAACGTGTGTTTCTACCCACTCGACCACAGCCGATCCCTTGGAGAAAATAAAATAGATAAAAAATATATATATACATACATAATAAAGGTTAAAATATTATTAATAAATACACATAAATATTCGTTGAAGTAAAATTAATTTAAACAGAATTAGACAAAATTATTCAATGACTTATAATATTGATTACACGCGTATATGCCATTGGTTTACAACAAAAATATATTTTTTCAATTCTTAATTGCAAATTAAATTGTGTCCACAAAATTATAATTCAGTTTCTATCCTGCACCAAGTAATAACACCTTGTGTAATTGCTGGAAATATAATAAATATTTAATGTTCAATAAATTGATATAGCATAGCAAATTATAATGCAATTTAAATCGGTTGGTGATAATTAGAGCGCGGATTTTTGTGCAATTGTAAATAATATACTTTTTATATTTTTAGATTTTTGCCAACAATCTTTATGAATAATAATTGGTTGAATTAACGCAATTTTTTTTTACGTATTATTGCATATTTGTGTATACTTATATACAACTTAAAATGCATTTCATTTGGAAGTGACAATTTAAAAATGAAAAAAGGTGTAAAATAATATTTAGTCAAATAAAATATTCCAAAAATAGATTTTGTTTGAAGGAAATAATAATTGAAACAAAGATAAACTGTAATTGAATTTATAACGGTATTTTTGTCAACATATTTATAAATTGTATTATATTTCTGTATCGTTTATCGGTAAATCTCTATGATATGAACCAAGATCCAATGATATAAGTTCTTATATCATATTTTCCCGATTTTTAATGCACATTATATTGCGTATTTTGATAGTTTTTACTGCATAAAAATCCGTGCTCTAGTGATAATATATATTTTTAATTACGTTTTAGTGGTGCATGGTGAAGCATATGAGAGTAGTATTCTCCTCACATATCTTGAAACGTATTTGTTGTATTAAAAAAAGTTTATTTATAACATTCTACAGACAAAATTGTTCATGCACTACTACAAAGTTTATTTTTATGTTGTTTATTTGGCAACAACACCAGTAACTATTCTATAATTTGTTTTATATTAAGATGAAATGCCTAAAATTAAGATATAAAAAAAATATTTTTAACATATAAAAAAGACAATTGATATAGTAGTATGGCTCTAAGATATGATATCAATTTATAATATAATTTAATACATGCATTCATTTTTTTTTAATATTTTCAACTTTTAAATTATTAAAAATTTTACTTCGACCTCCCACATGTATTTTTATAGCTATAAAATAATATAATATAGTGTATAAATGAATTGCTAATAATGACCACTACGAATTTTTACAAAAATGAAACATTTCGTCGATTTAATTCACATAATTTGAAATAATACACTTGGTAGTAATTTGTTAATGTGAACTTCTCGTAATCATTATTTATAACTATACACACAACATTTATGTTTATAAATATAAATAATAAAGCATGTCAATTTTCAAAATAATCAAATTATAGTACATTAAAAACAAAAATTAATATTATTGAATCAATTAAAATAACGTTTACACAGAAATGTATAAGTTTACAGTTAATAAAATTGGTTATACGTACTCATATATTTGAATGCGTAACTGAAACACGCTACTTTTTCGTCTTGAACGCGAGTATCTTGAAAATGATTAATTTATAACAGCGGTACATTTCGTGTCGAGTGTCGAGATCGGTAGTTCTCCCATCCACCCAAGCCAGCACAACAGATTTGACACAGGCACCTCCCGGGGTTTTGACCGGACGGCGTGCGGTACTACTCGTCCGATCGTGCGTAGTACGACCCAAGGTTACGCTCCTATATTTTCTACGGAAGGATTTAGCTCGCGAGGTCCATCTCCCTCCAACCAGAAGATGCAATGTCCCGCGGACGACTCGTCCGGCAGTGCTGGGGCCGTACCCTAAGCCACCCCACGGGACACCAATGGTCGACGGCCACTTATTGAGTATTCGTGATTATCCCCGCGACAAGGATGTTCCGTGATCCGCGACCTACGGACGCTATAGAATTGCTTAGGCCTGTGCATGGCCTCGACTTATCTTCGACTTAAGTTCTGCCCCATCGATTCCATAATTCATTTTTAAATTATAAAAGTAAAGTATTTTGGCAGTTTTCTTTGAAGCAAACAATATTATTAACAATATAACATATCCTTTTCCGATTGTGATTTTTGAAATACTTACCTTTACGGCCGGTCAAGGGTTCTAGATTATACAAACGTTTAACTATGTGAATATTAGATACCGAAATTATTATTACGATACAGTCGTTATTCGTGTATAATGAAAATATTAATAAATGTTTATATCTTTCATTAAAACTGCACAAATTAATGATTGTAATATTTATTATATATATAATCCCTATTATTTACATAAATTATGATGTATACTAACGAATGAATTAACTACCGAATACTGATCATTGATCACTCGTAGTAACAATATTAATTTATGTTTATGACGCTGTGACGATAAAATATGTTTTAAAGTAATTTGTTTTCGTATAATTCACTAAACTACGTATGACATATACTATTACATTACACACTCCTTTGTAGGATAACCGAATTATTTGTTTGTGTATGCAACAAACTGAATCACTAAACCATAGTATATTAAAAATGTGTGACATTAAACTGAATCAAAACTGTTCACAAGGATGGCAGGTTATTCAGATAGTAATTGAATAAAGGTAAAAAAAAAATGCTTACAATTGTTTAAATACGTATTTCTTCGTAAACGTACCATTATCCGTTTAATAAATTGTCCGCAAGTCCAGAAATGTTGATAATACATTCAAAACCCGTAAAAGCAACCAATCGTATAGCCATTTACCCGCAACATACTTATATATTGATACACACCCACAGGGAACAGATGTTATATATGTATACAGAGTCTGGGTACCGCGAATAAATTCCACTACGTTATACATCGATTCTAGTGATGTCGTTACCGTTTGGAGGCTTGGCGGTGTTCAACAACGGAGTCATCTCAGCCAGTGCAATTCGAACGTCTACGATGGCGGTGTCCTCGCGTTTCGCGTTAGACGCACATTTTTCCTTACACTGTTCGCCTGCAATACGTAACGCGACACGCACAATGATAAAATACCGCACATAAAACGGCCAACAATCATTATTATTTACTTGTATAGATTTTGTGCCATACAATTGGTTTCGAATAGTGTTTTAAGAAGTTAAGTCATCGTCGAGAGAATGTTAAAGGACGAACGTCGACCGAAGACGATGTATCGAAGATCGAAGGGTTGTTTAGCGTCGAGCGCGGTGAGGGGAAGAGTGCTGGGAAAGTAACGCGTACGCCAGAACCGGAGTCGTGAAGACTTTTTCTAAATAAGGGTGCGAGTAAAAGATTGGTAGGTTCAATTGTCTGCGGCTCGTGTTAAGACGTTGAATGAAAATGGAACGCGCGGTATGAATTGGCTCACCGAGAATCATGGCGGGTAACGCGTCCATCGAATTACAAAACACCATCGACCCGCAACCGGACTTGCGGCACACGTATCGCATTTTTTCGGACGCATTCAGCACGATGAACCGCTGGTCCTTGGCCCGAATCTCCGACGATATCAGACTCAGTCCCTTGGCTGCGGTGTAGTCCAGTCCCTTCAGGCGCGCACAGTTCATGACTAGCGGCGTTTTCGCGTAACCGTCCTGCTTGGTGATGTGCATGATCTTCTTATATAGATAATCGATCGCGGGGAAATACAGTCCATTGTTTGGCGTTATCAACACGTACTCCACTCCTTTTGACTGAAAATTTGTATATTATAGGGACAAGACAATATAATAAAATTATTTGATGCTACGATATCGACTAAAAGCTAAAATTTAGAAATGCTTGATAAAAGTTGTCTGATTCGACTAGATATATTAACAACAACATTGTGGCGACATCTTTTATCAAACGGCAAACCAGTGTAATTCGTCTAATTCGCTCAAGAGACATTAATCACCCAAAGCCCAATCCTCCCCTTCTCTTCCCTAACAGACAATCCACGTCTGATTGACGGTATTATATATTTTTAGTGTATACTCACTTTGATCAGTTCGATTTTCAGTTTCGGTCTGGACCACATGAGTGCCAAATGAACGATGTTGGTACATATGCCGGCGAGTAAACCTATTTCGACGGTGAAGAAAAGACTCACCAAAAGCGTGATCAACGCGACAAATAACTCCACTCCTAAAAAAAAAAGTTTAGATAACAAACACAAATAAAAAACAAAACTAAATCATTTAAAATTCTAATAGAGTTATAAGTATAACTTGGTGGACTTTATCACATGAATGTAATAGAAACGGTGGCACTCACGATTGGTTTTCCAGAGAGGTTTGACTATTTGATAGTCCACCAAGAATATGACGGCGCTGATTAATACCGATGACAGTACAGCCCTGGGGATGAGATGAAAATGAGGCGTCAGGAACATGATGGCCAAGAATACTAGAATACTGGCGTAAATGTTTGACAACGTCGTCTTCACTCCGCTGGCTTGGCTCAGGGCGCTCCTGGTAAACGCACCGCACGTAGGCATCGACCTGATAAATGACCCGGAAATATTGCAGATGGCCAAAGCCAGCATCTCCTGTGTCGCGTCCACCGTGCCTCCATTGGCTGAAAAAGTAAAAAATAATATATTTATATATATAATACCTATATATAAACCGCGAAACGTTTGGCAGTCTAAAAATTAAATTCCATATACATAGTGAATGTTTCACTGTGAAACTTCCATACTATATAATGGATATGAACTTTCATTGAACAAAGTACTTTAAAAACTTCATGCACTATAGTTTATACGGTTAAATTTATCTCCGGTGCAATAATAACTAATAACCAATTCGTCATTTATAATCTTGCACACTTTAAAGTTTATCACAGTCTACGACCTATTTATAGAAATATAAACAATGAAAATTAACCGACTGTTATTAATTTTATAGTTGCTCATACATACATTTTAATATCTACATTTATTTACTTTATTTTTGAATAAATAAAATTTTGAATTAACGTGTCAAATAATAAAACAAAAACGATCAATTTTTATCCATATTCTATACATAATATGTCCCACGATGACGTTCTGTTACATATGATACATGGAAGTTCCATTGTGTATTGTAAATGGGAAAATGTTTTGTTCGTATTACGTATATTACCGTAAACCTTGGCGATAGACACGTTAGCCAGTACTGACACGAGCGGTATGATAAATATGGCCGACCGGATGTCGTACAACATCTGAGGTAGCGTAACGGTCGTGTTTCCGGACGTGTACCCAAAGGGTGGAAACTGTATAGACGGCAGTCCGGGGTCAGCAGTATCTGTACACATATAAATATACATAAATATTCATGTCTGTATACATTTTTAATAGAATAACAAACGGATTACTGTACGATTAGATAACAAAAAAAATAAATACAAATTTACGATTTATACAGTAGATTATATCAATATAAATTAATTGAATAAAATAAAGTTCGCGTTATACAGCTTAACAATGTACGAAATTCAACGTTTGGTACAGGAATAGAATATAAAAAATACATTTTTTTTTTTTTTTGATGAGGTGAAAGTAATTAATAGTACTGCAAGACGAGAGATGTGAAAAAATACAAAACGAGAAAAAATTTCAGAATGAGATATTAGATATATATATGTATTTACATGAAGTCAAATACGGCAATGGAGTTCCACTAGATTCGAACAAATAAGTGATGAACATTGAAATTAAAACGACTGTCGTGTTCCGACTCAGGGATAAGAAAGTCACGACGTTTTTCATGCTCCCTTTGACTGGTAAATTACGTAATTCCTAGAAATAAAAACGAAATAATATGTGAACTTAATAATGCAATGTATTATTTAAATCGAATAGTATTATGAGAAATAAGGTTCGGAAATTGATGCTTTAAATTATGATCTATGGCACAAAATATTTCTTTCTTAAATGTTCCAATATCTCACTATTTTAAAACAAATAATAAAAAAATAAAATAATTTGATTGAATGTGTAATCTTGAGTTCAAAAAAGAGTTTTTAATTTATAAAAACACGCAATTATACATTTTTGTAAACTAACTATAAATATAAAACTACACTACAAATTGTAAAAATGTATACAAAAGAATTACATAAAAAGAAAAAATTACAAAATTTTTAAACAAATGTCTTAAACGAAACTTTAAATAATGAAGAATAAAAACTAGCCGCTTAAATTCACGTCATTATGTCCATATATGTAGAAACACGTTGCTAGTTTGGAAATAATTGTTAGAAAAACATTTTCTAACTGTGTATTATTAGATTACAATAAAACGTATATACAAGAACACGTACCTTCATAATCAATATAAACGCAATGGCGGACAGTCCCAAATAAATATCGCCGTTCCTCCTCTCGTGGAAGTGCTCGATAAGCTTCTCTATTATGTCCTTGACCGTGTCACCCTTGAATCTCACGCCCAGGATCCCTTTCAGCTGTGACAGTACGATTATAATGGACGTGGCGGTCGTAAAACCCGACGTTACCGGAGTGGAGATTAAGTCGATCAAGAACCCTGCAAATCGGATAAAACAATAGTATAACGAAACTGTTACTGTATGCGACCGATCTCTACAAATGGTCGATCATTATCCACAAATAACACATTAATAATACAGGTATAACGTAAGTAAATGTTTATCCAAACACGAGGCGTATATAAACACAATATTTTCCAAAAACAGCAAATAAGGTAGTTATTAGTTATTGCACGAGTGCGGTGACAACTGAATAATAAATAATACGAGTATGATGAACAGATGAAAATAATCGCGCATTCTTGATTTATTTCAAAGAATACATTTAATCGAATTACTGTGCATTTATAAAAATATTCATGGAAATATACTTGTATGTTATGAACGTCGTAGATATGCACTTACATTAAGCAAAAACTTGAAATACAAACGTATAATCACAATAAAACATTGAGTGTATAAACTATACTACGAATTATTTAGAGTCTTTCTGTTAACATAAGTTTTGGATTTAACCAACAAAAATGATGTTTTAATGCAACGGTGGTATTCGTTAATAAGAATTTATGAATAAAAGACGAAATTATATACAACAGGAAGGTGTATATAAGCATTATTTTGATTTTACAGAAATATTAAGTGTCAAAAACACGCGCAAAATAAAAAGAGTTAGCGAACCACGGGTGCTGTGGATATCGATTCGAATGAGTTATCTAGACAGAAATTTCAGAGTTTTATTAAAATTTAAAATTTAAAAGCAATGGTAAATCATGTTATTCAAAAGACAATTCTGAGCGTTGCTATAATATAGTTTATTATAATTAATGAATATAATAAATATTATTAAAATATTATATACTCATATCTTTAAGCATATATTACAAGTTCTTAAAAAATACAAAATTATCCATGTCCAAAACGGATATGCCTATAATTTGACTGGTTTTTCTTCTGATTTTAGGTTATTTTATATTGCGCGCAATGAAACTACTGGGAAAATTGAAAAACGTTTCAAATAAAGTACTAATTGGATACAATTTGCTACCGGAACGTAAACGCATGTCAAAATCATCCAAACACTCATCTTTCTACACGAAAACGTGGTCACAGACAAAAAAACACATAATTGTAAAACTAATAATATAAATTCGTTACACACAAAATCTAAAAATGATGAGATTTTAAGTGGTGTATAGTATAAAAATTGGGGATTTTAAATTTTTTTTCATTACTGTTTTTATATAGAGATACAGAAGAGAAGTTCGTATTATAATTTATATTATGAATTGATTGGATAATTTTTTTTTTTTTTTAGACGTCTGTGATTCAATTACTACTATCAAGTTCTTCAACTACATGAATGATTTACCCAATTTTAATAAGCCCATTAACATCTCGACGATTCCACACATAAACGTCAAAAGCACGACATGTTCGGGTTGTAAATTTTTCGTGAACTCATACGTGAGCAAAGACATGAGAGACGTGGGTCCTATGGACACTTGTTTAACGGTTCCAAAAAACGTGTATATGAATCCTCCCATCAGCGCCGTGTACAATCCGACCTAGACAACAAAACAAAAACGAAAAACTAATCAAAATATTTTGAATATAATGTTTTACACGCCGCAATATTTCGGTGTAACTATCAAATTTTTAAATTATTTTATTTCATATACAAGATATATATATATATCATATACATATGTATATAGTATATATCAAAAAACTTTTTTTTTATTCAAACAGTATTATTGAGATTATTAAGATATCTATATTTTTGGAGAGAGATTATTTCGATGAAAATCATTTGAATTTTTATTGTACTTCGATTAGATGAAAAACGGTCATTTTTGGACACACTATATGAATAGACGTGTACTCATTTATTTTATCTTTATACTTTTATGAAAAAAAAATCACAAACGTTATTTATAAAAACCATTACATAAATAAAAAACTAACGTATTTTAAAAAATTTGTCATTTAAGATTTTTTTTTAGAAAAAAACCTACAGAAATTGTGCTTTTCATCGTGTATTTTGCTTAAGGGACTTCTTTCGGGCATTAAACTTCCAATCCTAATAATGGCTAACAATCTATAGTAAATACTAATATTAATAAAAATGAAATACCGATACCACAAAATAAGTAACTTTTTATCTCATGACATTGTTCATTACATAATAACATAATTTCATAATGGCTTGTCGTTTATTATTTATTCGACTCAACGTATATATATATATATTTTACGTCGTTTTATTGCCGAAATTTATTGGACACTCGATCAACAGTCGTGTTATGACATCAATACGTTTTGTTTCTTATTTATCATTGTCGCATTCTGTTTTTGTTTTAACGCACAAATAACGTTTTTCGACTTGAAACACGTCGAATTCGTCGTTGATGACGTGCGCGGGAACTTGGACTTTACCGGTTTTTAAAACTTGCGGTTTTTATCACGTTCGTCTCGAATACATTTATATCTTTTCTACTCGCTTTTTTTATATTCATCAAATCGTTACGACGTACACGTCTTGATAAAATAATACGGCAGATGATAGCAAGGCTACACATGACTACGTACACACAAATAAATGATATGCCTCAATATAACGCTAGTACGACGTGACATAATAATCACAGATAACGAAGCTTTGACATACATAATTAACGTGTAGGTATATTATTATTTCAACAATTCCTCGCTGAAATAGCGTATAATATTAATCTGTACATCAATATATATTATATTAAATCCGTATCGTAAATTAAAACCAGAATTGTTTTTCATACGTTAACGATTAACCTAAAGAGATCAGAACATTTTTTTTTTTTTTTTGGTATACCTGTGATAACAGTATAGAGTAAAACAATCGGATATTTTAAAGCAAATACGTTCGTCAACTATTGAAACGTCTTTCTAATTCTCTATTTTAAATCTAATTATAATTAAATTCGCAAATATAAAAACATAAGTTAAATAATTCACGATTAAACAGATAAGGATAACAATTGTCGTGAATTGTTCGTCACATATGTTCTATGTAGATAAAACACAGACACGCGTAATTACTGATTGTTATAAAAATTTTAAAATATTTCCGATCGAAATAAACACTAAACAATAATATCTATTACCTTTTAAATGGCACGGCGTGATTTATAAGCCTATAACCACTAGGAAATCATTTACAAAACGTGATGACCCGCCGTCGGGAACACTTTTAAGTGAAAATTTACACATTCGTTCATCCATAAGCACAATCAGTAATCTCGGTATAATACGACTACATGTATACACTCTGCGTACGAGACCTACGTTTGAAGACTTTTCATATTATGTTATCTCCCTTAGAGGTCGTTTTACAATTATTGGCTTAACTCGAGTACAGATGAACCTGGTTCAGAAACTGATCTTACGTTAACTTATTGCTGGTTTTACAATCAATGATTTGGTTATGTTCTGTCGTTGGTTCAGTATCGTGGTTATTGGAATTATCTGTGATAATGGAATAGCTGGGTGATAGTGTGTGTGTGTGTGTGTGACAATTGATAAATTGTTTATAATCAAAGAGATTGGATTTCGTTTTTCATTATTATTCTGGTGTTAAATTCAAACAGTCAATGTAATATATATTTAGAAGAAAAATTATGTCTGATTTTGAAGAAAATTTGATAGATGATGAAGAATTTATGAAACTAGCATTACTCGAAACGTTTCCTAAAAAAAAAAAGATGTTTTTGGAACGACTCAATCATTTTACGAAGTGGATAGATGAACAATTCTTTAATCGTTAAATGAAATGTATTAACTGACAGTGTACAGTTTACATTTGTACTGTAACTGTATATCATAATAATAATATTTTGGTATACCTAACCTACAGGTACCTGTTATAAATACTGCCCGTCGTTTTACATTCCAATATGGTCTTGTACTTCATTACTAATTGAAGTAACAGTTCTTAATCCTGTGCTAAAAAATTGGGTGACCTCTTAAAGTCATTAATATTTTACAGTACCTATAGGAAACAAAAATAAACCATAACGCGCAAATATAAACAACTTCGAAATAACTGTTTATCACGATATCACATTATCAACATTAACGACCAATCAAATTGCAAGTTATCTTTGAACTCAGTTTAGCTCACTGAAATCGGCGGATCAAGTAAACTTCAGTTTCACCTAGGTTCAGTGAATCGTAATATGCATTTTTCGATTTGAACTAGGTTTAAGCTCAGACCAAAAGTTAAACCATTATTGTAAAACGAACCCTTAGACGGATCATTTGGGTCGTTCGTGTAATAAAATATGTCGATACATTTCGTGTAAAATATTACCGATATTAAAAACTGCGAAATCCATTGAATTGGAAATCCATGTATTTGAAGACTTTCTCGTGCTAAAGGTCCCTCCTATATAAGTAATGAACAATGATAGTATAATATGACATAAACGTATATACTATACTACATTTAGGTTACGTATACATTTTGATATCCGAGTACTAACGGCAAAACTGTATGTCTATACACATTATTTTACCTATACGCGCTGAGCACATGTTATTGTTTTAATAATACGATATGTAGACGCATATTTGTGTAATTATTACATTTCCTCGTAATAATTATTTATGCATCCGGAAAAAACATTGAACAACGTCGATAATAAATACGCATACCATTATTATACGTACACGAGTATTTGTTTAATAACTCTTGTCGTCGCGCACTCGTTTCGCAGTTTCAAGTTCTCACACGGAGACAAAAACGCATTATGAAGCCTTGGGCCACGAAATACATGTAATGCAAACAATCACACACACACATATATATATATATATATATAGTATATATCAATATACTCTAATATACGGATGGTTACAGTTATCGATCTAATATTCGCTATAACAGTTTTTATACTTACATTAACTATGTTAGTTGTTATGTTTTATGATATAAATATAATTTTTTTAGTAAAGAGAAATAAAATCACTTGTAAGCCGTAATTGTCCATACAAGAAAAAAAATATCAAACCTAAACCAAAATAATGACAAACCTGTACGAACAATTACAGAGAATGATTATTATATAATATACGTTAATATAGATTTTAAACAATAATAGTATTTGGAGTTAACATTTCGTTTTTATCTCCTGTCGACGACTTACGAAGTGTATAATATTCATTACGTTCAATAAACCGCGTCGGACGTACAAGTGAAGGTTTAATATTATTTATCCAATAACATTATGTCAATTAATCCGGACGAATAAAAACTAGAGTTAATCAAATAGAAAATATGAACAACTTGCATAATTCGACGATAATAAGTAACAAAAAACACTTAAAAAGAGGACACCTAATAATGAGTACAAACATTGCTACAAACACACTCGAGCACGTTGAACAATATAGCGACTTTAGTATGTGCAAGAAAAATAGTTTTATTGCAAAAATATATGTCGAAATAAAAAATATGTATGCATTGATAAGATATGCTTAATCATAATTCAAAATCATGAACTACTCAAAACTTGGGGAATATTAACGAGTTGAAAAGTTATTTAGGTGTGTTAATTTTTTTTAATGCCTAATTTATACGTGTACAATTTCTGAAAAAGTTTCATTGATTTCGATTCGAAACGAATTGATTAATATATGTATAAAGAGAGTCCGTGGTATATTATAAATGCATGTATCGATCGTTGCTAATTAACAGTATCGGATGTGATGATAGTCGGAGAATTTTAGAAATACGTAGAGCTTTTTTCCTTGTGTTACACGTATGAAACGGCTAACGTGTAAAAGCTTAAAAAAAGATTTGTTCAGAAAAAGTAATTAATTTTTACGAGTGGAACAAGATATTAACCAAAATCGTATAAAATTGAACCAAATATTTATTAGAACTAAGTAGATTAAAGTAAAAAAATTATTAATGATTGATTTAATTATATCTAACTTGTTTTCGTATGTTACATAATCTATTATAATTTATAATTTGTCTTTATAACTGATGTGTAATTGAAATATATTCTATTCGGCGATTATTTATTTATATACATAGTTTGTAAATTGCATATGGCGATTCTTAGTTTGATGAATTCCATAAAAAAATTTAAAAAAAGTTAAAATTAATATACTCTATATGGATGCTCGTAAAAATCATACCTCTGGTGATAAATTGGCGAGGGATGCGTACGCAATACTCTGCGGTATCATAGTGAGTCCGATTGTGATGCCGGCAATCAAGTCGCCCATTGCCTTTTCGCTGTCGTACTTTGGCAGCCACGTGGTGATCGGCACGTGTCGGTGAAAAAACTCCAAAATCTTCTGATTTTTAATCGACTTTTGTGTTTTTTTCTTCTTGACGCGATCGTTCGAATCCGACGCTAAATAGAGACAAAATAATATAATATATTATAATTGAAACGATAATCGGAAATATCAATGTATTGTGTATATTGTAACAATCATAAATAATAACCATTGTCTATTATATTATGACTTTTTTCAAATTGCCAACAGGTGCATATTCAAATTCTAAAAAGAATCGATTTTCTTATTTAATTGGTACCTATTCATACTTGTACATTATAAATAACACATCTATTGAAAAACAACAGCAATAAATATAAATTAATTTTAACGCATTCAATTTGTTTATATTATTTATTATAATAAATAATATCCGTGTATTATACGTCATTATACTATACGCTGAATAAAGCAGGAGCAAAAGGTGTAGTTTCAGTGTAACCACACGATCAATAAAAAATTATCGGAATTATTATTATTAAATTATGTATGGCATAAAATATACTTGACCCGCAGAATTCAGATCGAAGAATGCACAACGCACGTGAAACGTGAATAATCAAAAAGTAAATAAAGATTATAATAACATAGAGTGTCTCTTGTTATTACAGTTTAACAAACATAATATTTTAGGAATTTTTATTTCTCTTATTTCCCGATCACTAATATGCTTAGAGATTGCACCCTTCACATATTATGGGAGTCGAAGATGGTTCTTAGGGGTAAACCCAAAGATGGACGGGACCTTCGGGATTAAACCGCAGACCTCGTACGCCAAACCGCGTTTTCTACCCACTCGACAACAGTCGATCCCTTACTTCGTACCATTTAGTGTGTAATTATTAATTCTTGAAAGGTTGCTCAATGGGTATACTATTGTATATTTTGATTATATTCTACAATTTAACTGTCGAATCTTACAATCATGTAGACATATTAATAATAAACACATTTATGATTATAGAACAAAAAGAGATTATCGTAAAGTATCTTTGAAAAAAAAAATAAGCAGGTACATTATAAGTACTTATTTAAAAAGCTGAAATATTTTTTGTTCGCACTATTGATTTGTTGAAATTAACGTATAATACACACGGTTTTATGACACCAGAAACTATATAGTATACGTTCAATATTATGTAATACTACGTGCCCGGCCATTTTGTGCATACGAAAATTAAATTTAGCGTGAATATTTATTTTAAAACGTCATAAAATCGTTAAATGTAAAAAATCGTATCCTGAGAATTACGAAATTATATTATTCACAATTTAAATACACCTCTCGTGAACTAATATCAACCGATTCATGAAAAGACCTGCCCACACCGAATACGAGTGACTACTTTTGTTCTAGGTTATCATTACACGTATACGATAATGAACGTTCTATTTATCCTTATCACAATACTAATAATCATAATAATATCATTTGCATATTTAAATAGTGTCGCGACTTGTTGTGAGTAGAGGTGATCCGGTAACCGGGGTTTCTTACGAATGCATTGTATAATAATTGTTATTTTGACGATGGTTTGTTCATTGTTACCTGCAGACATTCAAAAGTATACCTTTCACGGCTTGTTGCGATTTCCCGTCAACAGAACTCGGGTCTTTTCCGTTTGCAGATTTCAATAGAATTACGTGTGTAAGACCGACATTTTCGACAAAATTTTCAACAATAAATCGTCCAATACGTATTAATCTAAAACTGAACGCCGTTCGGGTGATTCTTTTGTCACTTTTAAAACGTAAACAACGCGACATCGCGACAACGCCAATTACAAGATACTTTCGCTTCTGCACGTCACAAAAACATCGTGTTATTATAGTGAACACCTCGAAAATAAACACTGTCTTGTAAAGAGTAATCGATCATTTTCAATAGTAAACTTCCATCAAACACATTACACTAATTGTTTGGTTACGATATTAAAATGTATAAATAACAATCAAATCGGCGTACGCAGCTTACGTCCAACTACACACGGTGCAATAATAATAAGATAATTTCAGGAAAACAGATCGATTACAACGTTGATGAATCTTAAACCCGTGTAAATCATATTATTGTACTGACGTCCGGTATTTATTACGGCTGTTAAGAAATTTCGAAATGTTCTTTTTACTTCGGAAAAAACTATAGAATAATATAATTTTAGAAAACATTTCCAAATATTTCTATTGATATGCAGCTATACAGTTTATTTTGGCGAATTTTCTTTGCGTATAAAAAAAAAAAAATTAAAACGATTCCTATAACGACAGGGCTTCTAGACATTAAATCGAGTGTTTATAATTCGACTAAATATATATTTAGCCTACGACATATTACAAACGATAATCGACAGATAAACAAATGTTCTATAAGATATATGTATAATATTCATTGTATATATAGGTAAAAGAGAATCGAACGAATACATAGAACTTACGTTTCGTCGTTTCGTGCATTTTCGCGGCGACGGTGTCGAAATCAATTGTCGCGGGTATAAACTTCCGGATTATATATGATATATTTCATACGCTCAAATCACGCCGTCATCAGCTCTAATAAATATACATATATGTATGTATGTATAGTATAATAATGGTCGTCGAAAATTTTACAACGGATCGTCACGATCCGGCCAGACCTCGAAGTTCGACAATCGACTGAAAAGACGCGTTTTTCACATAATCAACGCGCGCAGTGTCTAATCTAATACTTTCCGATGGAGTCAAGTGTCGTATTATTTGTGTTTGGACGGATTAATAATAATAATAATAATAATAATAAAACATCGATTATCGACCAAATAATATATGATTTATATAATAAAAATCGTTTTACACTATATTTACGTTATATGTGCAGTGACGTCGCGTTTAACGAGGACTTTGGACCGCATAACAGAAATTATTCAAATATGTTTGATCGGAGGTAATAAAGACAATCGATTGTCACTGGTCGTAGTCGTCTCGCGGTTATTATATTATTTAATATAATTATTATTGATTATTCATTGTTGTTGTCCATGTTGAATGCGTTTTCTCCCATTCACCACGTGTGCTGCGGTTAAGATGACACGGTATTTGTTATATACACAGCAGCATATACAGACCGACGAACTGAAAGAAAACAAACGGATAAGGAACACGAATATAAGATTATAATAACGACAGACACAGCCGGCGGCGGACTGGCAGGGCGGGCGAGAGGCCTTACCCGCCCAGGCCCTCTAGAAATTTTATATTTGGGCCTATATTTTTTATTATGGCCTATTATGACGTCTGTGAAGTTGGCCCCTATTATGGCCAACACGAAATATAGCATAATACCCAATAGAAAAATTATTACGATGTTCTAAAAGGTTTTTAATATTGTTATCTTCCGTACAACACACCTTAATCGTTGCCAAATGCTAATAATAGCCGAAATAAAACAAAATCAAGATTTTTGTAAATTATTTCACGTTTTTTAGTCGAAGTCGGTTTTATTTTTTTTACAACAATTTTTTTTTTATGTTACACATTATCAAGTTATTTGTTTAATTTAAATATGAAAATAGTAACATCAAGTCGCTCGTTTGTGTTGACTGCGTTAGTGGAAGGCCTCCTAAGAACTTACCCACCTGGGCCTTCAGGGTCTCAGTCCGCCCCTGGACACAGCCTATAGTACGGGGATGGTAAATTTTTCCGACTTCGAGTGCAATAAAATTATGAAAAATATTTCAAGTAAACTGTTTGGTCTTATAAATGTCGTGTAAATATTTTTATTTATTCCGTAAACAAACATTTTCATAAAGTAAAACTAGTATTGCCTGAGTACTTACTTAACGAATCGCTCGATGTGATTTTTTCTGTTGTACAATGTCAATTTATTTGTATTAGGTTTATGCTTTGTAACTTTTAAACCGTCAGTCGATTTCTTAGATCTGATTTGATAAAATTCATTTCCGAAAAGAACTACTCGCACGAAATGAGTCGATGAAAGTCAATGCTCGAATTGTGGGGAGACGCAAGGGGACGGAGCTCCTCTACTAGATTTAAAAAAAATCAGCGTCCCTTTACTACAATTTTCAAAGGGACGCGGGGGAACGCTTATAACCGGTATACTTAGGGACCATAGATAAAAAATGATGAAAAAATTTTATTTTATTAGTGATACCGGGATTACGCGTGACGGACGAGTTTTCATTTGCCGCCGGGCGCTCTTATTTTAACCGCGCGCTGGATATAGAAATAACTTATTCTGTGATGCTATTTCCATGAATATTGTACGATTATTGTAAACTATTGTATGCTCTATTGACTTTGGGACCATAGATTAGAATATAGACTAAATGGGCAACTTCCATGTTAAGAAATATGACAATATGCATAGCGCTCCAGTGGTTGGTATATGTAACATTGCAATATCTAGGGGTTCCCATAATATTTATTTCACAGCACCTCACTTCATTTTTTGTATATTATAATTTGAAAATTTTATTACAAATGATTACAGATTGATGATACTGGGTATACGCATAATTGACAAAGACAATTAAAAAATATATTATAAATGTATTTTAATAAATTATTATATTGTTTGGGACTTTGGCCATTGGGCTGCGACGAGATTTACAAACCTAATGAACATACAACACAGTTAATATTTTACATGATATGATTAGGAAGGATGGCAATTTTTTTGTGAACATCGATATATCGACGTGTCTCTTTCAAATCACCGATGCTAGCAATATCGAAAGTTTAAACAAAAATTCGGTGTATTTGGAAAATCATCGATGTATTTGGTAAAACATGGTTAATTTTAAATATAGAGGAAATAATTGCTCTTTGCTATAATTACATCAAGGAGACATTCCTATCAAACCCCAAATATAAACTATAGCCATTACGCTGTCAGGAATCCTGCCGGATCAATGATATATTATATATTATATTATAAATATATATATATATATACACGTGTGTGGATGTCACAACCGTCAGAAATAAGTATAACAGATATTTTGTAATCATAAAATATTTTTCCAAAGTAAATCAGACGGTTTTGCGATCAAAGAACTTTTTTTATTCAAAAAATCGAAAATTAAAAACATAAATATCACAACTATGGGCAGAATATTATTTTTTAATATCTTGTAATTTCTAGTTAAATTTATGAATCAACTGTTGAACTGGGTCAATATGGTGTGGAGGGACAAGTGCAGTGTTTTCACTAATTTAATTAGAAACAATATAAAAAAGAAGTAGTGTTAAAATGTTCTTATGTTGCATATTATTTACAATAATTTTTTTTTAGTGGCACAAGGAAGTCATAATATTATTTATTCGTATGTTTACTTTTTAAATTAATGTCCAGTGAGATTAATTTGAAATTGGATCATTCTGAGTAGTCCCTTGATTAGGTGCGTCATAGATAGTCATTACATTTTAATAAATCATTTTTCAATTTTATAATATGCAAATACACTTGACTGTTATCATTTTACCCAAACAGTTAACCATAGAAGAAAAGCAGCAATACAGTTATCTCAAGTACTACTTCAAATTACTCAATATTATACTTCAAGATTTCATTGTCTGTTTATATCATACCATCCATGAATGACCTAACTTGTATCCTATATTGTATCAACAATAACAGTTGAATAAATATAAACTTCTCTTAAACCAAATAATTTCACATATTGCAAGGCATCATCATTTATTCATAATAACAAATAACAGTCTGATAAATGTTTATGATATATTGTATTTTGTATGGCTTTACTTGCATATTTATATTTTACTTGGTTTACTTTATTTTCTTCTATATTTACACTTTTCATTCGCACAAGACCAAAACACAATAATAAACCAATAATTTAATACGACATATTGTTATAGATACATTTCATTCTATAATAATATAAATATATTATATATTTTATTTCAAAGTTAACTTGACTATAAAGTTAAGATAATATTTTACTATTAAAACACACAAAAAACTTTAAAAATATATTAAATTGTTGAAATGCAAAAAATAAAAATAAAAACTAATAAATGTCAAGTTAATTTGGACAATCAGCACGTACAAAAAAGTATAGATCATATTAAAATTTAATGAAATGATCATATAAATATGCGAATTTTTTTTACTCAGCGTAAATAATTTTGAATTTCAGCAATTTGTTCATCAATGCGGGTTGACACTCCTTTAAAAGCAGACGGCGGAGGCCCAATCATCTGTACCAGCTGTGGTACATCCTGTCTTGATATCTGACAAAATCTGGCCAAAGATTTCATGCACCTAAAGCTGTGCTCTTCATTGGGCTTACTATTAAAATATTGTAAAACGGCCATAGCAAGTTCTACGACAACATCATCAAATACCTTAAACAAATATTTTTAATTACAATCTTTTTACAATGTGAAATAAATGTAAAAAAAAATATGAAGAATTTATCTATATATAAGAATGTAAAATATAACACTATATATAAGTTAAAGCCACAAGTAGCAAAGACCGAATATGCCGCAACAGCAGTATATACATAGGTAGGCACATCCTGCAAAAGGAGCCATATCACAAAATGATACTTGAAGCAATATTCTATAAACATATGTTTTCTTTTACTCTATATGTGCATGTTTTGTATTAAAATGACTAGTGTTTAATTTGTCAGTTCATATGTTATATAAGTTATTGTTATTTAAAATATACCTTATCAAAGATTAAAAATCTAATGAAAAATTAACCATCACATAACACAAATATGACTAAAATATTGTTTACAATTATTAATTATAGTTATGTCTAAATTAAGTGTATACAAATAATATGTAAATATGTAAATCCCAAATATCTTAAACATGATGTGTATACCAAGAGCATTGGTCGTTTAGAGGAGGACCACATATGGTCGACCTCTTGGATTTTTTAGACTTCTCGTTAGTGTGTCGACTGTGCAAAGCAAAAACAAAACTTTAATGTATAATTTCAATGTTACAGAAGAATTGTCTCATTTGTAAATGTATAAGATGATAATGAAATAGATAAATTTAAAAAAATGGCACAACAAAACCTTTAGAATTTGCAAAGGTTAGGTAGCTGTGGAATATATCATAGCATAACTGATAAAATTTAAAACTTGTTAATATGAAAAAAGAAATTTGGAAAATTATACAAATCACTCAGTCACTCCAAACATAAACAAAAATAATTTGACATATTAGTTTTACATATTATTACTTATTAGTATAAGTAATTATAACTAAGTATAATAAAATATATATATAAGAAAATCAAATTTTTGATGCAACCAATGATATTATATTAAAAAACAAATCTTTAATAATACATTATTTCCAGTCTGTGCCATTTGTTTTGCATCTAGTCCATGACATACCTACCTATAGTATGTAAATATTTTTTTTTAATAAGTTGCGACACATGATACAGGTGAGAATAGATACAATATTATAATAGAATAGTAATAATAAGAGTATAGAGAGAGAATGCTCAGCACATTGACACCGACGTATACACACACGTTATAATATATTGGAATATTATTGTATTTCTACCTTAGAAAACGATCCCGCAGGTAACAGTCTCCGAGTGTTTAGGTTTTTTAACCATCTCTGAAAACAGTTAAACGAGACTGGGAAGAACGTGCACACGTCATTCCACATGGAATCGACCGAGTGCACATTGTCGTCAACGCGAAACACTATATAATATATATATACACTACACAATCGCTATAAATACCCCTAAAGAGACCATGTCTCTTAAGTAATCGAACTACATTTTTTGCCTACATATTATGTATATGATAATTTGTTGTATATGTTCTTAAATCCAGTAGATTAATCTCAGATAGCGGTGATGAAAACAAGAGTGTTATCAGATCGATAAAAAAAAGTTTTATGTGTCAATATTAATTATTGTCTTATATTTTATTTTAATTTATTTAACCATTGAATGCTTCCTCGAACATACTAAACCGCTACATATTGGCTGAATTTAGGAACATACACGAATATAGTGTACATTATTTACAAAAATATAAAAAGCAAAATATACAGACCACGGTTTTTACCTCCTTGCAGGCCAAGTTGTGCACTAAAGCCGTACCCCGGTCTTGAAGCACCTTGTCTTCAGACAATAACGAATTCACAGCCACTTTGGTTGTAACCCGAATATTACTAACCGACCCGGAACCCAACTGCCACTCGGATATGTACAAAAGCCATTCGGAAGTGCTGCTGTTTTCAAATAAATTACACATCTAAAACGTGACAAAGACATTTATTTTCTATTATTTTTTGGATGGGAAGAAGGTTATATTAATATTTAACATTAATAATAATTTAAGCTCAAATATTTCGATTATAAGAACTACTATAAAAAAGACACTCATAAAAAGAAATTAGATTTGACGTTAAAAAAAAAAATAAAAATAATAATAATGTAAGTTATCATCTCAAATGTTCAGGTTCTATAATATCTATAATAATACTCACAAACAGTGTAAGTGCCAACTGCTCGAGTAGAGGTAGTTTGTCGAACCCATTAGCATAGTTCATGAGTATGTGCTCTCTCCTGTCCTGATGCAACACTAAAATAATGTCATCTTTAAGAGCAGCTGAGGCCAAGATGTTTAATATTGTCTCGCGTACTTCTGAGACCAACTGATCGTCATTTAATAACCTGCCTATAAATATCAAGTTGTTTTACGATTAATTTAAATAAACGCTATAGCAAGAAGTTCTTAATTTTTTTTGTATACACAACTAATAAAAATCACTATGCACTGACCAACAAATGACAGAAAACCTTCGCCCAGGGCCCAAGAGCCCTCGTTTTCCAGCATGTATTGATCGAGTTCGGCAACATATTGCATGTCATCCGGATTTATGCGACCATCTATTAAGCCGACCAAACGTTCCAATTCACTTTGTACCTAGATATAGGCAATATCGATAAAAATGGGGTATTACATGATATTCATGTATAATGAATTTGCGTTCAAGTACACTGTGACCCTTGGCTGCAAAGCAAAGGTACTTAAACTTACGTTAATAGCATCTTGGAAGACTATGGGCGGGTCACGTTCTTTGCGCTTTAGCTCAAGCTCCTTTTTTTCCAAATCTTCGACATCATTCTCATCAATGACCGCGGGACGAACTGCCCCATTTACATCTCCGTTCGTTCCGTTAGCAGACATTTTTTTACGACTGTCGCCGTATCTTCGACTTTGAAATCAACACAATGTATAACAAACATTAGATGAATACATATTTTAAGGAAAAATTAATCTTACCTGCTGGAAGAGCTAGGGCCCGATTCGATACAATGATGATCACCTCCTAAATGTTTATTCTTGTTCTTTTTTTTCTTTCTTTTGTCTCTTTTTTCCAATTTTTCGTTTAGTTTATTACGTTTTTCTTCCAATAATGCAGACTGTTTTCTGCCGACAACAAACATAATGCCAAAAATAAAAGGTTACCTATACCAATGCAACAGTCTTCAAGTTATTTTCCACGCAACTTAATATTATTACACAAAATAAAATAAATATTATTATTACTATTATAGACGTGTATATATATATATATTACCCAACACAATAACACGAAATCAACAAACAAATTGTTAAATGTAACAAAATTTTATTTTACAACTTTGACCGTTAGATAATTGGATAATTAATGTATAAAAAAAAACTCAAATAGCCATAATAACTAATGTGTATGACGCTGTAATTAAATTAAATCATGTATAAGTATTGCAGTGAAAACATTATTCTTTAAAACATGTAATTATGATTTGTAGTAAATGTATAAAATTTAAACAAAATAATTGATTTTATTTATATAGATAACATTAAATCAAAATTTAATAACGGACGGTACACATCTAAAATGTATTTATTTAAGACTAAATAAAAATTAGAGAGCGATGTTTCTTTTATGTTGAAGAGAGCAGCTTGAATTAATATTTATGACCATGAATGAATCGTGGATGATGGAAGTGTTAGGAAGAGTGTGATCATTGACAATCATCTAAAGCGATGGTTATCATTAATTTCTGAAACAACAAATCACACACAATGCTGTTTTGTTAATCGCTAAACAACAGTATTTTAAACAGTTAATATTTATGGTGATTAAAATGTATGTTAGCTATGATAACTACAAATTACAAAGTTACAAAATAAATTATGTCAAAATACAAGTCATATATGGGTACCTGGCGGAATCGATGTCGTTGTTAAGAGATTCGAAATCTGAAGCGGATCTTCTTACGCCTGGATGTATACCAATGTTGTTAGAGAAGAGTTCTAAAATCGGTGCCAACTGTTGACCAAAAGGACTGAAAAAACAACATTTTATTTACAGTACTTCCGGAAAAAAAAAAAGTAAGTTTAAAAATACACACGTGTTGAGTATTTCGTTCGGCAGGTTTAAAATGTAACTCGGTATAGAATTTCCGCATAGAAATTGACTGATTTCGTCGGAGAAATGATTACAGTTGTGTTTTAACAGATTGTATTTGCTTGCGCTGATTAAAAACAAACAAAAAACTATTATTACTATTATTAATCGTACAAGAAAACAATGTCGCGTCCGAAAACACGACGGCAGTCGGTTAGGTTAGGTCGGCGGCATGGAACCCGCGCGGCGTACTAGCAAGTGAAACAACAACGCTTACGAGAACGAGTCTTGTTCCAGTCCGCGCAAATACTCTTCCAGAACGTCTTCCGGCAAACACGTCTTGCCCAAACTATGGGTGCGCAACGGTTTTCCCAAGGCGGTGGTGCCCTAGAACAAGACAAATCGGAACGGACGGCCTTTATTAAATGCACAGCGCCCAAACGGAAGGAGTGGAACGCATTTATTAATTCCGCCGAAAGTATGCGACGTATACGCGTATACGCGCACGCGTGATCGTCTCGTATTCGCGAAGTGTATTTTTAGACCGAACGCAGTGGGATTTGTTAGCCGAATTGGACCGGTGTCAAAACAACGAAATGCGCGATATGCAAGACTTTCGCAGACGGCCCGTGAACAAGGCACCAGAAGAGAATTTTATATATACGTACACGCCGCCGCCGCCACTCGTGTACAGAACGAATGTATATATGATGTTTTATTAAGTTTTTCTCGTTTACGCCGTACAATTTTTTTTCATCGTTGTTGTTATTAGAAAAAAAGAAATTACAACAACCCGTGCCGATAGCACGATAAGCAATTTTGATGCATACAACGCGTCCACGATCTTTTCAGGCGGTGAAGGGGGTTTTCAGGGAGAGTGTGAGGGAGACTGAGAGATGCTTTACGAACGGCTTTGAATTTTTTTATATAGCCGTTTGTTTAACTGTGCTGAGATGGAGGTCGTTATGTATCGCCATACGGACGCCATACGTTGAATACAAATATCGAACGATAATAATTGTTGGTCAAATAAAACGAGCGTAAGAGTATTGTGTAATCGCCTGTAAAACGTCGTAGAGGTCGATACACGCCCGCATTCTCCGTCATCTCCGGGCAACACGGCAAAAGAACTTTAAAACCGCGGTGTTTAGGTTCAATTTAGAGTTTAAACACTTATCACAATATTCCAACAATTCTCGAACGGATCTGTCGGAGCCTCTTATAGCAAAACGATCGTCTGGCAAAAAGTTACGGCCATTAAAAAAATAAATAAAACATTGTAACTTCTTTGTTGAAAGGGGGAGAATGCTATGAGATAAACCAGAAAATATCATTCTCTTCACATTTGACATACGTGTTATAATTCTAATCCAACAAATTCTACGTAATGATTTTTTATGCGAATGTGTGTTGGTTGTTCTTAGAGCTTGTATTATTCCCCCTACAAAACATTTTAAGACGTCAATTTGAACGCGATTTCACACATTTAACATATTAAATAATTACGCATTTCCTTTTCGTAAATAATAATGATAATAATAAAGATTTTTAACTCATGCAATTATTTATTTTTAATTACTATATTTTATAAACGATGACTATTTATTTTATAATCCTTAGAAATTAATAAATGCCATTATTAACATTTAACTTCAATACAATTCAACAGACAATTAAAAATTATCGCACCAACTAAACAAAACCATAGAGGATGAGAAATGTTTTGTAATGAATTTGAATACAAATTGTATAATTACCAACATTAAATTCATAATCATATTGTTTGGACATTCCTAAATTTGATTTGTATTTATAGATTAAAAGTTAGTGTTTTTCAACTAATAGTTTTACTATTTTTATATTATTTAATTTTATAATAAACTATAAATCATTAAAAAACACATATCATGTATATTTACTTAAACAATTATAGCATGTGTGAGAATAAAAAAAAAAAATTGCCATAAACCAAGATTTTATACCACTTTGATAAATATAAACACAACATATTTCTTTGCTCGAAAAATGTTTCCATAGTTTTAATTTTTGAAAGGACACTAATTTAATTTAATTGTGTTGTAAAATGAAGAAAATAATTGAAATAATATGATTATATTACAATCGATTAAATTACATGTTTTACTTTGTTTTGACCACAAAATATTAGCTTACAAATGCTAGAAAAATGAATAATAATAATAAAAAATGCATTATTTTTATTTTTTAATATATTATAAAAACAGTGACAAAAATACTAGATATTTTAATCATTGGGCTATTGCCAAATTCTAGTATAATCACACTTTAGTAACATATTAAATTCATAATAGAAAGCTCTGTTGCAAATTTAATATCAATTCACTGTTTTAAAAATTCTATGCACTTAATACCACACTGTAAAAGTATAAATTTTTAATGTAATCGTGGAGATTAAAAAGAAGATAGTATTACCATTGATTATAAATAATAACAATAATTAGCAATGGCATTACTATAGACAATTACTATAATTCCTAATTATAAATAATTCTATGGTAAGTTTTGGTAAAAAAAAATGGTGATTCTGTTCAACTAGAAACATTTCTAGCATGCCTAAAAAATTTGAATAATAAATTTAACATATTAATAGCAAATGATTAAATATAACTAACTTATTGTTTTTCATTTATTACATAATGTCTATTACAATTATGACCTTTAAATTATTTACAGAATTATTACAAAATAAATGTAGTGCTTCATTTACAAAAAATGAATCATAAAGTTCATCATTTGTACCTTTATACTATAATACATTCACAATACCTTATCACGTCACATTTAGTTTAAATTTTAAAATATGTTTTGATATTTCTATGTTGGTCTAAAATTGTTCTTTAAAATTAATTCTTATAATTGTTATTTACTTTGGTTATAAATTACTAAGTCAAAACTTAGTTTCCTAATTTAAAACATAAATATATATAAAATGTTAATTTTAATTTGTATTTCTTTATATTTGATTTATTGTCATGACCAAGAGATTTAAATATTGAATTATTTAACAAAAAATAAATTATAAAAAATGAAACCACAGAAATAATAAATAAATACACATATGCATTTGAAACTTATGAGTCACTAACATGTTTAAAACTAATATGATAAAAAAAAGTAGTTATTAAGTCGCCTTAATAATAACTCAATATAATTATAGTTAAAATATATTTCTTACTTTACCAGGTATGACTTATACAATGGTTGTAAAACAATACATATATATATATATGTATGCTTTTTTATTATTATTAGAAAAAGTGTAAATTGTCCATGTTTTGTCAAAAAACTTTTATAAATAATGTTTACATTGTCATTGAGAATAAAATAATTTAGATTTATTTTTTAACTAACTATATAATATCTAACATAAAATATTTAATATTATGAATACAAATAAGTAATGAGAATCTTTTAGGACAAAATAGATATTAAAAATAGTGTTTATTTATTCATTCATATTTGTGAAAATTATTTTAATTAAAATGATTGTTTGAAAATTTAGAACAAAGTTAATTCACTTGTCGATATTTTAGAAGACTATTTTTTGTTAATTGATTTTCTAATGAGTTCTTATTTACATAACACTATATAACATATATAACACTTAGGTGTAATATGGCGAATGTACCTACCTAGATGATAAAATTCCTGACTAGATTTATAATTAATATACTTTAATATAGATAATTAAACTCGAACTTAATGGACGTAGAACATAATTTGTGATTTACATTATAGTACTTACTGGTTCGCATATTGAGATCCCATTGGAACCGAAGAAATACTCTTTGCCAAATACCACGATTGCAGTGTGCCAAATACCATCAATATTTTTTTCTGTAAACAATAAAGCACATATTACAAGTCTTGATAAAATTGGTATGCTTATTATATTACTCACGTAGTAATGACGGACCCAAAACTTTGGCCATTCCACCAGTTAAATCATAAACGTATAGTTGAACTTCTTCGCCAGCTTCTCCCATCGTTGGATGTTTTGAATCAATCTGAAAAAATGAAAAAAAAAATGAAATTTTTTTTAAAGAAAAAATATTATTTACAATTGTACATATATGCAAACGTTTGCATAGGGCATTTGCAAACGACGAAAATAATTTAACCAAAATCGGATAGCCAATTTATTGATGTTGGACACTTACCAAGGAATATTTACGTTTATATATATTTAGTATATACTATGCGTATTGTTCGATAGATCCGAAAGGTTGACGTGCAACAATGGAATCGTAATCTACACGATTCAAGATATTATCTTGGTGTAGTGGCAAAATCTTGAAAAAAAAAAATTACTTTTGTATGAGATTTTAACCAACGCAAAATGAACATGAACTAATGACTAATAAAGACGATTGATGATAATGAAAACGTTATTTGGTAGCTGCTGTTATTGTGTTTTTAATAGACAAAGACCGAAAGAGGTGATACGCGAAAAAACGAATGCGTTACACAATCAGGGCGCGATCACACACCTACGAGTTTCCAAGGACTCTGTAAAACTGCCATAATTATTGTTCAGTCGTTACGCGCCAAAAAACGCACATGTTCACACGCACCGTGAAAACACAATATTACGCGCGCACAAAGTAGTTGTTGATGTCGTAGCATACAAGACGACTACAAGTTCGTCGTCATTACGGTTTTGAAAACGCGCGTACCGCGTCACAGTCGACGTACCGGAATCGGTTATTTTGACGACCGGAGCAATTTCAGCGAAATCGAATACAACAACACGCGGGAAATCCGTTATTTTATTATTTATGAATACCATATAAGAACCGTAGTCACCGCCGAGTGGTCTATGTAGTATTGTAGACTTAAGGAGATACCCGCAATACGTAAATCTTCACGATTAATCGACACGTGCCGCAATTCGCGGATGGTCTTCTTCGCGGAAATTCGTTTGAACGCCGGGCTATTTTTAGCACACTGTGAAAACGATTAAAAACGTGTTGATTTAAAATCGTTTTAGATTTTTAAACGACGGTAACGATATATTCATTGCGATAGAAATAATTACACTCCGGTCGAGTCTTCCGTCGTGCGTGGGTGCGACCGTACAGAACGCACGTAGTATTTTACAGTGACACGTCACCACCTACAGCTGTGCAAACGCGAGTGTCGTCACGATAATTATGCGTGCCGTTATTGTTCGTAACGACCGACAGCCGATTTTTAAATATCGTATAATGTCACCGCGATTTCGTTATTATCATAAATTCATGCACGTTTCGCTACAAGAATTTGTATCGTCGTTTATCACGAGACTTAATTACCTTAATACCTATCATTCTTCTTCTTCTTCTTCTCTTTCTCCCTCGCCACTATCACGACTGTTTGGGGTCGGTCACCTGCGTCCGAAATCTTCGCTTGACACGATTTCCCAAATGGTCTACGCACACACCGGCGATTCTCACATCGCACCCAATCCAACCATCTCGTCTTCGGTCTTCCTCTTCCGTCAACGTTCATTTCCATAACCGTTCTTACAGCTTCCGAATTTTCTCTCCTCAATAACACGACCAAAACGGTCCAAGTCCATTCTCTCTCATCTCGTCCCAGCGGTTGAATTGTGGTGGTGGGGGAGGCTGAGTACCCCTTTTATTTTTTCAAATATTTGAGCGTACCTCAACTATTTTTTTTTTTTTTTTTAAGAGAAACGCGAGGCACGATATTCACTTTTCCACAGCCGACGAAATATAAAAGGCTTTGAATTGCCTGCACTTGTATTTTATATTATTTTTTGAATCAAGTCAAACTACACGTTATTTGGTTATTACTCATTACCTTATTCTCCACGCTCGAATTGTTGATAAACGTGACGGACGGCAGTGATGAACTTATCGACACCGTTTATAAAAATGTATTGAGGACGCAACTATTTTGTAAGTCTTCAGAGTACCCCTGCTATTTTTTTTTACCCTATTCAACCGTCGTCTTATCCGCGATCGAGGATCCTTCCTAATATCTATCATTAAAAAAACAAAAGAGAAAAAGTAATCAACCGTTGGTCCGTATAGTCGGAATTCTGTAGTATCGCGTGCTTGTTTGAAGAAACGTTGAAATCGTTTTACAATATCAATGATAATACTTATTGGCCTTCGGTCGAACAATCAACAACAACTACACATACGTTCCGTTTACGTTTTTAAAGGTATTTTATTGTGATGAAATAACAGTAGAAGCTGACGAGAAAAAAAAAAACGATATGCCATCCCACATTAACGTGATGATATTAAAAAAAAAAAAAAAAATTACCAAAAGCGAACAGGTCGGCGAATCGTTCAGGTACCGTTCGGACAGTAAAATGTTCACCATTCTGTCGAAATGCTGCGGGTTGAATGCTTCGGTGAAACGATTTTTGGCGTCAAACCGGAGTAAACAGAAGACGATAATTAATATGCGCATAATCGTAAGGAATCGGTAAAAAAAAAAACAACAAAATTTGAATAATTAAATAGTCGTAACCGTCGTCGGTCCGCGTGTAAAATGAATATAAATTTTACCCCCCCGAACGAACAGGCGCAGTCAACTGGTTAAATATTTAATCGCGACACGACAAAACGTACGACAGTTACAATTTATAGCCGAGAACACGAAATCTATTCGTAACGCATACTTCAAAAAAAAAAAACACTTGAAAACCGTACGAACCGTACGAATTCAATCCGATTCGGGGGGTTTTTTTTCCCCCCCCTTGTATTCTAAACGTACAACGTCCGTCCGTTTTACGTAGAGCCGAGTGACCGGGAGGAAGTTTTCAAATCGGTCTCGCCGGCGAAATAAAAAATATAAACGTACGTCACGGCGAAAAACGATCGTTCGACACGCGAACAGCTGACGCTGATTACCCACTGCGCAATACAACGCCGTCGGCGGTGGCGCGTGCGAACGGAAATAAGGCCTTTGGTTTTTCGTTTGTGCACGCCATTGAATCGATCGTCGTCAACGTTATCGTGTACACGGCTTTCAGACCAAAAAATTAATGAACGACAACTAAATACGTACACAGTCTGTTTCGTGTTGATTTTTTTTAAAACGCGCACGACTTGACATCTTGCGTGTTTAACTTAGCGTTAAATGAAATTATGTAATATGTGATCAATTCCCGACAACACGTTACCGTTCGAAACCATTCCAGGCATCTCGTGACCGTGCTCGAGCCAACTATGGCGTTTGTATTAATGATAATAGTAAAATGTCCGTCGTCCGACGGGAAACCGCGAAATTATATCCGTTCACGTATAAAACACACCCGTTCGAAACGCACTTGGGCGGTCACGGTGGATTTATTTACCTAAAACAAACGACATGCCGCGGCCGGCGCGCTCTTCAAATTTCCGTTTGCGGAACGTTTTTAAAAACGGTTTAACAACGATATTTTAATCTAATAGACGTCACGCGTTCAATAAACATGTCGCAACATTTAGATAACGTGTAATAAAAAATCGTTGTTAATCGTTATTTTTCACGAATTACTATTTTTTTTTTTTTTCGTATCGTATTTGTCTTCCGACTATTCGGTATAACAAAAATAACAGTATGCATAAAGCCGCTGCTGGAATTGTCGTTTTCACCTTCAATACAGCTCTGGTCCGGTAAAACGGGAACTTCGTGGAATCTGGAAATCAGACGGTCCGACCCAAACGTTCGGCAATGAATTAAATGCGCGGAAAATATCAAAAACTGATTTAAAAAAAATGTCGGATCCCCTCAGATCAGAAATTTACTCTAGCGCGTACTATAAACGATGTTATAAATATAATCACGTAAACTTTGAGTTTTACAAATTACAGTGCACGCCAAACGGGTAGGTGCCGAGGAAGGGTTGTGAAGTGTGATATAATAGTTAGTAAGATAAAATGTACTATACAAGTGGTATCCGCGCGTAAATCATTTTGGCTTATACATTGTTCAGGCTCCTCAACCGAAATGTTGCGCTTCCGATTAGTTACAAGCTATTTTTAAGTTCGTCGATAAAATTAAAAAACGTGCGAGTTTCCCATAACGAAATTTATAATTAAGAATCCATGAAAAGAAGAAGAAGGACCGGTAAAGGGTACATAACGTGTTGTGTGCGCTGCTTTACTTTCACCGAACGTAAATCCTACACTGTTCGATTATCTTACAAAACCGTACTAAAGCGTTTCGATTGTATCGGTCATCTTTAACACTAAACATCACAAAAAGTATATTTTTCAATTAAAATATATTTACATTTTAGAAAATTGATTTTATACGTTTGTTTTTCACCGTATACTGTAAATATTTATGGGTTCGCGATTGTTCGTTATTACTACATTTTTATTATTTTACGACTCATTGTTGCGGTCTGTGATCCGTCAGGTGCACTCACGATTTACATAGTATTATTTGTTTAATTTAAGGTTGTGTTTTTGTGAAGACAAGTGTGTTTCTCGTATGTGAACTTTCTCGTAATCATTTGTTATAATGTAAGCCTTCGTTTGATTTTTCGAGAACGTAAAAATACATTCGTTCGCAATATTTTGAATTCAATTTTAGGTACAACGACTAATATATATATAAAGAAAATTAATAAAACGTTTTCAGACATTTCCTCTTGATGTCGGTGAAAAAAGAAAAAGAAAAATGAATGTCATACCAACGTACACAACGAATTCAAATATTTTAAACGTGTAATATGCAATCATCACACACACACACACACACATACACTAACGGTATATTGTTTATACGTACTTACAAAATAATAATAATAATAATAAAAAAAAAAATTACAATAGAATACAAATAATAACGTAGGTAATAATATAATGTACTTGTACATACATAAAATATACACATGATAATGATGTCACTCATCTCACTTATAACAACGCGTAAAATCGTACGTGCTTACAAAACAAAACGTTTCATAGTTTTGAAAAAAAAAAAGAAAAGAAAGTAGGAGAATAGAACCGATTAAAATACATTGTTTTTTCGGTAAAATCGTCAGCGGTAAAAAAAAAATATAATCTCTTTGGAACGACTTTTCGTCAATACGTTTATAATATTCCTATTCATTTGTGTTTGGACTTCTTCGACTTCTTCTTCACCGGTTTTTTGTGCGACTTGTGCTTGCCAGCGCGCTGGTCCTTCTTCTTTTTCTTCTTGTGCGGTTTGCCGCTGGCCTCGTCCGACTCCGATGACGGCGAGTCCGTGTCGTCCGAGTCCGAACTGCTGGCCACCACCATCTTCTTCTTTTTCGCGTGCTTCTTCTTCCTTTTTTTCGCCGCCTTCTTGCGCTTTTTCGACCGCACCGGCGACGAGTCCGACGACGAGCTGGACGTGCTCGAACTGCTCGCCACCGCGCCGTCCGACTGCTGTTCCTTCTTGGTCTTCTCTTTTTTACTACTGACGTCTTCGTCGTCGTTCTCGGGAGGCTCGTCGTCGAACGCGGCCTCTGTTTCGTCGTCGGACCGTGCCGCCGTCACTCGCCTGTCCGGTTCCAGGCGACGGTTCTTCCGTTCCTTATTATTCTCCGCGACGGTTCGTCCCGGGATGGTTTCGACGACGGCTTTCTCATCGCATCGTCACCGCGTTTCTCGTCGTTTTTCTTCCGCTCGTCGCCCCTTTTGTCCACCGCCGGCCGACGATCGTCTGCTCTTTTCGACGACCCACCACCGCCCTTCTGTTGTTCCGACGACGCGCCGCCGCCGCCGCGATGATGCAACTGCGATCTGTCGGTCGACTGCACCCGACGGGTTTCGGATTTCTTACGCACGGCGCGGTCCGATTTGTCGTCGTCACCGCTACGCCGAGGAACGGACCGAGAACCGCCGGCGGCCGACGTCCTATCGGTTTTCGGGTTCCTGTCTTTTTTCGACGAATCGCCTCCGCCGCGACGACTCTTGGACGTCGCGCGGATTTTTCTGGACGACGGCTCCGGCACGATTAGGGTCGAGTGTACGCGTACCGGCGACCTCGACACCTTACGTTTCTCGCCGCTCCTGGACGACGACGACGTCTTGTAGTGCTGTTGCTTGTCGTCGTTCTTGTCATCCACTTTTTCACCCAGCCTTTCTTTGGCCGAAATCCGTTTCGTCGTCGTTGCCGTCGTTGTCGCCGCCGCCGCCGCCGCCGCTCCGATTTCTTTGCTGCCGGTCTTCTTGCAGCCGCCGTCGTCCGACGCTGTCGGTATCGTTATCTGTATTGAATTACCCGCCTTCCTCGCTTCTCTCGCCTGGACGGACGACGACGACGATGTGTCCTGCTGAAGCGACCCGCCGGCCACTTCGGATTCCGAGTGTTTTTTTTCCTTGCCGCTGTTGTTGCTCCGTTTTGTCGACGACCCGCCACGATCGTCTCTTCTAGACGACTTCTCGGACGTTGTCTTTACTTCGGATCTGTCCTTGGATCTTTGGTCCGCCGAACTCTTGTTGTCCAGTCTCTTGTCTGCTCTTGCGTCCGGCTTCTTGTCCTTACTCGAGACGTCCGATCTCTTGACGTTCTGCTGCTGCGGTCTGCCGGTGTCTGTCTTCTTGTGTCTATTACCACTCGACGCGTCCGTTGGCTTCTTCTCGGGTTTGCCGTTTTCCAACCGTTTCTCTTTGGAAACGTCTTTCTTCTCTTTCACACTACTGTTTTCCAGTTTTTTATCCTCCATGTTCGAACGTTTTTCGGTCGCCGGCGGTTTTTTATTCTCTTTAGCTCCGTCAGACGACCTATCTCCTCCTGAAGCGGGCTTATTCTTACCCGTCGACACGTCGATCGTCGTTCTGACTATTTTCTGGAATATAGCGTTTTCCGCCCGTTTCAGAACTTCGTTCGTCACGGAAATCTGACCGCCGTCGTTCTGACGTTCCAAACCTTCGTCATCTGTCGCGTCGCCGCGCTCTTCTATCCGTTTGTCCCCGCTGTCCAATTTGTCATCCGTTCCACTGACGTCTTCCTCCACTTCCCACTTAGACCGTTCCGGCAACTCCGCCAACACTTCCGGTGGCGTATCAGCTTTCGTCAGTTTGTCATCTAGGGGATCGACCACCACAGACGTGGGTTTATCCACCACAGACGTGGGTTTGTCCACCGAAGACGTGGGTTTATCCATCGTAAGTGTAGGTTTGTCCATCGCGTTATCTGGACTCTTCTTGTAAATACCCCAAGTGGTGTTCACCGAAGCCACTCCGTCCAGATCTCCATAAAGTTCGTCTGGTACGATGTTTTCTTCATTTTCGGTCGTTCGCTGAACGTCTTCTCTTTCTCGGTGGGCGACGACCGATTCGAAAGGCGGCGGAGATTCCGATGTTCCCGGAGCGGCTGGTTCTACTTCGTCATCGCCACCACCACTGCTTTTTACAATAACTTTTGTCGTTTCCCCCTCGTTTCCTTTCACGTCACCACCGTTTTTACCACCGTCGTCCTTGTTCTCTTTCTTCTCCCGGCTCTTCTTCTTTTTCTTTTTGTCTAAGTCCACGTCCTTCTTCTTCTTTCGCTTCCCCTTATCTTTCTTGTCTGAGTCCTTATGATTTTTTTCCGGCGACGGTTTATGTTCCTGGCGCTGTTGTTTTTCGACTTTGTGGTGCTTGACGGGAGATCTGCTCTTGGACTTCTTCTTCTGTTTATCCTCTTCCTCCTTCTTCTCTTTCTCTCTTTCCCGGATTTCGCTATCCCGGATCTCGTCCCAATCGCGTACTAGATTTGGATCCATCGCGAAGTGTGCATGATCAAATTGTGCGTAATTCGCCATATAATTCGCCGGACGATCTACGCCTACGTCGTAATGCCCATCGAAATGTCCACGATGCCTGTTCAAAAACAAAATAAAACGTTTTATCTATATTAATATGCTATGTTGACTCCATCACATTTTATATAAACATAATAATCAAAACCTCATAACCCTGAAAATAATAATTTTTTCTTTTAAATATTTGAATATTCCCTTAGTTACACTCATTGGAGTCCAATACTTAATACGTTGACGTTTTCTGAATATTTTATTTTCTTGTAACAACGAATAAACCAATGATGATCCTTCTTTTTCTGTTTCATTTTATTAAAGATGTAGAAAAATGTTCGAAGTAAAAGCTGCAGCTGCATCATCGTCGTGCCATTTCATACCTGTAAATTTCTATGATATTTTTAGGCCAATATTTTTATTAACACACGTCTCATAAGATTAGTTCATTTCTAAATGGCTAAAAAAACGAAACGTTTATTTGAATTACCTTTTGTCTTAAAATGATTCCAAAATTGGCTGGAACGTCTGTAATATTTTCACAGTACGAAACAATTGTGAAACGGACAGGAATCATTATCAAACAGTGTTATAAAAAGGATAATTCTATATGAATAACAACATGTTTGGTATAAAAGTGTACATCGGGTAAATGGTAAACCAAAATATTTAATTAAATATTAAAATAAAGTCTCAAAATCAACTTTCATGATAAAAGTGTCCAGAATTATTATAAGAAAATAATAAAATAATTTATTGAACGATGTAATACTCCAAACATGTCACTACTACACTTAAGGAAAACATAATTTTGGAAAAACAATCATATACGATCCTGTTTAATAATGTCACTAAAATATTTAAAAGAAATTCTGTTAAAAATAGTATTGATTCTTAATACTTTTCTTAATATATTGAACTGCCAATCCATATAGATAGTACAAAAATGTATAACATAATATTAGTTTAAAGTGTGCTTATCATATTTGTAATATTTAGAATAAAAAAATTACTAAATATACAATTAGACATCACAAAACAATTCAATATCACTTATTTTAAGTATAGTCAAATTTTATAAACAGTTAATCAATGAAAAATTACAAAAAAATATTTAAACTATTTAATAAAATAAAATAATATAAAAAGGTTGTAATACAAATATTGCAATTAATACTGAATTATAAAAAATAACAATAATATATTTCATTTTTATAACAATTAATAACAATCTTAGATTTAATTCAATATTATTGAATTAAAAGAAAATAATAATAATCAAATTAATAATAACAATAATAATAATAATAATAATAGTAATATATAAAAAAAATCATTTTATTTTGAATTAATAACTAATTTTTCAGAATATCAAAAAATGTTCATTATTTTATTAATTTTATTACATAATTAGTCTTAATATATCACAGAAATATAATTTTTTTAAATATATATATATTGAACAAAATAAAAACAATATAATTCACATTTATTATGACAGTATATCTTAATAAATATATATATATAATAATAGATAAAAAAATGCACATTTGTATTTAAGAAAAGTGTAATACTATTAAAACTAATAAAATTCATTTCGGTGAATATATTAGCAGTCTTTAATTATTATCACATAGTAGTATTATATAAAAAATAACACTGCGTTCAAAATATGAAAGATTTGACAATAGTTTCAAATTAATGTACTTAAAGACCATGAAACATTACATATATAACATACATTATAATCATTCAACAAATAAAAAAGTATATATATATATATATATATATATAAATAATATAAGAATTTGACCTGTTATTTTACAGATTATTATTATAGTAATATAAAACAGTATATCAAATAAATTTCTAAAGATTTTATGCACAAATAAACAAAACTTAAATGAGTAAAATAAATAATTATCTTATAAAATCATTAATATAAATGTGTAATATTGAAAACTAAAAATAATACAAATTCCTTTATTAACTGGTATCTTATTATTTAATTATTATTTTACTGTTTAAAAAAAAAAAAAATTATATGTATTATTTTATGTGTTTACTTGAATTTACTTTGAATTAGGTTAAATAATTTAGGCCAGTTTTGCAATTGCCAAAATTCACAAAACATGTTTAATGAATATTGATTAATGTTCAGTAACAATAAAGTTAAATATTTCTAGTTTGAACACTTTTATTTACCTGCAGTAATTAATAGAAATATAAAACATTTAGTCATGGGACTGTTAATTTTCTTTATATGAGTATTAGTAGGAAGTAAGAATAAATACATACAGATGGTTGAAAGGAAAGGAATTTTCTATATGAAATAAAAATGAAAATTTTATTTGATAATTAGTAATTAATATTAAACTTTGAAATTATTTTAGATTTATACTCATTTCAAATATGTAGAAACTAACTTAGTAACTATAACATACACCAAAGTGATTGTCTACAGCTTTTTGTGATCACGTAACTATACGTTTTCAATATTTACTTTTATACTAGAATGATTTTATTTAAAATAATGTATAGTTCAATCTGAATAAACACATTTACTGAAAAGTTTAGTTAAGTAGAATATAATAATAATAAAAAAAATTTGTAGTACTTATTAAATATTTATTTCATATAATTCTTCAATCTTAATATTAATAAATTAAAAAAAAAAAAAAAACAAAAAAACAAAAACAAACTATAAAAATAATAGCAAATAGAGATCAACAAGTAATGTTTGGCTAAAAAAATAAAATAAAATAATAGAATGAATATTCAACTAAGCCACATTGAATATTTCATTGGTATAACAAAGATATCACTATATTTTATCACAGAATTGGTTAATTGAAAGATACATTTTGATATAAATAAAAATAAAATGTAATAATAAAACACCTAACAAAATATGTATGATAATTATTTATGTAATAATCAGATGAAAACGAATAAAATTATGAATTAAGAAAATTCGCGTTGGTAAGGAGTAATCGGATTTCCATCTGGTGGTAATCTACATTGTTCGAATATGAACTCACTATCGGTACTAGATACTGCAAAAACATTTACAACAAAACTGTACCTGTGAGATTGTTGGTATGGTTGGATTCCTTTGTTCCAAGTGCCTCGACCACGCCAATTACCTCCTTTAGGTCCATAATGGTCATCTTCTCTATGATGATTACCAAATCTAAAATATATAAATATTTATATAAATAAATAAATAAATAAATAAATATATATATATATATATATTAGGGTGGTCCTTATTTACATAAGACAATTTTTTATTTATGAGTTTTGATGAGTGCTGGGCAAAATTTTTTTCACTTTATGTATAAATATTACCTTGCAAAATTTAAACTCAATTTGGACTTCATTAAGGTTAGGTTTAACGCTATTAGGTTTAGGCATTTTAAGAGGGGGCGGGCAGCAAGGGCTCGACCGTAATTGGGTTTTCATGTAAGGGGAGGAGCAGTATGCATCGACCTGCTGCTCCTCCCGGATTTTTCTAAAATGTATTTACTTTTGTAAGGGGTGGTGTGGCCGGGGATTGTCCGATCACCCACCCCAGTGGAATATTGTTATATTTTGATTAAATAAATAAACGATGGCGACCCACTGCCCCAAGCACTACTGAACAGGTATTCAGGGCAGTGGGTGTATTGCCGGTTTTCTATGGAAAAAAAAAAAAAAAAAAAGGTTTAGGCGCTTTTGCCCTAAGCACTGCTGAACTGGCATTCAGGGCAGTGGGTGTATTGCCGATACCATAAAAAAAAAAAAAAAGGTTTAGGCGCTTTAAGCTCAAAGTTTCACATAATATCAAAAAAATTCATATTTTGTTTTATATTTGTTAAAATTTTTATAGAATCATTTTTATTGCATTTTTAATTTACTAAAAAAAGGGTCTCTTTGTATTTTTACATAAAATTAACCTTTTATTATAAAAAAACATAAAATGTGTTCGTGGCGTGCTGAAGGTACCCAATTGGTGCACGCATCAAAGTTGATAATGGCGAGCGGTCGGTCGACCATTTCGGCATTCGACTAATGATGACTGGTCACTACCCGGGGAATGCGTCAAACCAATTTATTTTTATATCAGTTTTTATCATTCAACTTGTTTATAAAAGTATGTTAATTGAAAAGTTAAATTGTAGTGCGTGCTATTTTTTTATTTCATTGTATAATTGTAATTTTTTTAATTATATACATATTATAACATATTATATACCAAGAGTGTTTTTTAAGATGCCTAACCGTGATAAAATATTTCTTGTGGGTTCAATGAAACACCAAATAACTGGTAGTAAACTTCCATCAATAGGTGATTGTTAAAAAGTTTTATTTTATAACATAAGAATTTCTAATATGAGTCTTAATGACAGTGCTACTCTTGTTATTGATGAATGCATAATTTTTTGGAAGAAGGCGAGAATTCCAAAAAGAGAAATACATAAATGTAAAGATAAATTAAAAGGAGTTTGTGAAAATTGGCGAAATCTATTGAAAAAATAAAACAACTGATAAAGTTAGACAAAAAGAATTAGATTTTTGTGATATAATAAATGATCTTTTTGATATTGCTCATCAAAATGCTTTGAGTATCATAAAAATTGAAGAAGACAAGCAGTTTCTATCAAAGCAAAGAGAAAAAGGACGCGTAGGTTAGGTTCTATGATAGGAATTGATAACACACTTACAACTTAAGAAAGAAGAAGACGGATAGATAAGAAAACGAAGATAAAAAGCGAGAAAACTTTTTAAACACTCCGTCAATGTTAACAGGTAAGTAATTTATGTATATTTTATATGTAGTATAGTATACATTGGGATACGAAATTATTAGAAAAAATATCTGGAAAATTAGTTGATTGATTAGCTATAATGCATAGGTCCAAATGTAGAGCAATTATTAAGTATTCCAGAATTGTGTTCAGGTACTGGTATTGAAATAAGTTCTGTGATTTATGATATGATAGAAGAGTGGTCATTACAAAATAAAGTAAAAGCACTTGTATTTGACACTACCGTGTCAAATACTGGTAGAATTAATAGAGTATGTGTTCTGCTTGAGCACAAAATAGAGCGAGAAATTTTGTTTTTGGGATGTAGACACCATATATGCGAAATCATATTAGTAGCAGTTTTTACAAAATGTAATATTTCATCAATTTCTGGACTAGATATTTCATTATTTAAACGGTTTAAATTTAAATGGGCTGATATTAACTTAGAGAATTGTATAACTGTACACAATAGTAAGGAAATTAAGCATATTTTAGGAGACGATTTAGATACTGTGCTAAACTTTTGTAATAAAATGATATTGAACACATTTCCAAGAGATGATTACAAAGAATTTTTAGAGCTTATCATAATATTTTTAGGTGTATCTGTAGATGGAATTAAATTTAAAAAACTTGGAGCATACCATCGAGCAAGATGGATGTCTAAAGCAATATATTCGATTAAAATATATTTATTTCACCGAGGGTTTATTACTACAAAAAAAGAAGAAAAGTCTTTATTAGACCTTTTTATACTTATTGTAAAATGTTATGTAAAATATTGGTTTTTTTCTCAAAAAGCGAGGATCCTTTAAATGATGTAGTTTTTAAGGCAATCGTACAATTATCGAAAAATTAATAAAAATATTTCTGATATTACTGTTGGTAAAATAATTAACCATTTATATTATCTAAACGAAGAGACAGTGGCTTTTTATTATTTGATGATAGAATAGATTAGGAAACTAAAAAATTGATGGCGACAAAAATATTTACAATGACGGATCAAGATGGAGATTCCGAAGTAAATGAAGATTATTCAGCAAAAATATTATTACTAAGAAAGAACGAAATAGAAGTACTTTTAGAAAATGATAATTGCACGATTTTATTAAAGCTTTTCGGTGAAAAATCCATCAAGTTACTTGAAAAATTTAAAATTTCAAAAGAATTTTTAAAATTTAATCCTAATAAATGAGGCTCAATAGATTCATATCTTAAAGGGATTTCTGTTATAAGAAATTTAAAAGTAGTCAATGGTTCTGCTGAAAGAAGTATAAAATTAATGGAATAATTTAACGAAAAAAATAACAAAAGAAGAATGTTAAAAACAATTTTTATTAAAAGTAAGTACTAAGTACTAAAAATAATTTAAATTAAAATGTGTTTTTAATTACAGACTGTAAAAGATTATCGTTAAAAGTATCCAAAAGACGCCACATTAGAAATAATGAGAAAACCCTTTTAATGGATAACTAAGTCTCATTCTGAAATCTTATATAAATTTATGCTTTCTAGTAATAGATTCTTTAAAATTTAAAAAAATTTATATTATGTTATTTTATTTTATTAATAATTTATAAATTAGTTTAAATTTAGTTAGCCATTAAAACTGTATAGTAATTTAAATAATCACAAAAACGTAAAATCAAATATTTTGTATAAATCAAGAACTGGTATGAATTTATTACATTTTTTTATTTTTTAATAAATGGATAATTTTACGTATTTTAGATAAAAATTTTAACGAATATAGAACAAAATATGATTTTTTTGATATTATGCAAAACGTTGAGTTTAACGCTTTAAGCTTTAAACTTAACGCCACGTGTTAATAGAGTCTAATTGAGTTCAAACTTTGCAGGTCATTTTTATACGTATAAATTAAAAATTTTTTTATCCGGCGCTCATCAAAATTTAAAACTTCAAAAAAAAGGACCACCTTAATATATATATTTAAAAAAATACACATTAACTAAAACTATATTTTAAGTATGTACCTAGCAGGCGAAGAGTAAAAAGTTGGAGATCTTGATCTAAAACGAAGGTGATGGTGACATTCGGTTTCTGTGAGTAAGAGATCGAGATCTTGAACGAGTTCTAATTAAAGATTTATAATATGTAAGAAAACAATAATATAATACCTAGTTATATTATAAGATTACCCTATATTTCTATTTTTTTTTATTTAGTATTGAATAAATATTGAAATTTAATTTTACCTTCGATGAAGTGACAGAGATCTGGATCTTCTTCCTGCCATATCGCGACTTGGACTGCGTGTTCTCCTTCTAGATTTAGCAGGTAGACGTTTAACAGGTGATAAACTCTTTTTACGTTTTCTCATTGGGCTACGAGAACGTGTGCGGCTACGGCGTCTAGGAGTTATTGATCTATTACGTGGTGGCAAAGGTGATCTAATAATAATAAAGAAATGTATAAGATTAATATTTCAACTGATGATAACACATTACTTATGCAGATAATTACCTAGATATTGATCGTATTCTATGTTGTATAATTCTTGGTGGTGAACGACTTAAACTTCGAGAACGTTCCCTGGACCTAGATCGTGATAATGATCGAGATCGTGATCTAGACATAGAATGACGACCTCTCATATCACGACGTTTACTGTCTCGCTCTCGAAGGATACGTTGAAATACTGCTAATGGATCATCTATAATTCTTTTATTACTGAAACAATATAATTACATGAGCATTAATTTAAATGTTAAATTTTTAATGAAAGAACTGTTTATAGTTTTCAAAAATCAATATTAGATTTTAATTATAATTTGCAATTTTGTGAGGTCATAAAATAAAAATTCATTTTTATAATATTTGTTTAAAAACTTAATGACTAATTACATAATATACTATATATACATTTAAAAAATGTAATCATTACAATGTTTATAATCTTACTTTATATAATTTCCACCATTACGATAATCAGGACGAAAATTAGAGGCCATTTGTTGTCCACGGGTAAGCCTTCTAGTATATCCACGATGGAAACCTCTAATTCTCATATCCATAGGAATATTATATGGATCATAATTAGACATGGGCGGTGGATAGTAACCTATGAAGAAATAAAAATACACATTTTATTAATACTAAATTAAAAATGAAAGTGTGTACAAATTTCATAAAATAAAATTAACATACTTGTTACAGGATAACCTGTTCTTATTAATGATTGAAGTGAAGTAGGCTGATTATCAAATTTGTCCATTTGATGGTGATGAGTTGATTCAGGAGGATGCATTCCTTCATCTGATGACGCATTAGCTGGGCTACTATTTCTGTCTAATCCAGGTGGCGGAGGATTATGAATTCTAAAAAATATGTGAATTAGGTAAATAATTTATTTTCTATAATTTCATACTAAAGAATATAAATATCTTACGGTTGCATTTGATTGTAGCCAATATCAGATTGAAGCAAAGGTGGTGGATGGGCAAAAGGAGGTGGCGGTACTGAAATGTCTGCGGGACCTACGGGCAAACAAGGGCGCATGTGATGGTGAGGGTGGATGGATAATGATTGAGAATTAAAACGTGAAATATGTGTTACACGACTCTCAGTTGACTTTGTTACATTATGTCGAGTATTTTGAAAAGAATTATTTATGGGTATATGAACATTTGTGTTATTAGGACGGCTATTATTGCTCACAGATACTGGCGGAGTTTGAGATTGAACTTGAGGTTTAAAATTAGTATGATTGTGTGAATTATTATTGTTAATGTTGTTGTTATTGAGGTTATTGATTGTTCCAATTGCGGAGTAGTTGCGTCCAGTTTTATCAATGGGTTTACCAACAGCGACAACTTTTTGATAAATTTCATCTCTAGGTACTTGAATTGAAGAATCAGACGGTGGTGATTGGGTGCTAGCTGGAATGGTCACTTCTGAAAGGTAAATTCTAGATAATATAACTGTAAATGAACTTAGTATGTAAAAAGAAACTCATAGGACCAAAAAGAATAGGACCTTGGATATATAGAATATTATAGGTACTTGAAATTCCATTTGCGAGTAGTAACATAAAATTAATATTGATGCTGGAAAATAATTTGATACTATGAAAAAAGTAAATATTATAGGTAGGTTTCAATTCAAGGTGATAATAACATAATACAATTAAAATAATAATAATAATAAAATAAACAAACCTAATAATTTATTTAGCAAAGACATGAAAATTGCATATTTTATTTAGTTCTATGAAATACTTATTATAAGGGTAAAATGTATATTTTATAATATACATAGTATTAGTACTGAAAATAAATTTAAATAACCTGAAACTTACTATCTAAACTAGATTGAATATTATACAATTTTGGATATTTGATACTCATAATCTATTTTTAATTTATGGGTTTCATTTCATAAATAGACTGAAGAAATGTAGAAAATTTAGTTTGTAATTTGCAAATATCTTAAAACGTTATGTTAGTATAATATGGAAATTTTATTTTAAACATTGCAATTATAATTATCAAATATAATAACTTTATCATTTCATTATAATTGGAATAGAAGATGAAAAAGAATAAAAATTCACTGTGGAGTAATGGAACATACAATATTTTTACTAAATAAATTGGTAATTTTTCTTACCTTCTTTTGGTGGTTCAACATCAATCTGAGGAATAGGTATTTGTTTTTTAGTTGGAGCAATTTTTTCTTTTGCAGCCTCTATACGTTTACTATAACCCGTTTTATCTTTGAAACCATTCACAGCATTTCGAAGATATCTATTTGGTATTAATGTTTCTGGGGATATTTCTTTCCCATGACAATCTGGACACTCGTTTTCCTCAGATTCCAAAAGAGCGTTTCGAATGCCTGAAGTACAAGAAATTTACATGAAAAATAAAGTTCTGATTTGTAATATAAGATAAATATTCCTACATTCATCACAAAATGAAGTTCCACAGCATGGCATCATAATTGCATCTGTTAGTAAATCGGAACACAAATTACATAATAAATCTTCTGGAATTATAACTTTTTCCACATCTGTTTCTTGTTTTTTTTGTGGTTTCATGCTTTGTTTATAAGCTTCCCTAAAATGTTTTAAACATTAATTAGTTGAACACGTAAATCATACAAAAATTACTTACTGATCAATGCTAGGGACTGCAAATGTACCCAAACCAGTTAACATTGCTCCTGGAACTGATGGACTATCAACTGGTACCAAAAATCCTCTAGGAATGCCAGTAGCTTTTTTGATGTCAATTGGTTCCTTAACATAATACATTATTTAGATATAAAATAATTTCTAAGTTATTGACATGTGGCATTACTGAAGTGGTATTATTATTAGGACAATTCTTTATCCAATGACCGGGATTGTGACACCTATGACAAACATAATTTGAAGGTACTTCACCATACTGGTTTCCTCCTCGAATTTTAACAAAACTAAAATGAAAAACAAAATAATAAGTCAAACTGCTGTATATGTTATTTTGAATGTAAGAATAAATCATTCAAAAACTGATAATAATAAATAAATAAAATATTAGATTTTAATTATATATTTACTTAGAAGGATCATATTCCTGTGTAGATTGTGCCATCATAGCATTGATTTTATCTTCTTCACTTGCATTTGAACCAAGTATGTCTGCACCCTACAAAATTCATAAATAAATGTTTAAAAACTTTAATCTGTATCTATATATTTAAATGAAAATATAATTTTACCTTAAGTTTAGCAGAATCTGGTTCATGTGAATCTAAATTTAATATCTATTAAATTTATAAAATGAATCAATTAGTAAATTATATATACTAAATAAACAAATATGTACATTTTTTATAGTAATATTATAGGTACCTGTTTTGAAAGAACAAGCTGATTGTTTTGTTCAGCTCGCTCCCTAAAAAAAAAATATTTTTAATATAACATTAAAAGAACAAAACAATTTGATATAAATTACACTAACCATGCTTTTTTTTGTTGTGTTGTAAGTGGTATCCTTGAAACGATTAATGATGTATTTTTTGGAATTAGAGTTTGGTCATCATCATATTCTATAACAAAGAAATAAAATGTGGTACAATTAATTAATTGTATTATAATTAATTTAATTAGTTAATAAACATTTGATTTAAAGTAATTTTTTAAACACGGGATCATATATATTCAACTCATTTGTGGAAAGTACATCCAAAAATATATATAATTTTATAATCTTCAAATATATTTATAGATGCCTATGAATTATGACATACTTATCTATAAATTTCATTTGTTAATTAGGTGCTAACTCTAATGGGGATAGCATTTATTTGTGAAATACTGTTATGAATGTATGTTTTTTTACTAAAATTTATTATAATGATGCCTGATTCTAATACTATGATACTTAATGTATTACAAAAACAATAATTATTACTGCAATTATGTATTTTTTTTTTATCAAAGGTTTAACAAGTACCTATATTATATATTTTACTATTAATAAAATAAAGTTATAGAATTATTTCAATATATAATCTATGAGAAACTGTGTAGGTATTTATAATAGGTACCTACCCAGATAAAATGACTTAACATATTTTATTGAAGTAATAAAATGAAAATGTTTTTCTATGATATATTAATTAAATGTCAAACGAATAAAAAACGTCATTAAGCGTCTATTTCACATTGACAATTGGACTGATGTGTATACACAAATCTTAGTATGTACCTTCATTGGTCTGCGCGTTGGTAACTTGTAGATCAAAATCAGTATTTTTACCAATCTGTTTCTGATGAAGTATTGCTTTTTTTAGGTCTCTCACGGATATGTGAAGACCGTCAAAAGTGATTGTGTCGTAGGAAATAGCGGATTTAAACTTGTAGTGGACCGACATGATTGGGCCAGTAGCACGAGTTCACACATGTGGTTAGATTTTGGTCGTGCACAAAGCCCGTGGAACAACGTTTATGATACCTACAACGAACAAAATAATTACTGATCATAATTGACTGCAAGTTTCGAAAACGCAGTCAACCAGCCAGCCTCGACCTATATGTATATACAATATACTTTTTGATGTACCTATCTATTTAAAAGATATAAAGTAGACATTTGGTTATGTTTTCGAAAAAACAAATCTGTCGGGCCAAACACGGACTTTTACGGCATCACATTTTTAATAATTTATAATCACAAATTTTAAACTTACTTAACCCATTGGCATGAAATCGGATTGGCTCTCGTTTTTGGCCGGAAACGATTCGCGATCGGTCCAGACGGAACCAAAGGGACTTGAGAAACCCTCCGTATTTTGCGCGTAATGTTTAGTAGTTAAACGGGTTTTGGCGTTACACGAATAATAATTAATATTATTAACAACGGCAATAAAAGAATTAAGGCACTTGACTGTTCGATAAACGATTACACATATATGAAAAAAATAATAATAATAAAAGCCGAAAGACGTAAACAATACGAACGGAACATTTTTCGTAAGGTCCGATGGTCGTGACACGCGACAGTGTCACCAATCGTTCAATGTGTGCGCCAGACATGCAACTTGACGAACACCAAAACGCGCGCGTTGAAAATCCTCCAAAAAGTTGTGTCGCATAATATTGAAAATCATTCGGTAAAATTCAGCGGCGGCTCGACCTTTGACAATTTCATGCGCCAATGGGCTTCGGAACTCGGAGTAAGTGAAATATTTTCTTTACGTACCCTTAAATAAATAACTAATTTCTTCGATAGTTTCCCCAATCGTTAGAAAAATTATGACAAATGTGTATACAATTGCAAAAATACATTATTCAAAATGATCTACAATAAATAAATAACCAAACATTTATATGACTATCAGGGTTTCGCTCACTCTTCTAAAGTCGGTATAGCTTGTACTGGGAAAAGTTTTTCGGAGTTTAAGAATATTAAAAATTAATCAATTATAATGATTATAATAATATGATTTCCTAATATTTAAGAATTACACACATTGCTGCATCATCATCACAGCATACTGATATTGATGCGTTTCACTATTTTTCGCTGTACAGTAGTTAGTACTGACTAACAAAACAAAATACCCAAAAGAAAGTAATTTGTCCATCATCCTTTTCCCATGTAAAAATTGTCAATGACTAGAAATATGTAATGTTTATAAGTACTACAACATTGAAATAATAGAACACTAAAATGTCAATTTTATTTTTAAAGAATTGTTTGTGATAAACTATTATTTATCTCTTATTTTTATTTATCAAATTCGCTAGGTTGTATTATAATTTTCAATGTTTATATATGTATACTTTTGGATTAGTTACATTAGCATTTCATGAAATGCACAAGGAGAGAGGTACTGGCGAGAAGAATAAACTGTAAATATATTAAATTCAAATAGGACAAAACATTGAACATTTTTAATTATATATAATCAATGTTATAATTTTTAGTAAAAAAATGTGATTTGATTCATATTTATATTACTGTGAAGTTAATTGCAATATAATATATTATTCTATACAGGTTTAAATGAATATCAATTATAAATACAAATATTTTTTACATTACAAAATTAAATAAAACAACTACTTATTTTAATTTGTCGATTATGACTTAGAATTTTCATGTAAAATCAGATTACAATTTGTAAACAATTTAGAATTACAATCAAAAGAGTAAAAACAATACATTTAAATAATAATACATATTGTTATATAACGTAATTAAATAAATCAGTTTATTTTTTTTTAATTTACAAATATTTAATGCACATTCATTTGTTGGGCATTTGTCTAACAATATCCATCCAAGACAACACTAATTCGTCTGGAGATGGTGTTTTGAAATTGAATCCACGGCTTCTTGTTTCCATAAGAACATTACAGAGATGGTTATTGATTAAATTTGAACTTGATTTTGGATACTTTCGTCCTATAGTTAAACTCAAACCAGAATCTGGTTTTTCTAAAGGTGATTTTCGAACACTTGCCAACAATTTGGTACGAAATATTTTGTACTTTCTAACGTAACCTTGATTTGTCTTAGACGGTTTAGAGATAGTTTTATCTTCACGTTTAATGTTGTTTGTACAATTTTCATCATTCACGTCAGATAGGATTAATTTCGGTTCAATATTTTTATTAGTTTTTACAGTCGAGGGTTTTGGTTCCTCGATAGATAATAACGATAAGTGTTTGCTAATATAATCTGATATGCTTGAGCATTCGTTGGCCGTTTGGTTTTCTAGATGAAGCAGTGACATCGATGATGTAATGTTTTGTTCACACGAATACAACTCATTGTCATCAAACATTAAATCATTAAGACCAAACGGTGTTCGTAAATCTATCTTGCCTGATTTTCTTGACATATTTTCATTCTGAGATTTTTCTGCTTGTTGCAGTAAAAAGTCTAGTGATTCAAAAGACATTTTCAATATATATTTTGTGCCTTCAGTAAAAATACTTTAATATTCAGTGATATATTTTCTTTTCCGGCACAAATTGTTAATAATAAATTCAGTATCTGAAAGAAAAAATGGTCAGTATTTCTAATATACTATTTAATATGTTCACTACATTATATATCTATATTAAAAAACACAAACTAATAATAATAAACATAACGATTAATGTTATTAGTAATAATATTAATATGTTTATCACTTAGCAATATAAATTTAAATTTAATTTAAAATCAAGGTAACGAAAATAAAAGCTACATTAAGAATATAAATTAATTATTTTACATTTTTATTTTAAGTACTGTTACCAGTATATATGAATGTCATACAGCTTTAATAATTTCCTTTCGTTATGCTATAACATTGGTAAAAATAATGATTTACAACTAATAGTTGTAAATTCTTTCATGTTTCATGCTGTAGGGTGTTACATGGAGGTGAGGCTACTATAATAGACACGTTCAGAAATTATAGTAGGAAATTTTAGTTTTATTAGTTACTACAATAATCGTAAGATGGATAACAATTAAAATACAATATTATAGGTACAAAATTAGAAACACTTAACGTTTATTAAATAATTAGATAGTAATATTTGTAGTCATAAACTTTAGGTTTAGGCGGTATAGAAGTTTTTTTTTCTCAGAGTGACTATTAAAACAAATTACACACGTGAAGGTATGAATGTGAATTTCACACACAACACAAGTCAAAAACAAGTTGTTCGACTTACTTTTAAGGAAATGTATGTTATTTGTTCGGTCGTATATTGTCACAGATTATGTAATATGATAGTTTACACTGTCGTGTCAAAAACCGAGCACAGTCAGTAATGTCATTTCCGATCGATTTGACTATTTAACGAGCATTTTTCGAGAGTAAAAAACAATAAACAAATAATTCACAAACAACAATAACATAATAAATATTATTTTTCTTGAAACAAGATAACGGAGAACTCGTCTGTTTATCACGCTTAGTAACGACGTAAACGACGTACACATAGTAGCTTATCACTACCGTTTATTACTATATCACAGATTAGAGAATTCATCTAATCTGTGACTATATAGCGAAACGTATGTTTGAATGTCGTGTTCTGATTGGCTACGTTCCGCTGGTGATAACATTTTTTTTTTTTTAATTTAATCAAGTCTTCGGCTTCTATGGTCATGGGACACAACTTTTTTAACGTTTACAGATTTTTATACAGAGTTATATTGGTGTATAGACTAAATTTTTTTGAGAAGGTCGATCTTGATTAGGAAGTTGCGGATATTGATCGGGTCCGGGTTGAGGGTCTCCGAGATGTGGCTGGGAAGATAGCAAAAATTATTGATTTCATCGAGGTTGGTATGTTTCAAACATAATTTAACTCGAAAGACTTGTTTTTGTTGCTTAAAATGTGTTTTTGTTTTGAAAATTATATCTTAAAATTTACCAACCCTGAATTTCGTACGTTATTGGTAATTGATAAAAATTAGAATACCAAGGAGGAGGTAAGAAATCCGAACAAATGATAGAGAAAATTGGAAAACTGGTTGTGAGACGGAATTGTTGTAGAAGCCAAATTCATGAAGTAAAATATGAAATGATCGTTAACAATCATACCGCACATAACCGCGCGATTGCGCACATAACGCAATGAACCATCCGGTTTCAATATTGATGCATCTGCACAGACTGATGAAAGGTGAATAGCGTTTTTAGTCGCATTATATAATGAAATATAATTTATTAAATCAATAATATGCTTTTGCTGGTTATCTTACATATTCAACATCAATTCATACGAATTTTCTAAAACTATAAAAATGCTCAACTCTATTGAATTTTTTCGTCTTATTTTCGAGATGAAATTTACCCAGACAACACAATATTGCGTATAATTGAACGAGAATTTTTCGTGTAAGAAAATAAAAGCACGGTATACAAATTATAAACATTTTTTTTTCATTGTTTTTCATTTAAATCGCAAACGTTTTATATGTTATTCACGTAATAATATATTTAATAAACATAATAGTAATAAAAATAGTATTATCATATAATATTGACGGTTATGTTTTTGTATAAGAACAATATCGGCAGTAACATACGCTTATAGACACGTGATTCGAACAAAACATTTTGTTGCGAGCTTAATTAAATCAATAATTGTGAACAATATAATGCTATATTATAGACACTCGTGTTTATACTTGATTACAGTATTATAGCGTTACGTGACGGACGATTACGGCAGGTGTAAAGAAAATAAAAAAAAAATCGGTCGACAATAAATAAATTATAAAAATTATAAATTATTACGCTCGAATATTACATTATGTATTTTATAATATAGTTTTTAATTTTATATTGCGATCAACGTGTACTCAAAATTGTTTTCACTTTTAAGTAAACGAGTGCATATAATATATATTATTGTAATGGTAATGATAGCGAGAAAAAAATGTATCATTAAAAAATAATAATTATAAATAAAAAACAAAAGTACATTATAATAATTTTTGAATAATGGCATCTATATATGTGAGTATGAAAAAATAATCAAATTTGGATTAAACTAGCAATAACGTATTTGCATAGAAAAACGTTTCCAAACGTTTTATTTACAGTTATTTCAAAATATTACATTATTGCGTGGAAATACAGTGTGGGGACTTTCGAAATGGATTTTTACTTTCTAAAAATGACTTTATGGTTGAGAATGTGTCAATGAAATATAAAACGCGTTATCAAATCGTGTACAATTTAAGTAATGAATAAAAATGTTTATCCGATATATGTATATAGAGTATGACTTCGGGAGTTTTCGTGTTTTCGAGTGATTTTTTCTACAGTGGAAGGGGGAGGGGGAATAACTTTTGAATATTATACACATAAAGATGAATATTTCTTTGTTTGTTTTGAAAGTTTTATAAACATTGAATGTAATTTAAACATTTTCAATGTTTTTCGATATGATTGTATGTACGTATACATGTGTATAACATATGGAAGACGACGTATTACATGAATATAGTGTTTTTAAAACAATTTAAAAAAATTTAAAAAAATATATATATATATATATATTATAAATACTATTTGTCAAATAATCGTATATTGTTTGAGTTCCGATCGATTACTACACAGACGGACGGATTGTTCTTCACGGCGCTCAATTACTTTCGTCTGAAATCGAATTCGTTTTGCTGCTGCTGCTGCTGCTGTTGTTGAAAGTGAGGCCTCTGCGACTGTAACTGTACGGGTCTTCTCTGTTGCAACGGAATGTTGATCTCCTCGGACGAGTGGAACACCTGGTTCGGTGACTGTCTGGCGAACTGTTGCTGCTGGACGGCCGGACGTGTAGTGGACACCAGCACGTGCTGTTGCGTCGGCTGTGGCTGCTGTTGAACACGCTGTCTGACCGTCAGCTGTTGTTGCCGGAACTGCTGTTGCGGCGGCCTGTGCGGCGCCTCGTCCTGTTCCCGGTCGGCGTATTCCTCGTCCGCCTCGAAACTCGCGCCTGGGTAGTACCGGTCGCCGTACCGGAGCGTCACGTTAGGCCGGGAATTCGCCTCCTCCGTGTTCACTGGTCTGTACAGAAAGTCGTTGACGAAGTGATACTGCGTCGACTGTTTGCAGATGTTCTCGCCGCTGGGCGGCATGCAGATCAGGTGCACCTGCGGACACGACGTCATCACAGACACGGTAAAATCGTATGTTCTCGCTTATCGCGGATTTGGTTCGTACCGACCTCACCTAACCGACCCTAATGACGAACGTATTACGGGCAAGTGTTGGTTATTAGCGGTCAATTAGCATGTTTTCGAGAAGAAGAAAATCATAATTTACTACCGGGTACTATGGATTTTATAACTTATTTACTTTCGAATTATAAGTTTAATGTTTTAAAAACGACGGTGGTAATATTTCGATTCGATCGAACTGTGCTAAAGAGAAAAATATGTCTAAATTATGCCAGTCTGTATAAATGAATGGGTCGTTGGATATTTAATAATATTATGAATATTAAACGGTCAAGTTATTCTCAACTCAATCATCAGCAGCGTCACACATAAAATGAGTTCTATGACAGACATCTCCGATCAGTTACTGTGAGAAATTGGGCCGTAGAAAAATCCACGTGTCGTTATAAAAAAAAGAAGAAAAAAAGACACCGACCTGGTGGAAGACGAAACCTTCCGGACATATCCAAGAGTGTCTGGCACTGTCTTGACAGTAATGGAAAACTTCACAGTCCAGACCTTCGTCTGCGTAATAACCGGTCTTCTTGCCTCCGCACGTGAACTTGGACTGTGGCAAGAGTTGGGTGAGACGGTCGGGTTCTTCTTTTTCTTCTTCTAATTCCTGAGCTTCTTCCTGTATAAACGGACAACAATATGAAATACGTTTAACTTCGATGTCAACGTCGACAAAATAAATGACCAACACAACATTAAAATTAATATATCTATTTTTTAAATTTATTATTTCGAATGATAATTTTTTCTCGTTTAATGTATATATATATATAATTTGGGGTATAATGGTATATAGGATAAGATGAATTATTATTTATAATATTCATAAATAATAACTAATTTACTGTTCCATTTTTGGTCAACTATTGTGATGTTTTTATCATTTTGTTAGTATATCCATTCGCGGAGAAGAAAATTGACTTCATTTGATCGAGTTCTGGCTTCAATATGAAGCAAAGTATTATTATTATTTTTTTATGTAATATTTATGTAGTATAAAAGTAGACTTTTTCAAATAAACTACCTAACTCCTCTCTACAAAAAAATGTAATCAAATAATTATCTTATAAAGTATAAATACTATAAGTAGATAAATAATTCATACACTAATCTATATTTGGGTAGTATATCAACACTCATTGTCACACAATTTTAATATCAATAATATAAACTTTGAAATTTCTTTTATAAAAATTAATTTGGTACTAACTCATTTTATCTAGGTTATTCTCTCTCTCTCTCTCTATATATATATATATATATATATATACAGTTTTATTATTTTTATAATAATCTTACATAACGATATTGGTGTGCCTATTAACAACGAGTGAAGGTAGAAAAAAAAATTATTAGGTATATTTTATATTAGATTCGGACGGAGGAACTATATTGTAACGATTTTTTTGGAACGTTCAACACGCTAAAGCATTAAAATTGCCTATACTCAACGCCGTCGAATAATAACGAAGTATACAATATATTCTTGATGATTTATTTATGTTATATTATATTCTAATATGGACTTGGGCACGGTTTAGACCAAAAAACCGGTCAGACTAAAATAAAAATACGACGTGTACAGTGTTGTAGTGTTGTGATACAAATCGTATTGTTGAAAATATTTTCGGACACGTAAATTTTCGTCGGGCACACACACACACACACACATGTAAACACGTGATTTTAAAATCTTTAGCTGCAGTATACTTAGCATCTATTTCAGTTATAAATCCGTTACAAAAAAAGGAAAGCCGAATGTTCGTAATTTTTTTTTTATCGAATAAGGTAATTGTTATTATTCAGAAAACTTATTTTTTTCAGAAAAAAAATTGTGATGCCGACGTCTCCCACATCATCCCGTTCGCTTATATCCTACTACTGCTATTCATTGAACACGCACGAGTTTACGCGTAATTATAATTACAGCGACGATTCGACTTACCGACAACGGTTGACTGGACAACGGTTTGAACTGCGACTGAGGTGGTGGTCTTCTGTTCGGAGTTTCGGTGGGCCTGTTGATGCGAATCGGTTGCAAGGTCTGCGGAGACGGTGATGGAGACACGCGGAATTGATTAAACTGTACAATTAAATACGAAAGGTATAGTTGTATATAGTTATTAATTGAATATAATAAATTATTGTAGTTAGACGTTTCAGACAAATTGATCTGCACCGCGGAGATGCCCATAACGATCGTAGGTAGTTTGTATGATCAAAAGGAAGAATTTGTAAATGTATATACGAATATATATGTGCGCGTCTTAAAACCGGGGCCGTCATCCAGCTACAAGTACTACGACTTTATAAAACCGCGTCTCGTATTCAAAAACTTGTGGGTCACACGTTGCATGCGTTATGCATATACGTATATTTTATATTTTTTTTTGCATTTGCATTTGCACCAAATTCCGAGATATTGTCTCCCGGCCATTCACAATCAAACCTTTTTATTTTGTCAACCTCCCTTTTTCTCAGCAAACTTTTCCCGCGATAAAACAATTTCATTTCGCCGGTCACGTGTCCATTTTGGCAATGAAATCGCGAACACCTTATTCCTCCGGACATTTCTTTTATCTTGCTCAACTGAAGGCCCCATTATCTGATTTTTACGTCGTTGCACTGTTTTTCGAGCCTGGCAGCGTAAACAGTTCTCCCTACCTATTTAGTTTGCCGAATGGTACTGGGATATCTGTCGTTGCTTGGTTCTGGAATCTCAAGCTGCCCAGAAAATCCGTTTGCTTTTTCTCGCGATCAAGATTTGGTCATGATCTTCTCCCGTCTCTCTTTTTTGTACGCGTCATCGTAAAGATCGCATCGTCTTATTCGTGTTAAACACTGACTGCCCGATTTGGAATTGTAATATTGTGTTTTCGTTTTGGCTTTTTGTGTAATTGTTGTTCCGTAGTATTTGTATTATACAAAGGCTCAAGGCTGTATTTAGATTTTTCTTCGGGCGAGGGGGGGGGGTGTCCATAATATATTTTATAATTTTTCGGTCTTCATTATACCGAATTTATATGTTTACATTTGTTTATTAAATAAGTGTACAAAATCACTTATATTAAATAACAATGAAAAAATTTCGAGGGGGCCTGAGAAATACGGCCTTGAAAAGGTTATACACAATAAATAATAATAATACACGTTTATTGTACGTCGATAAGTTATATTTGAGAACGCATTTATCGGGTGGAGGGTTGAGGGGGAAACGAAATAACACCGAAGACAACAGCCCCGTTAGGTTAATACGATAAGCCGAATGAAGCCCCGACCAAACCCGGCCGTAGGTTTAAGTTCGCCCGGACTACTAGTTAAGTCCGTCTCACCTGTTGCGTGGGCTGCGGTCTGAACGGCAACGGCGTGGGCACGAGCACGTTGCGTTGGTGCGGTTCCTCGTCGTCGCGCTGTTCCTCGTCCTCCTGCAGTTCCTCGTCCACCTGCGGCGGCGGCGGTACCGAGCGGAACGCCTGCGGTTGCTGGTTGCCGGCGATGCCCACGAACTTGGGCAGCGGCGCGCCCGGCGCGTTGAACGGCCGGCCGCCCTGGAAGAACAGCGGCAGCTGTTGCTGACGTTCGCCGGCCGCGGACGCGTACAGCGCCGCCATTTGCACCAGCACGACCGCCGTGGTCGCGGCGCGCAGTACTCTCGTGGCGGTGTTCATGTCGTCCTGCGGAAACGCGTATTGAAAAATCGACAAAATGAAAATTAAAAAACCAAAATAAAAATTGTTTTATCGAGTTGCTCGAGATTTCGCTCGTCGATCGGCTGTAAATTTGCCGGCCCCCTTCCCCCGTCTCCGTCTATACACGCACCGGAAAAATGTCCGTTCGAAAGAACAACGCCCGCGAAACATTTCAAACACGCGTTCACACGAGACGCACACGGACCGTGTTCCGTCACGAGGTCGCCATTAAAAATCGTTAAAAAGCGACGGCAAAACGAAAAACGCGTGATCGCAACAACTCTCGAACCGGACGTTCCGTTGTGCTCGCGGAACGTCGTTTATCTCGACACTCGACTTTGATCGCGTGCACGTGTACGTTTCGAAACGTTCTGGCGACGCGATTCCCACGGCTATTAAACCTAACCGTGTCCGTGGTACGTGCGCGCGTCACATTTACGACGTTCCGTATTACGATCACGCGCGTTTGCGCCGACGACGAAGACCCGCGTGCGCTTTTTAACATGCACGGTGACGACAACAACAACAACAACAACAAAATTACACCGTCGCGTTGATTAGGACTACGTGTAACTTAATAACTTCGTAACGACAACGACGTGTCCGTGTACGTGATCCGGTCGGGATTGGCGCGTTTACACCGCGCGCACAACGCTTACAACCGGACGGTTGGTTTTCGTTGGTTTTCGTTGGTTTTCGTTGGTTTTCGCGTCGTTTACGGACGATCTCGCGCCCGAAAGGCGTACGGATACACGCCTACGTTATTATTAACGTGCGGCGAACACGCAATGACACTCAACCCCGCCAATGTCGTATAATTCGTTCGCGTTGTTATACGACGGGCCGTATAATTCGCATCACGTTCTCGTGTGCAATTCTCTAAAAACATTTGAATATATTTATTTTATTTTTTGTTTTTCTTATATTTTTTCTGTCACGTTTTTCTGTATACACATAGTAGTTTGCCCGAGGGAATAAAACACAGTTTCGCCGGAGACACGCAGGAAGACACGACTAAACGTAATGTTATGTGATTTGTATTCAAAACGGCGATTTCGGATTAAAAAAATAAAAAACGGACAATGCGTGCGCGAATATCTTACTACGAATCTCGTTTCGGCTTGCAGGGCCGGTGATACGCACAGGGGAAATGTGTTTCGTTAGTTAGAAAACACGTGTATTCAAACGGACCAGCATACTGGTGTTTCCGAAACGTTATCTCAGATTTATTTTTTAAACGAGTTTTACGAAATAAAAATAAAGGTATGCATATTATTATAATAATTTATTGTGTTATATTGTATTGGATTATACATATTATATTAAATTTACGTTTTTATCAACTATTTTCTTAATGTAAAGTTGAAACTAATTTAGTGTTTCAATCAGTTTCCTATAGTGATAATTTTTAATCATTATTTCATGTAAATTTAAATTATGTAATGATTATTTAATATTCATCACCGCGATTAATAGAAACGTATATATTTATATATTGCATACATACATTTACCTACTCGTATATCTCTTTATATTTTTAACAGGTATTGTTTGAAATGTCGAAGGCCAGTTATAATTTTAAATATGAAACTAGCTAAATTTTGTACTCAATATCGTATTTTTTTTTTTTAAATTTTTTTTCTTTCGATCTAACCACATCGAACGATAACGTCATCATCGGACGACATTTTTGAACCGACTAAAATCAGCTGTTTGAAGTAAAAAAAGGCAAGTAGGCGAAAATAATATTTATAAAATAAATTGTTCCATGTGCAATGTACTTGTCGGTTGTTCGGTTGTTCGGACGTACGCGGCGTTTCCTCGAATAACAATTATCGTACGCGGTATGAGACGGTACGAGATTTCGCCGGGAAACTCATTCCGCGAGCGTATATCGTATAAATGTTTTTTTTTTTTTATATCTTCGCGGTTTTATTATTATCGTTTTAGATGATATTATATCGGATAACAACGCGTGCTTTCTCCGCGCACTAATTAAAAAACGGACCGGTCGTGCATATTGTCACTATCATTACTGCCAGTCGGACGCGGAGCCGTGGGAGCTGTACTGGATTTTCGTGAAACCGACTGCCCGGCTGACAAAACCCGACGCTAATCGGTAACGAATTCGACCGAATAATCAAAACGTTCGCGAAACCAACATAAATCCAAATCGTTAGGACCCATTGTTTTTATAGAAATTTCGCACGCGCGTACGCACAATAAGCGAATCGAAAACAATTTTTACGGTCAATACGTATGTATACATACACATATGTATATACAGGGTCCCCACAAAGGGGGGGGGGTTAGTGAGTACTATGGTCCAGGGGAAAAACATAATATATGCATATTATTAATTTAAATTAGATAAATCAAATGAGTCGTTCTACCCCAGTAACCATATCTTTATACAATATTGGTATATAAATAATTTGATGTCTTACTACATAATTTTGTGTAACAATCTATGTGTATGTTATTTTTATTTCATAAGATCGGGCCACTAGGCGTCGGCAGACGGATGGGGCGTGCGGAAGTTTGAAAATAATTTTTTTATTATTTTTATTATTCGTGAATATTTTTAAAAAAATATTGATTTTTTTATTAAACGATAGAGTAAATTAGTGTACTTGTGTTTCAAACGTATTTTAGGCTAACTAAAATAACTGATGTTTTACAGAGGTTTATAACAGCAAAAAAAGCTGTGCACCCAATGTTTTAGGTATCTTTTGTAAAAATAAAAATTAAATATTAGAATTCATATTAATATTATTATAAATACTGATATACAATGAGGACCCGGATTTATTTACAGTGCCGTGGTTGAAAAATTCATGTGGGGGGGGTCTGTATATATGTGTTGTGTGTGTGTGTGTGTGTGTATACACGCGGGTGCGTATCGATCACAAAATCGACTATTGCAGCACGATCTACGGCGAGCGAACACGTTCAGACACGCGGAGAGATGATTTACGCGCGGCACAGACGGATGTCGCAAACACGACGTTTCAAAAACCGTCTCTACTCGGCGTAACCGAATGACGCGCGTATCGTAAGCGTTCGCACACGTTATGACGATCGTCGCGAACCGTTAACGACGTACGAACACGTTCGGTCGACGAGTGATTTTTTTCTCTTTCTTTCATTCATTCTCGTATTTCGCGGGTCATCTTCGCAGGGCATGGGAAACCTCTGTTATATAATAATTGACGTATGCCGCGTGCGCCTCTTCCACCTCCTCCACCCCGCCCGCCGCCGACAGTCACGATCGCGTACACGCCGTCGTCGGGTCCGTACGTTAGATTCGCGCGCTACGCGGATCCTCCTCCCGACGAATACGGTAATGTATTATTTCGTCGTCTGCGACGTTTCGCAACCGTCGAACTCAACTCAACCGTACACGTTCGCCAGCACGAAGCCGACTTCGTAACAGCCGTCTGCGAACGCGTACAACGATCGGATCGACGCGTGTGAAACGACAAAAACCTTTGCCAGCGAAAAGAGAACGGGCGCGATGTCGACGGGGAGCGTTTAGTTGGCACGGACGACTCGAAGTTACTAGACCGGGCAATTCTTAGGACTCTAAGATCTAGCGGGTCAGAGCATGAAGAGCAGAGCAAAAAAAAAACAAAACAAACAAAGGTCATTAAAAATAGTTATTTATAATTAGCATTTTTTTTTTGTATATTCTTACAGCTTGTTTAATGACAGTTTTGAGGATGTGTCTTGATAACGCAGCAAAATCATTTTCGGAAGTAGATGACCTAATGTTTCATCTGTGAGACGAATTCTTTGCTTTGATTTGATATGCTTCGTATTAGAAAACGTACATTCACAAATGTAAGTCGTTCCAAACATAGATAATGGGTTTAACGCGAAATTTCGTCAAAGCGGATATTTTTCAAAGGGTAATTTCTTCCAAAAGCGCATCTCTTTTGTAGATTAAAATGGATCTTTTGCTAACCCGCACGATTCCGATTGAAATGAAACATTACGCTTTTCAATATAAATATAATATATTAAAAAAACACAATATACAATATATTGGATATCCGATATGCCTATGTTTAGACGTTTGAATTGTTATCCACGTTCCGCGAACAACGTGATTTACAGTCGCAGATGAACGTTAAAATTGTGCACGGAGGAGTGATTTGAAAACGTCGCACGGGCCGGATGTAAATGGTTCGGTACAGATTCAAACACCGTGTTCCGCGCGATCGTACGCGTGAGGCATACGGGCGCGTGGTCGCGGCGAGTCGGACGAGAAGGAAACGATTTCAAAAACCATCGACGCGTTGCGGAACGGTGAGAGTTGGTAAAAGAATGCGGTTTGAAGCCGACAATTAACGCCTGGTACGGCCTGTTCTAGTGTGTCCATTAATTGTTATTACGATATCGCCGTCGCGCGTAGAAACCCGTTGGTTGAATACTGTACAGGGCATTCGGTCCGTTTTCCTGACAATTAAATAGATATCGTCGACACCACAGGGTTGCGGTCATGTTTGTACTCGCAGACGCGCGGCCGCGTCAGAGAAAGCGTTGCCAGCCACCATTACGCATTACGGAAAAAAATAGTCAATTATAACACGTGTTTTTATTGTGCTGCGATATTACACTCGGACCGTATTACGAAAATGAAAAAAAAAAAAAACTAAATATAAATCATGGCCTTTGTTTTTTTTTTCTAATCGAAATTCGAACGTTTTTTGCAACGGGTACATTAAATATAGGCAACAATCGACAGACCGTGTAGCGAATTCGAAAAAATACGTCATTGTCGTTACGTTCATATTTTTCTACTCGCGGGCACGTTTTAATATTAAATTATAGAATATATTAGTAAACGATACAGTGATATGATACATCTAAATAAAAATCCTTTTCAAAGAACGATCGTAGTATAGTGAATCGTAGATATTCCCAAAAGTTTTAATTTTATCATGGGTACAAATAACATATTTTCATCGTGTTGGTATATCGTCGTGATAAACGTCAAATTCTACGCATGGATAATCAATTTGCAAATCACAAATCGCGGAAAACACGTTCGTATTCGATAACTCTTGTTCGCTTTAACAATCTGGTGGTTCAGTATCATTGACTATATTTTCCTTTCCGCACGAATGCACGAATTTAACACGGACGAGTATTTTTGTTTAATATTATCTCTCTGCGTAGAATGTACTATAATCTTTAAAACAAAATATAGAATGTACCATATGAAATACTCGATGTTATTGCATTTTAATGACTATTCGAACGGTTTAATAATTAAGTTTAGTCTATAGAGAACATAAACAATCTACTGTTATACAATGTTATTATACCATTATTTAACGATATAAACCACGGAGATAATTATGGCGAACGAATTATAAATAAATTTTGGTTATTCAAATCGCGTGAGAAACAACAAAGTAAAAAACATGTTCCACTAAATTCCAATTTTAAGAAAATATATTCATAATTTTGAACATTTGCTAATTCGATAAGTACACATGATCTAACCCTAATCAACATACCGTTAGAAATGTGTCCTCGAGAACGATGTTATTTTTTTAAATACCCGTTCGAACCCGTAAAACGTCCGTACGAATAGTTTCCGGATGTTCATGGTGGTTTCACCGTGGAAGCAATGAGTCTGCTCGGCGGAAAACGGAAAACAGGGAAAACAAAACGGAGGCTGGCGCGTAATAAGATTTTTTTTTACATCCCGATTTCTAAAACGCATTACAAACATCATTTTCAATACGGACAAAAATCCACCGCATCCGAATCAAAATGTCACCAGTATAACGTAACGCGCGGTCAAGCACGCGCGGCAACGAAACCCACAATGGCATGTATCGATACGAAATGATTTATATATTGATTTGCGTTGTATCCGGGTGCACGGCGTGCGCGCGATCGTCGCGACTTCAGAACAAACCAAATATTGTCTCGCAGTAAATCGCAATACTACAATCGGACGCCACGGGCGGCGCGTTTCCGAACCCGGCGCCCGCGTGTTCCAACACGTGCGTACGCGATAACGGGCCGCGGGTACTCACGTGGATCGATCCGCGGGGGCGCTGTGTGACGGCTGGCAGTGGTGCGCGTCAGGTGCGGACGGCGAGACGGCGGGCTGCGGACTGGCCGACGAGTACGACGCCTTCCCCGAGCGCGCGCGAGTGGTCACCGTCGTTGGCGGCCGCGTTTCCGTCCGGCGGCGGTTCTCCGGCCAAAGAGGTACCGTTTTTTACTTTCATCCGTTCACTTTCCAGCAGCAGCCAACTCCCGCCGCGCGCGGCCGTCTGATTTATTGACGCGTAACCGACGCTTTTCGTAATCGTTATCATTGTGTCTATCGTTTTGCGATTCGCTAACCGCGTGGGCGTCGTGTTATATATACGTGCATACGACATTTGTGGCCCGGGGTTCGGTATTTTGATTTTATTATTATTATTTTTTTTTTTTTGGGTGAGGGGGGGCAGGGAAGCCATAATAAGATTTTTTTTTTCTTACATACCGATTTAAAACGCGTTACAACAAAAAATTATCGTTTTTAATACAAATTAAAATCACAATATTCGAATCACTAGTGTATAATTAAAAAAATCATGGTGACGTAATCTAGAAGAGTATCAATATAATTGCAATGATTTCCATTATTCAAGTACAGTACGTATACGTTCGTTGTAATTTGGAAATAAATTTAACGTTATTTAATATGATTGGAGCATAATTAATTATATTTCTAGTTTATTATTCAACATAATGACATTATTTTTGAATAAGCTATTTTTTTTTTTGCAGTAAATTATAATAGTTATACATCAAATGCACTTGTAACGTACTAATATCAGATATATCTAGTACAGTCAATGTCCCCCAATCTAGGCTTAAGTCTAGAAGGCCTATATGGGACAATATTTATCGATTATTCGACCTGGAGAAAGAACGGAACACAGAATGGTCCACATTTTTGGAACCATTAACAATAACGTATCTACATCCACGCCAGCAAGAAATGGCTATTATCTTGCGCAGGAATACACGGAGACGCCAAAAACAGGATTGGAACCGGACATGCCCGAACTAAAGAAACGCGTTTTAAATGAGGAATAACAGAAAGCACTCAATGTGACTGTGGAAATCCAGTTCAAAATGTCATATATTTATATATATATATCGTCCAGGAATGTTCTCTGAGAAAATTCCAAGGAACATGGGATGATATAGTCCCCTGAAACAATTGCATAGATAGAATCACCGGATTCAGAACTTTAAACCCTAAACCTTTATGAGACCACGTTATATTACTAACTGTTTTCTATTTGATCGTTCTACTCTTTATCTTAAATACTACGTTATCAAATCTAAATCTTAATAATGTTATCACAGTTAACGGGGGCTTCGACATTTCTAAACCCTGCACTAAGGTAATGCACGCATATGCATATACTGTCGCGCGCGCGTAATAGTTTATTCGCTAATCGGTCTTTTATAAACGTAGAACCGAAAATTGAAAACCGGCTGTCACGCGTACTGGTTCGGTTTGATTAGGCCGTTATGATCGATCCATGCGAATGGTAAGTACGCCAGAGTTCGAGTTTCAACATTTCGCTCACATATCCATAATAAAATATGATTTTGTGTACGTGCATTTATCAAAATCCTCCAAGTTTCCATAACCGTTTTTATACGATTCGTGTATAATACAATAACGTCGAAACCCCTCCTCGTGGAACATGAACAGAAACTTATTCCGGAAACATGAATATAGATCATTATTATATTTCGTTGGCAATAGAATATAGATTATATATTAAAAAAGAAATGGACATTTGAATGCGCAACGATAAATAATCACGTTAGAAACAAGATCTCGAACATTCGAACAGAGTTATCGACTCGCGAGAATGCCGAAAGGGCGTTATTTTTTCTATTTTTTTCTTTCAATACTATCGAAAAAAATGTTCCTCTAAAATCGTCCGAACGTGTAGATCAAAACCACGTTTTGTTTAGATTTAAAGAAGGAACGATTTTTTACTACTCGAACACCATTTTTAAACACGAGAAACCGTAAATATTCACGAAAAAATATAATATGCATCGTACGTTTGTGCAGGTATTGTGAACAGTCACCGCGGAATACACGCACACGGTATTTGTTGTCGGACTTAATTGGATTGACCAACTACCTTAATGAAAGTGTTTTGAAAATCTCATTTAGAAAATAGGAAAACAATTTATTCCGTTACTTTATGCCGCTTACGACGTCATACACACACACACACTATTGTACATTTTGTGCTGTAATATTTTATTTATTTTACAATTTCAAACGCACGGGGCCGGTCCGCCTACGGCCTACTTTTATTTAAACGTTAATTGTAATAATGGTAATAATGGTTTTGTTGTTCATTATGTTGAACTTTAGTTCAAAATCGCAATAACCATTATGATAATATACACACAGTGTCCTCGTACTAGGTGCGTAGTTCAATTCGAGCGTCGAGGTTTATTTATAATATCGAGTCGAAACATTAATCAATATATTATTGTTGCGGTATACATTACGTATGTACACTGTAGATTTATAGGTAGGCGCGTAAGTACTTGTCTAAGTCGATTTAATTTTTAACCAGGTGTTGGCAGTTTCGCCATCCGTTTTGTAACGCGTATATCTGTTAAAAATTTTCATCCGATATACGATTATTGTTGTTAAATTTTGTCATCAAGTTTCATCTTTTTCTCTCCTCAAATCACTTCTCTCTCATCTTACCCATGATCGACACTACTCCCATACTTCTTACATATTTATTCCTTATCCTATCTTCTCACGTCACTCCACTCATCCATCTAAGTATTTTCATCTCTGCTACACTCATTGTTGGCTCTATTTTCTTGTCAACTGCTCAACACTCCGAACCATACAACATAGTTGGTCTCACTACACTCTCATAGACCTTATGATGAAACTACATTATAATGAATATATATAAGAAACTATATTTAACAGAACTAACGTATAAATATAGTGTCTAGGAACAATTTATTATTATATAGAATTCTATATGATTTATGTGATATATACAGGCAATTTATCTCTGTATTAACTACGAATAAAATGTTATTTTACCGGCAATTCAAAGGAAATCAAATTTGTAATTTGTATTATCTTCTTGGGTTACGATTAATTGTGAGTATACTGATTCGAATGTAATACAGATTTAATATCGACGAATAATATGTTTTTATAAAATTGTTGTTTTTTTCATTATAAAGCGAAACCTACAAATTCGTCTAGTTATTAATTATATTACATAATTATAATATCGTGTTTAAATATTTTTAACAAATTTAAATAAAGTAAAAATATTGATAAAGTATAAATAAATTAGACACACTTTTATTTTATAGAAAAAATGATGAGTAAAATCTATTTTACAAAAATAATATACGGTAGTAGTAAATGTAATACGAACTATGTTAAAATAAATAGAACATTTTAATTAATGCAATTAATTAATTAAGATGAATGCAGATTTTAATAAAATATAAAAACCTACAAAAACGAAACCTGTATAAATTGACCTTGCAAATTTATAATTTGTTTACAATAAATTGCAAAATCAATTTTAAGTTATACTGATATTTAATCGAGGTGTTCCACAAAAATGTATCTATTTAAAGTAGTGAGGTGAGTTTTTCGTAAATGTCATTTTGTCACTATTTTAAGTTGATAATATGTATTAATGAAATATAGATGATGACACGTTATCCCAGTGAAACCTAAAACATATGACTGCCCGTAAACAACATATTTTTACCAATGGAATCATATTATTAAAAGTTCCTATCCATAAATATTTTTGTTAATTTCACTACTCCATTACGATAAATATAATATAGCAATTTTATAACATTGATTTTACGAGTGTTTTGAATTCAATCATATATATATATATATATAGCCATTAAAACTACACAAAACTTTCGAAAAAAAAAGTGTTTTTATGTGTTATTTATTTTTACTACATTATTCGATTATTATTGTTCCTCGTAAAATCGTTTAAGTATGTCGCATTAAATTTGAACGTTAAGCGTGTTTGAACGTACAATAATTTTTGTGCTAAGAATATTTCGAAATGTCGTGTTCCGAACCCTGATATTTAATCCATGACGACGTTCTTAGTTAAGATTTGATATATTTATACGTTCGCTTACTTACATAATTACACTGATACCGATAATTTTGAGTTAAATTGTTCTACTATGCGCATGGTGGATTGTCTCGACGTAGTTCAATCGTGCCCAAAAAATAGTGCAATGATAAAAATAAAAATAAATGTTCATACTATATGATAAATATAATACGATCTGTAATACATTATTTCTATATTAAAATGGCTTAGAACTGAAAGTAAAACGACTATTCCAACACATGAAAATAACCTTAGAAAAAAAAGATCTTTAAAATGTAAGTAAAAAAAAAAAAAAAATAGAAAATTTTTAATCGTGTTAGATTTCTTTTTTTTTGTTTGATGTACTCGAATGTGCGGTTTAGCAATATTATACACGCGATATCGAAGTTATTAACTGTAACCATAACTTGGACAGTTCAACTGTATCTAATAACTATATGCGTAAAATTAATGACATATAGAAATACAATACGTGCAAGTACATAACGTGCAATGTATACGGTGTCATACGAGTCTGAGTAGTCGTAAAGGACACACGGGGATTCATACGATTGTCAAACAAGAATAAAGTAGTTCCGTGGTCAAGGTGGTATTTTTTACGTTACTTAAATCGATTTAGTTTTTCATTCCGTTGCACATAGTACGCATTGTCATTAATGAAATATTTTAAAAGAAAAAAATTATATTTACACGCACGCATATATACATATATATACGACCTCGGAATCTATAAATTATTAGTATTGCTTGAGAACTCGATTTTATTTACATTTGTGTACACACGACGTATATAAACAGAAAGATATTATCGTTGTAGTCGAAGTTATTACAGAGAAAGCCTTTAATGGATCACTATATAATTTGATATTTAAAGCATATATTTCACGTTCTATACAATAATATTATATTATACTTGACATAGTTTCCAAAATACAAATATAATATAATATAATATAATGCTTCATGAATATTTCGTATGTTTTAAATATTATATGTAAATTACGCGCGTTCGCTTTTCAGAAAGATGTTTTCCCTTTTATTATTATGAATAAATAATAATAATACAACAAACAGTTGAACAATTATTCAAATGCGAGTCAACGGACGCATAGCCTAATTAATTATTTTGAAAATTATTTATCTAATATTGTTATGTATATATATATATATATAAATAATAATTTCCGGAAGTTTATATATGATATTTCGGAACTTGTATATCACCGCGGCGATCTATAATAATCGTTTTGTCAATTCCTCGACGTGCCAACACGACGCGTTTCTACCTTCTTTTCAATTTGCGACGGGAGTTGTGACAGCTACTGAACAATTAAGTGGGCGGTTTTTTCTATATGAAATGTATATATGTAACGAGTACGACACACACGCGCGCTCGGAAACGTGTGGTTTTCGCCTCCGTTCACCCGTCGACGGAATAATAACAATAAAAAAAAAAAAAACCAACAACCTATATAATATATATATATATAACGTATTTAATGAATCGGGTTATACAATTTGTTTTCTTCTCGCTCACTGTCTTTTCCCCTCTGCAGTCACCGGAATCTTTCTCCAAAAGGAATTCGGCCTTATACCGTCGTTCACAATATAACATGCGATCAAACGTGTACATTATTTATTATTTCTTTTTATGCCCTTCATCGCGTCATTGCGTACTCTAATATGTAACATCGTACGTAAGTGTGTGGCATACCTACCGCGAACGAATTGTGTTACGCGAGTTTGTCACCGGCACATTTTCGTACACAGTTACGACATTGCGACTTACCGGCTAATATGGTACGCTAAAGATCGTTATATATATTTATTTTTTTTTCTTACATACATTCGGTTCATTGTCCCATTGTAATCGTACTGCAGTCGTTGCTGCCGGCAACCTGTTGAACATATATATATATGTTCGAATCTATTTTCACTCCCGTACGTGTACCACCTTATCCGAGCTATTCGAACCGCAGCAATATCATAAACGAAGCTGTGCACGCGTCGCCGCGTTTCGCCGGACGAAGTTTTTTACTCGAGAACGCCGTACACCAAAATCGCGTACGGTACGCGTGTATACTCATATGCTCGCGGGCACATCTTGAACGGGGCGGGTTATGTGTATACGTGCATCTGAACGATCTTCGAAACACAAACGAGGACACGTCCTAGCCCGATAACGTACTGTTAATAATGATTTACGCGCGTCGACGAGCAGCCCATTCGGATTGTGATTTCGCCGAATGTATAACGTGTTTTTCTCGTCTACAGATCGTATATACGTACGTATACGCGAGTTTAGATTGTTTAGAAACGCATATTATTGTTATTGTCCGATGTCATTTCCTGTTTTACACGCGAATAAATAATGTGTTTCAGTGATAACAATAGACCTAACGTATCAGCCAAAACTAGGCATATACACTGACCGCCTACAATAATGGATGGGGGGGGGGGTTTCGCAGCGTATAAAATGTTCACGTAAATACACAATATACGTGTATTTGCATACTGAAAAACGTAATAATTTCATATAATCTCAACGTGACGATTGTTGTACTAATTGTATGCGTTGTAAAATGTTGTAAAATTGTAATTTATTATTTTGAGATATGATTTCGTCCACGTATGTATTTAACAGACGTAAATTATTTGCTAGAAATTAATTTATTAGCCACGAAAAAAAAAGAAAGAAAAGTAAACATTTAGTTTATTAAAAACACGTCGTTTTTAGTGACGTGGACAAAGATTGAAAAAAATTTCGATAAATGATTATGCACGTTTCAAAAGTATTAAAACATACAAACATTATTATTAAGGTTACCCATACTACATACTATGATTTCTATTTTTTTAATAGAGAGTTATATATATTACGTCATGTCGAATAATAATAATAACAAGATATCAAGATCGTTGAATATATATATATATATACACATTTCTTTTAAACTGATATACCTCAAACACGTTGAGATAAAAGATTATATTTTAAAGTTATACAACTATTACATATATACATTATAATTATGTGAAAAATTAAGTTTGTGAATATAAAAAAATTTAAAAATAATAGCTATTACGTATAATATTTAAAACTGTTATATATAAAGAGCGAAATAAGTGAAAATAATTTCGTTTGTTCGACGAAATGTATAACTTATATTATAACATAGTTATGTTATAGCTATGAAATATTAAAACGTATAAGATATTATCAGTTGAAATTACTGCCTGTATAACACGTCATATAGTTTTATTCAATGGGATGTGAAATATAAGTATACTTTTATTTATTTATTTTTTTTTTTTTACTATCACCGCGATATACACATACACAATATGATTATATAAGACGCATTCATATTATTATTATAGTATAAGCTACATATGGGTAGGTACATTAATATTTTATCGACATATGAAACTATTAGAGATCATTATTATTATTATTATTTCTGTCCGGAATGAAAAATCGTTTTTGCTATACACGCACGAAAAAGCCAATATTTTGATGAATTAGATTGTAACACAGTCGACGAACTTTCGGTTTCATTATGATATTTTTTATTAATATTGATTTTTAAATATCAACAAACGCAATATATTTATATATTGAATTGTATTTGATTGAAACGTCTAAGCGTACAATATGACATTATGTAATAATACGAATAACGGAATTGTTTTTCACGGAGTTTTGTAATTCTGTAATGACGTTTTATTATTAACGTATATCAGGTGTAAACCAGTGAAGTCATTTTGGAGAAGGGGAGGTGACAACGACTCACGCATTTGCCCCGGTCTAATATTTAGGTCAAGCTTCAAGTCGCAGCGCTTTGGAAAAATATTAATTGCCGATACGTTATTGGTTACTAATATATGTCGAAAAAAACCGAAACGACGCCACCGGTGTAAACAGTGTGCAATCATAATTGTATTGTACGTGAATTTGTCTTAGAAAGCAGATGTCGTTATATATATACTGCGTATTTTGCAGATAATTTGATTTTTACGTACAAAATTTGATATAAGAATAAGGGCGAACGCGTCCCAGTTTAATTAAAACTGTATTATACGACATACATTGTGATCACAAGATAATTGTTATTATTGTTACGATTGCCTATTGAAAAAAATATATGTACGTAATTGCTGACGAAATCGCTAAATAATTATATTATGTTTCGATGTAGCAGTCAAGGTCTCGTTATATTATGTGCGAAATTGCGGGCCCGTGTACTACAAAATTGACAAGTGTATTATAATATTATACTATCCACTGTCATAATGGCGTTATATTATGTTAGCCACACAGGTTTTATGTTGAAGTTATAATCTACAAGCGAACACTACGGTAATCGATAAGAAAAGCGCGGTCGAGTTACAAAAAACTATCGTCTGAAAACAAAAATTCGTAAACAAACGACTTGTGTTTAGTTTTGGATAGTTTTAGAACACCGTGCGCGGCGAGCGACGTTAGCACTATGACATTCCGTCGTCCGTCGAAAACGTGATCGCGCCTCTTTTTATTCACGCGTTATAATACGACGACGAATGTACTATACGATCGTGTTATCTGTTGTGATTCAACACGTATACAGGCCGAATCGTACCCGTCGCACTGAATAAACGAACATCACTATTCCCCCCGTCCCTCCCCGGGCAACGGTAATGGTTCGGATTGCATAAGATGACCGAACAATCGATCGAATACAATTTTTTACATGCGCAATACGACGAAAAAAAAAAAAAAAATGAAACAAAAAATTACCGCGGTATTATATACGCGGTGCAAACGAGGGGAGGGGACGTATTGTATACGGACATTTACAAGACCATGCTAAAACTCGAGTGGTTATAAGAAAAAAAAAAGGAAGCCAAAATGACTTAATATAAAACATACGCGTTTAACGATCGATTCGATTCGTATACAATGCATAATAATAGATCAATCGAACAAACGATATTTGTTTAAAAAAAAAAAAAAAAACGTGTTAATCTGGTTAAACGCGCGTTATTTAACCGTATTTTACGTAGCGTCGAACCCGTGTTGTCTCCGAGCTAACGCGCGTATGTGCGCGACCGTGTAATAGCGCGGCGGTGCGTACACCAACGCCCAGTCCGAGCAGAATCGTTAACATGATACGTCGGCGAATGCTTTCTCCGCGACGCGTTATTAAATATATTGTTGTAGCGCGTGTACAGGCGTTATTATCGTTTTGTTTCGTTTGTTCGCTTTTGAATTCTGTTTCACGTCCCGCTGACCCAGTCAAGGCTGTGACCTTTTCCTGCGCAATGGGTGGAATTTTTCACACTTTTCTCCCTGTCTCTCGCTGCCCCACCCGTACAGGACGTGTGTGTGTTACGCGTGCGTTCGTAACGACGCCTAAAATTGCGACGGCACACGACGAATGTCCGCGCGAGAGGACCGTTACACCGCGATAATTATAATATTTGCCCGCGCACGAGACTTATCGCAACACGAAATCCAACATAACGCTTACATAACAATTTAGTAAAACACGTATTACACGTTTCGCGCGTTCGCGTGAAACCTCTGCTCGTTTGAGATCGAACGCTCGTCGTTAATCGAACGTCGAACGGTGCACGGTGAACACTTGGGCGGAAATCGTTAGAATATGCTTACATCCCGGGGACATTTGCATTAATTGTGTAGCCGGATTTCACAATGTGGCGTGTCGGACGGCGTACGACCTGTACGAGATCAGACAGCATTGAAATCGCAACGAACAGTATGCGTTATTGCCCAACAGAAAATGTCCTAAAAAATTTAAAAAAAAAAAAAACAAAAAACCCGTAGTCCGTGTGAACGAACGAAAACGAGATTATTACGTGTCCACAGCATGCGATTAACGCGAAATATTCGTATTTCATACAAACGTCTTTACATAATTACCGCCGAAAGTTATAAAGAAATTTCATCGTTATTAGTGAATATAACATGATAAGAACGGGTTGGAAATGAGAGCCATAATCGCCATACACCGCCTCCTCCTACACGTCCGATTGAATGTGTAACGACCGTATACATTTTATATAGCATTACACGCAACGTACCAGCAACGAAACATTACCTATCGCAAAAACAATCGAAAAAAAGAAATTACAATATAGTTAGATTTTACTCGTACGCCAACAACATTAGAATGATGAATTTAAATTACGATTAGTTTTATTCACTCGAACGTATGAACGTATACGTTGACTTTGATTGTTACGATTTCCCGTGCACATCCCGTAGCTTTAAATAATGTATAATAATTTATCTGATGAATCGTCGAGACAAATCTAGTGGAGATTTGTAAACGGTTATTAACACGTTCGAAAACACGTAAACTACATCGTACACTACGGTCTAATATAATAATTTTCACCCGTTCAACTGAAAGCGTGTGTAGAGTCTGAACAACTCTAGAAAGTAGTCGGAAAACACGATTTGAAAATCTCTAAAAAATAACTCGAAAACCGAGCCCGCTAGTCGTACACGCCGCATTCCGCTATCTCCAGACAAACGTAATTACAGTTACAGACGAGGTAACAGCCACGCGCGTAACAGTTTAATCGATAATCACTACGGGATTTGTCACGTCTACGCTTGTGCGCCGAACGGTTCTCGAAAGAATGTCTGGGATATACATACACGTTATGTTCCTAAGGGGATCCCTTATACGAATGTTACGCTTTGTGTTGTTCGTACGCATTTTCTCCGCGGAAACCCGACGGATTTCCGCGTTCCTGCGCTCGAGTCGCGCGAAGACATTACGGGCTAGAACGGACCGTAATATTCGTCCGTGCACGTAAAATCCAACGGACTCCAGTCGTTTGGCGGAATGCGCGAAAGAAACCGATATAAATGTACGTATATATATATATATATATGTGTGTGTGTGTGTGTGTGTGTGTGTGTGTGTGTGTGCAGGCGTTGTCACGGTCGCACACCCGATGAATCTGTCGAAACGTCGTAACGGAAAGCCGTCCGAAATGTGCACGACACACGCGCCAACAATATTCTTGTCGACGGCGGCGCGTTGAAATATCTCTCGACCGTACGAACTTCCGGGTCCCGCGCGCACGTCCCGTCAACGACTTCACGGTTCACCGGACGTTCTATACATATATATACATATATTTATCGGCATTATCCAGCGGATCGAATCGGCCGTCGGTACGGGCCGTCCGTTTCCCATCCAGCCGCACGAGAACGCGACCGCCGGGGATCGATGCGCGCAAAAACACAATGCTTGCCGATTGAAACGTAACTACGGCCGTCCCGCGGTTTCAGGCCGAAACGAACGCCCCGTGGCCGCCGGAGTACGTGTCGTATAGGACGATATTGCACAATTGCACCACAATAACCCACGTGTATATCGGTTACGTGTAGAAAACGAAACGCACTATAATATAATACGTACACGTACAATCGAGAATTGTACAGAACTTGGAGAGTGTGTACAGTGGCGTGCTCAGGGGGGGGGGAGGTTAGGGGTTATATGCCCCCCATCGTCTATTCTGCTGATCTACAGAAAACAACTTATTAGTTATAAGAGCTGTTTTAGAGTCATTACTTAATACTTTTTATTAGTTATTAGCAAAAAGTACAAAAGCTAGGCGGTTGAATTTCCGCTTGGAATAAGCAATCTACTTTCCATGTATTTTATTTTTTTTTGTTTATTTTTAAAAATGCAATAAATTTTTTCAATTTAATGGTGTTATGTTAATTGACATAACATTCATTTTAATTACAGAACAATCGACAAATATACACAGTTATAAGCTAAAAACGATTTTGGAGAGCTTGAAACATAGACATTTAAGTTTTTGGTATTACCATGACAATTCATTAAAATGTATTATTACTATTTACTTATAACATCCCCCCCCATTGAAAATTCCTGGGCACGCCACTGAGTGTGTACCGTTTTTATTGATCGTTTCCGTATCGGACGTTTTTCGATCGACGTTTTGGCCGTCCGATACGTGAGCCGCACAGCCGCATATAACGTGCAAGGGCGGATCTACAGGAGGAGGGTGATTGGGCGCTAGAGCGCTTCCCCTCCTTGATCCGTGTAGATCATTATTTATTTATTTATTTTATTTTATTTTATTTTTTTATTTTTTGGTTAGAAATAATATAATTTACCATTATTTTTGTTTTTGACAATAATAAACAAAAGTAAAAATTATAACAACTAGGTTTTATTCACAGAGTTGTAAACAACTAGTTCTGGTTTGAGTGTATCATGATTTAACATTAATCATAAATATATTTCTTGAGTGAAAACATGTAGAACTAATATTAGTGTTTACTTATTACCAAAGTTCGTAAGTTCATGTAATAAAAACGTATAAATAAACAATAATGCAATAATGCATTAAAATCTGGCAAAATATGAGCTAAAAAGTTCAGAAATACGCATTTATATTCAATAAAAATCTAAAACAAGTAACGCAGCAAAAAAAAAAATCATGGGAAAATTTCGAAATTACAAGTAGGAACCATGATATAGGGAGTGATAAGAGCAAAAATTTAATGATATATATATATACATCTGCTGCTGCTGCATGATGCAGCGTAATGACTATTCACGACGTGTGTATTATTGTTATGACATAATATTATTAAATTGCATTATCTAATCAGACTAATAAAATCGCACGACACACGTTTTAAACCCTATTGTTTATTCAATATATTTTGTTATTATAGGTTAACGCACACGATAAACTCGGCGCTGCAGTTGCATTACGATAAGATTATCAACATAAAATTACAACGATTACGCGTGTCGCAGCTCAGAGCTAAAGCGCACATTTTGCCAGATTTATTTTCAAACGTTGTGCACGTTTTAATATTAATTGTCGTGGAAAAAAAATAAAACGAAGGAAATTACGCAATAAATTACAATCGTCTAAAAACATTAATTATATTATTGAAGTCGGACAATCGGAACGGATTACACGCACAGTAAAAGTACACGAATTCACGTAAGCATATTTGATATTAGATTACATATTACCGTGTGTGAGTATAGTCGCGGTCGGATGCGTCGCGGAAGAGTGGAAAACAGTTAAAACGCGAAAACGGACATTATTTTGTATACACGCGGTTAATGAGACGTTAACGTTTTTTTTATAAATTTATTCTTTTTACGATAATTGAACTATTAACACTGGAATATGATAATTATACGTGGATAAAAAGTTATACGTATTATGGTGTAATTACATGCATCTGGGAGAAGGGCTTTTTTCTTTCCATTAAGGTTGTTTCGTTGTGCGTGTATACGTATACATATAAAATATTATGATATATATATATATATATATTACTTTCTCCGTGGAGTATGCTCGAAAATGGCTTTCACCTTGCGCAGTCTATATACGTATGTACAATATAATAATATTCCAAGAACAAACGATTTCCGTTTTAAAAAACGCGATAGTATCCGAGTAGAGTTCGATCCAGTGTGTGCGCGAAGAATTTCTCTGGATTCGTTATCCGATGTTCGACGACGAGATTTATTAGGTATGCGTATTACCGAAAATGTTGACGTTATTTTTATTAGTATTATTTATATTATTAAAATTATTTGAGTTTCGATAAAAATAATTTTCTCTTTAACCATTTTATATTTAACAGAGAAGCAAATAATTAAAATATTTTAACCGTTATTGCAGGTCACTTACACTTAATAAGTATGATAAAATATATAATTAATTTATGCGTTAAAATGAACGCTAATTCTGTCTTCCATTATTAAAATCATCTTTTAAAAGTATAGATTATCTAAAATTACACAAATATAGATTAAACATATAAAAAAAAAAAATTGAAATTTAAGACGGTATTTAACTCGCAAATCTATTTACGGGTAACGCCGTGCGGGGATGGCTGCGTGCACGCACTTTATAAGCAAGACAACGTCTGCCGGGTCAAACATTGCCGGTCATTCCAATTGCTACAAATGCGGACGAAATAAAGCATGTTTGAAACAATCATACCTATAGCAAAATGTCAATAAATTACGCTTTTACATAATAATGCGTGTTCAACTGCAAGATGAACCATTGACACTGTCTTCTCTGAACAATTGCTCAACATTGGCATTGGAACAGTTCTATGGAAATACACAATGCATCAAATTGCTATACAATTTTTGCAACATGGTAGCTTTGATTGAAAACATATTCCCAGATTTGCGCGCTAATTACATTGATCATGCGTGGTTACGTGAACGAGCTATTATGACCGCTAAAAATATCGACGTGGACGCAATTAATTTCAAAATACAACAGTCATTGACGATCCTGACGAAGCAGTCAACTTTCCGGTTGAGCTCTTGAATTCACTGGATTTACCGGAAAAGACGCCACATATCTTACGATTAAAAACTGGTTTACCAAATCCTTTTGCTTCGGAATTTAAATGCATCTAGGCTATGCAATAGCACACGATTGGTCATAAAAAATAATCATGAATAATGTTCTTGAAGCATGATAAAAAACATGAAAACCATTATTCATCAACTCGCATTGAGATAAAAACAAAACAAACTTTATTATTTTTAATATTATGATTCGACATTTATTTCAATACTTTACTTTTTTTACATTAATAAAAATATAACTGTTATGAAAAGGTAAACCATATAAGAGGTGTCGTTTTTACATGCAACGAAATGCACGGGACAGCTAGTATAATATATAATAAAACATAAAAATAAAACTATGCGTACACGTGTGTGAAGTGCCGATAAGTTCATATTATTATTCGTATATAATTAATAATCCCAATCCCAATTTTTATCATCTTCAGTTGATGTTTCAACGCTTGACCAATCAACCTGTTCTATTTCTGGTAATACTGCCATAGAAACTTCCTTTAACAACACGTCAAATGGTTTCGAAGTTGATGCATTTATTTTTTCTAAAATGAAATACACAAAAAAAAATATAGAAAAAATTATAAAAAAAACTATAAGTTGTTCTTGGATTAATTCATTACTTTTATAGATATGACGATAAACAGAAATGGTTATTAAAATTTGAATAAATAATCAACATTTTATTGTAGATCAATGTCTAATAGTTTTCTAGTTATAATCGTAGGTAAATGAAAATTTTTTGCTTCAAATATTTTTGTAAAATGAATGAATTTTTACATATATCTCAACTATCTAACTATATATAACGTTAAGATAACGAGAAATCTATTATTACTCCACAAGTTTCAAGATATAACCGCAAAACGAATAATCAATGTTTTAGTGTACGTCAGGCTAGTCGCTAACAAGCAATTTTCAGATGCACGATAGTTTAATCATGTGAGTGTCTCCAATGATTTATGACAATGTGTTCACATGCAACTAATCAGTTTGACTAACTAATTAGTTTGTGTTTTGTCACAAATCAATTGGTTACGCATTTACATGCAACTGTTTTGTGTCGTTTACGTTTGAATGTGTCTCAGTTCATTCGCAACTAAACAGTACACAAACTCGAACATGAACAAGAGTACAACAAGTTTAGTGTAGCAAAGTAATTTGTGATTGTATTGTATACTCGAATATTAATTGTAACTATTCAATTATTAAATCGTAAAAACTGAATTTAACAAAATTCACATTGGAAACAACTAACAAAAATATATTTATTACTGTGTATAATAATAATATAGTATAATAATAAGTTCATATTTTCTACTTAAATTGCCTACTAAACCGATTTTGTTAAAATATAAGAGTATTGTATTATTATGAAACAACTTATTTATTGTATTGTCAACATTTTTTTTTATAATCGTTTTAATTTCAAATTTTGACGAAATTTCGTAAAAACAACGAATTATTTCGTAGTTAAAAATGCGTAAAAATTGTTCATTAAATAACTTTAACTTGAAAATTTTTCCGATGAGAAACAATGTAATTTACATTGCTGTGATAAAAAAATATTAAAAATATTGTATTTCTATTCAAAAATTTGCAAATGATGGTGATCAGGTGGAAAGTCTTATCCAAACGATGCAAAGTAAACCTCCAACATACAATACTAAATTTCCAGAGCATTCAGATCAGAACTGAGTTTCGCGTCTTTGGAGTGAAATATATGAAACAATGTATCTTGATAAGTGATGAAAGGTCGTATCAAATTTAGAAGATCATCAAAACTTTTAACACTCATACGATAATAATTACATAATTTAAGTGGATAAGACTGTAATTCATTATTAAGGTAATAAAACTGTCGTTTTAAAAATCGCTGTGACATTATTGCGTGTACCCAATGTTTCTTCTTTTTTCTTTTTAACTCGAGAGCACACACTGCACTAGTCTCGACTAAATCCATGATGCGATTAAACAATCGTTGTATCATGTGCGTGCACCTAGCGACATACCATAGTTTTGTTGCTTATGTGAGCGCGGTTATGATCAAACTGTTACGCAACTATCGGACAATTGAAAATTGCCTGTCAGCGACTAGCCTCACAAAATTGTTCGATGTTTTATTAATTATAATGAAATTAAAAAAATAGTCAAATCAATTTTGAAATGGATCACCATCTACATTAGGTTGAGAATTTGAAGTATTTCCCTTTTCCATTATACGTAATTCCACCGTAGGAGAGTTTATATTATCGCAAAACTCTTGCGGGGATTGTGCATTTGTGTTTTCTAAAAAGAAAAAAAATAACAGCTATAATTACAAAATAAATAATAATTTTTTTTGGGTTAATTCATTACTTGTATAGATATGACGACCAACAGAAGTAGTTATAAAAATTGTAATAAATAGTCAACACTCTATTGTAAATTAATGTTATATAGTGTCCTAGTTATAATCGTTATAAAATGAAAATATTCTGCATCAAATATATTTGTAAGATAAATGAACAATTTACACGAATCTCAACCAGCTAACTAGATACAACGTCAAGATAACGAGAAATCTAATATCACTTCACAAGTCACGAGTTATAACCACAAAACGAATATACAATTTTTCAAGTAAAAGATAAGTTAACGTTCTAAAATTGTTCAAAGTTTTATTAGCTATAATGAATTGAAAAAGGTAGTCAATTTGATACTAAAATGGAAAATTACTAATGTACGGTCGTCGTTTATTATCGTTTCTTAATTATCATTTATGATTATCGTATATCGACGACCTTTGGGCGTTCACGGTAGATATCTACCCACACCGCATTGTCAGAACTCCACCAGTCACGCAATGTGATTCAGCGAATGCGTTATTGTGTGAATTAAATGACGACCGATCCGACCAGCGTTAAACATTAATTGTACAGTTAAAAAATTTATATTTATGCGTTTCGTTCATTTCGTAATAAACACAGGACACAAGTAAAAGAAAAATAGAATGGCGTTTATTTTTCGTAACTAATTCTTAGCTACCGTACAACTAATAAACAAAACAAAAATAATAATATTAATATTAAAAATTTTTTTATTATTCTAAATTATAAATCGTAGGTATAATTGTTTTTAAATTATTTGTTAATCATGGTGTGGGGGAAATACACATAAATCTCTTCAATTTCGTGGGTTTCTGTTTATTAGTTGCAATCGGCTAAATACACGGTGGCATTATTTATTATTTACCAACTACTACAGACGTAAGGACACATTAAAATAATATTATTTAGTATTTAATATTGTTATCGACTGAACGCAATTTAATTATTTGACAATAATTATGTTATATGGAACACAGTTTATTTTCCATACTTATCTGTGGTGTGATAACGTCATCCATGTGTAATATGTAGTCCCTGATCACAAGCTATTTAAATGTATAATTTTATACTGTATTCATTTTATAGAAACATGTAATTACTGATGAAATTTAAAATGTATACAAGACGTAATTATTAGTTCAATGTATGCGATATATGATTAATTTTTTTTTCAATTTTATAAAGTACTTATTAGTACAAAATGATTTGTTCCTATTTGAAAACGAAATATCTACATTTATTGTTACATAAATATGAGGACGTCTATAAAAATATATATTTAACCAAAACTGATTTATGTGAATTCGAAATATTATTTTTTGGAAATGTTCAATAATTTTATTGTTTATAATGAATACCAATATAGTTAATAAATTTAATTATTCTGCATCACATTTACTACATATTAATTACAACAAATTTTTATCTTAATTTGAAATTCAATCATCATTAAATATACTATGGTTGTATATTCAGAATAAGAGTAGTTACTATTTTAAAACAAAATATTTAAAAATATCTAACTTACCATTTACATACTTTCTATCACAATTTACTGTGAAAAATAAAAAAAAATAAAAAAATGATATACTTTTATAGTGGAATATAAATTTATTTGTTATTGATTTATATTAAATTCATTGAAAGTTATGAGATTTCACTCAAAACTGCAGTATGAACAACAAATACCATTACTGATACTACTTAAACTAATGCAAAAAGTCTTCCTCCAAAAGAGAACATCGAAAAAATGTCATTTAAAAGTGAATAATAAATTAATTAAAAATATTATGTAGTGCGAAGTTCCTAAATTCATTACGTCAAACCATTTTTTTAATATTTCATGACACTGGATAAAATAATCATACTTGGTTATGTTTAAACCAATTATCCTTTTTTGTTAATTATTCATAGTTAAGTTTATTTAATATTAATTTTGGAATATGAATCTATGAAATATTTATATACTAACTACTCGTGTAGAATGCATAATCAAACAATAATTTAAATATTATTGTTCTATATTATTAATTATAGGGTATTAATTATAACTAATTTTAAACCCTTACTGTAATTCAATCATCATCAAATATACTGAGGTTGTTTATTTTGTATCAGAATAGTAACTATTTCAGAAGAAAACGTATAAAAATCTTTATAACTTACTCTCTCTTTGTTGCTCATTTTCTATTTCTTTTAAAAAACAAAATATAAAAAAGTATATACTTTTATAGTGGAATATAAATTTATTTGTTATTGAATCGTATTAGAGTAATTTAATGTTGTAAGATTTAACTCACAACTACCTTACGAGTGACATTATACAAAGTGCGGTAATGATATCTACCACATTTTAAAATGGAAAGTTCACGACAGACAACAAGATAACGAGCTCTGTGCGAAGGCAATAGAACCTTCGCGAACAAACACCGACAATCGAATTTGTTATGAGCTGATTTGTCGTATGACGCTCCGCGTGTCAAGTCGTCGTTTTTGGTTTGACTCGTGCTGTTTTAACACGTGTGCGTGTTTTTTGTTGAACGCGGTTTCAACACGTGTGCGTTTTATTTGTTGCACGCGGTTTCAACGCATGTGCGTCCGGAGTATTGGACATGTTCTACGTCGTGTGTGGTCCCGTCTCGGATCTGGAGCTATGGAAGCAGTGTATTTGTGGATCCAGCCGGACAGCAGACACTTGACGTTGCTTGACACCATTTACAATTGTTTTCGTTGTAATTGTTATTAGCATATGTTGTATTTTTTTTTTAAATTTTATGTTTTCAGTCAAATCTATTGCCAATTAATTAATTGTTAATCCAATATGAGGCGCAAATATTTGTTAATATGTCAAAATTAAAATTTTTTTTTTCTTTGTCTTTAATATTCGGGTTACGCGATCGCGATCAATTGAATAAAGACGTACGCGAGTCATTGGGGTAACCTAGTGAAAGCACCTCCCTTGGCGTACAGTAAGTGTATACGAATCTGTTCAGGCGTAAACATCGATATCGGCGGTGCCCCCTTCCCTTTGGACACTACGCGGAATTAACATAACCATAAAGTTGTAGGTTTCCGACCAGTGCCAACCGATACACTGCATGTACCGTACCGTTACCTTTAATTGTACTACGTCGTGTAAAAGTGCGCTCGGTTTACCGTAATTTGTACCGTCGTCTACCGTTATTCTACCGACATTTACCGTCATTTACCGACAATTACCGTCATTTACCGTCAGTCACCGTCACCGTCATCTACCATACTACCATCACCGTCTGACAACCATCATCACCATAGCACGGTCTTTTTAATATAAATTTAGTTATATGTTTTGTCAGATAATAATGATTGGCGCGGGTGGTGACACTGCTGACGAACTTTCGCCGCCGTTACGCATCGCCTTCGTCATCGCTCCGTTCTGTTCTCGTTGAACCTTAGCACGCTATACGTTTTTTTCTTTGGCCTTTGCCTCCTTTCGTACGCGCTTTGCTGTTACGAGACTGTCGTATATAACAGTTGCTTTCGACATATTGTACAGTCCGCGGTCGTCATTGCGTACCAAACAGGTCGTATAATATAGTTGCATATACTATTATATTATTGTACATACCATTGTTTATCGTGTACCACGACGTTACACGCGTTTGTACGCCCATTGGGACTATTCTTACATTATTTATAATTTAAAGTTTATTTTCTTTATTGCATGTCTTCCCCTATTACCCTTTTAGCTAGTAAGAGCTATATTGTATACATATATAAATATTGTATCCATTGTTATTTATATCATTACAGTCCACTATTTATCTATATATTTATATATCTTTATTATTTAATCGAATTATTACTTCCTCTACCGGCCCACACATATAGTCGTATTTCGCATTTCGGCCCCATCCCGCGATCTACTTCGCGTAAGGGAAGGTCGAGTGTACATGTTTAGTAAATAATATTGTATTTAAAAGTAGTTTCTTTTCCTTACCCTCTGCTGGCCAGCACATCTTGTGCCACAGTTATTAGTATTAAGTTTTACTCAAATTGTAGTCCGCGATGATTGTGGCACACAAAACCGTATTGTTTTAATTTCAAATCCAAAAGAAAAACATTAATATACAGTCCATTTAAAAGCCAGAACAGAATCGTGAATACCAAAAAACCGTTTTAAGGCGAACGCACGTTGTTGCACCGTCCAGTCATCCATGTTGGCATTGTTACTACCTCAAATGAAACGTTCTTTCTTTCTTTTTTCAACGCGACTAAGATTAGTTCTCTATGTTGAACACAAATGGCGCTACAGCGTTTTGAAATGTGGTTGATATCTCTGCCGCACTCTTTATATGTATGAACAACAAATTTCTATAATGATTTCACTTTATATAATGTAAAAAGTCTTCTGTTAAAGGAAAACATTTCGAAATATAGATATTTAAAATTAAACAAAAAATTTGGCATGTGAAAACTTCCTGTATTAATGTTTTCTGACCATATTATAGATATTGCATAGCTTTGGACAATAAAGTTATTATTAGTTATGATTTAACAAAATATTCGTTATGTTTTAAATGCTTACAGTTAAATTAATTAACGAATTAATTTTGGAATAAGAATATTTGAAATATTAATTTACTAACTACACGTGTAGTATGCATAATTAAACAATTATTTGAATATCACGTGTTCTATATTATTTATTATAGGGTATTAATTATAATTATTTTTAAACCTTTACTGTAATTCAATCATCATTAAATATACTGAGGTTGTCTATTTAGTACCAGAGTAGTAAATATTTCAGAAAAAAACAAAAAACTTTATAAATTACTCCTCTTTTGTTGTTCATTTTCTGCTAGTCCTTCTGAAAAAAAAACATAAAAAATTATATACTTTTATAGTGGAATATAAATTTATTTGTTATTGAATCGTATTAAATTCATTTAAAGTTGTAAGATTTAACTATCATCAACCTTACGAAAATTATTATACATGATGCATTAAAGATATCTACCATATTTTAAAACACTGTAACGCTATTTGTGTTCTACCTAGAAAAATAATCTTAGTCGCGTTGGAAAGAAGTAGAAGGAAGGTAATTTTTTCATATAATCATTTATTTTGAGATCCTTGAAGTTTTAAATTTAACGTCATCTAAATGATGACCATGATTTTTACAACAATTGCGCATACGTAATACGAAATTATCGAAAACTTTTTCTAACATTGTTAGTCGTTGGAATCGCTTCAGAATGATGTTTAATTGCCATATTAAGTTATTCTAGGACTCTCGGATTGTATTCCATAAAATTTTGCCTTTAGGTATCCCCAAAGAAAATAATCACAAGTCGAATAACCCGGAGAACGCGACGGCCACATAATCAGCGAGTTACGCGAAATTATTCGGCTACCAAAAAGTTTCTTTAAACAATCCATCGTGTCGTTCGAAGTATGGCATGTAGCGCCTTCTTGCTGAATACATGTTCGTGTTAATTTTCGTAGTTTCTTCAACTCTGTTCGGATGAACTCGGTAAGCATCTGCCGGTAGCGATCCCCGTTCACCATGCTTTCGAAGAAGTGAGGGCCGATTACGTCCCACGCCGCAATCCCCATACATACTGTAAACTTCAGCGAATGGAGGGACTTCTCATGAATGACACGATGATTAGCTTCGCTCCAGTAACGTAAATTTTGTTTATTAACATTACCCTGTAGATAGTAATGTGCTTCGTTCTGGCCGCGTAATCTGCTGGTAACAGTTGCTGGGTATACCAAATGTTGTACGGGTGATAATTTAAATCGAGATAAAGAATTCGGCGCACTGTACGATCGGATAAATTAAAATTATTAGCATGCATTCGAGCAGATCGATTGGGACTTGCTTCAATTGCTGCGCGCACACGAGAAATGGAAGGCGTCGTTCTCACTGACTTCGGAAAACCCGGCGGTTTTTTTAAACACTGTACCACACACACGAAAGTTTATAAACGAGAGATGTAATGATTTAATCGTAAAAACGGGAGTTGTGGGCACTAATTTGAACTCTTTTCGGAAATCGCGTATAGTGTGTGTTCGGTACAGGTGGAAAGTCCACGACGGACCACAAAATAACAAGCTCGGTGTGAAGGCAATAGAACCATCGCGAACAAACACCGACAATCGATGGCGGATGTGTCGTATGACGCTCCGCGAGTCAAGCCGTCGTTTTTGGTTTGGCACGTGCTGTTTTAACGCGTGTGCGTGTTTTTTGTTGAACGCGGTTTCAACACGTGTGCGTTTCATTTATCGGACACGGCTTCAACGCGTGTGCTTTTCATTTGTAGCACGCGGTTTCAACGCATGTGCGTCCGGAGTATTGGACATGTTCTACGTCGTGTGTGGTCCCGTCTCGGATCTGGAGCTATGGAAGCAGTGTATTTGTGGATCCAGCTGGACAGCCGTCACGTGACGTTGCTTGACACCATTTAAAATTGTTTTCGTTGTAATTGTTATTGGCATATGTTGTATTTTTTTTTTTTAATTTTATATATTTCCAGTCAAACCTATTACCATTATAACAAATTTCTATAGTGATTTTTTTTTAACTTATGCAAAAAATTTTGACATGGCATTAGACAATATAATTATGATATAATGAAATATTCGTTATGTTTTAAATGCTTACAGTTAAATTAATTAATTAATTTAATTCAATTAAATTATTTATTAATTTTGGTATAAGAATATATGAAATATTAATTTACCATCTACACTTGTCGAATGCATAATCAAACAATTATTTGAATTTTACGAGTTTTATATTATTTATTATGGGGAATTAATTATAACTAATTTTAAACCTTTACTATTATTCAGTCATCATCAAATATACTGTGGTTGTTTATTCAGTATCGTAATAGTAACTATTTCAGAAGAAAACATTTAAAAATATATAACTTACTAGGTATACTTTTTTTTTTATATGCTTTTGAGAAAAACAAAAAACATTAGGTACTTTTTTAGTGAATTATAAATGTATTTGTTATTTTATTATATTTAATTCAACAAAAAGTTCTATGATTTCACTCACAACTGTTTTACAAGTTTCATTATGGTACATGTTTAATATATTTTATAAGTACGAAAAAACTATTTCAATAATGATTTTATTTTATCTAATGTAAAAAGTCTTCATCTAATAGAGAACATTTCAAAATAATGATATTTAAATGTGAACAAAAATTAAATTTGAAAAATTGGCATCTGAGAACTGCCTGTATTCATTTTTTCTGACCATATCATAGATATTGCATAGCATTGGACAATAAAGTTATGATTAGTTATGATTTAACAAAATATTCGTTGTTTTAAATTTGAGTTACAGTTAAATTCATTTATTTATTTCTTTTGGAATGGAAATATATAAAATACTTATTTACTAACTACATAAGCTAAATGCATATTTAAAAAATGTAGCAACCGTGAAACCTAAAAAAAGGAATTATTTCTCTTAATACAATTAAGTTCTGATGATTATTGTAAATATATAAAAGAACATTTATTTCTCACCTAATACTCTTATTAATTTTGATTATTATGAAAGTTACAAATGACTAGAATATGACTAAAATATTATTCGAACCTGCAGTACACATAAACATATATACAATTAAATTACATACCATATTTTGTAATTTTCATGGACTCTAAATATAATTGTTTTATTTTTTAAACAATACTACTTGAACTATTTAACATCCATAATTTGAACAAGTGTCAAATACCAATATGTGTCAAATTACATATACAATAAATTAGGGCTGTACACAATACAATAAATCAGGGCTAGGATTTTTATGCATTTCCATGTTTTTTTCCGTAAGCGCAAAATAATTGTTTATGAGAAATGTCTACGATTTGGCTTATTTTCGATTAATTAGTACCATTTTTTTTTATTTTGCATATTTTGAACATTATGCATATAATTGTATGTATATATTCATTTTTGGGAATTTTGTTAATTTTAAATGGTATTTATTTAATGAACGTCTATAATTATTGGGTTATTTGTTGAATTGTCGTAAATATACTACCTATTTAATCTTATCTTGGTCAAAAGGCTGATAGGATTATCTACACATTATTTAATGATGTATATTGTGAGACAGTACAGAATTAATATCATTAGAATGATGTGTGTCGCGTATTTGTACGGATATTTATAATTAATAATTTTAGTGGTATTAATAACAGTACCATTTTTATAAAATGCCGAAAGTTTAAAGTGAAAGTGCGAAGTTATGATTATTCGTTGAAGAATTTTCCAATAAAGTTTTAAATTACAGATGGTAAAATAATATATTATATTATTTGTGATCAAGCTGTGCCAGTAACAAAACGTTTTCAAGTAGTACAACATTTAAATACAAACAGGCATACAAAAAATACTAATTTAAAAGCTAAATCAAAATAATGGAATTCATAGGATTAGCGGATGTTTACGAAATGAATATTCTGCTGTTGATAAATTAATAGCGATGGTTAAAAAAGTATTTTTAAAAGCTCACAGCCGAATTACCAAACTACGTGAATTATTCCCGGATTTACCTTTACCACTCCAACTAATTGATGATAGATGGTGAACATGGTTACAAGCGGTAGAATACTATTCAAATAATTTTGATTCAATAAAATCTATAATATCACACCTAGCCTATTTAAAAAGTAATTTTTGTTTTCCCACCGAAGTAGATACTAACCTAGCTAAAAGTACTCGTATATCTCTTGATGAGGAATTAAAACTTATTTTAAATCTGAAAGATAAACTGTATAATTGTAACGGCAGAGTAGCAGAATTGGTTAAAACTAAAATGGACCTGGTACTAAAAACGAATAAGGGGTTCAAAACACTTTTAAAAATTCGTAGCATTATAAACGGTGAATATGAAACGGAAGAAAAAGATATTAATATTACTTTAAATCCGCGACAAGTCGTGTCATTTTAATATGTTCCAATAACATCGTACGATGTGGAAAGGAGTTTCCGTCAATATAAATCTCGCGGTACCGACACTCGACCGATGGTGGGCCAAGTACGTCTTCACGCTATGAAATGGTTTTTCAATTACAATTATACATGGTGGGGCAAAAGATATGTCCGGGTTTCGTGTAGCAATAAAAATGAAACTACTTGACTTAGAGAGATGATTTTTTTTCCTATTTTTTCGCCACTATTATTGCATGAACACTGCGGCGGGTTGCGCGCGGCAAAATATGATAATTCAAACATGATCGAAGCGCGAACAATAAATCTATTCTTCGATCCAAACGCCGGTCGTTCATATTTTAAAATTTGTAAACAACATGTTATAATAGCATGTAATTATATAAACTAATATTTAACTAACTAACTCTAATAATAATAATAAATAATCAGACATTTTTTGTTACGTATCAAATTTTAATTTAAAGATGTTTGAAGTAAAAGTTAACTTTCGATTTATTAATAGTCTCTAAAATTATGTATGGTTTGATAGTATAACTGGTGACAACATATTTTTTAAATAAAATCATTAATGTTTCACATATTACTTTTGGTATACTATTAAATATAATTGTACGATTAACAAAGTGTACGATAATTATAAAATACATTAGTAATATAACATTACCGTAAAATGTTAACATCAATTCCTTGCAGTGATTACTTTCAAAATTTTCTAAATTAATGTATCATAAGGTTATTAGACTTACACTATTAATTCTGAGACAATAATTTGTTTATTATATGTTAACGCATTACAATAATATGCAAACTCTAAGACTTGTGGAATATTTGAAAAATCATTTGAGTTTAATACTGGATTGTTTTAAACATTAATCGAATTCAGTGGAAAAATATATTTCGCAAGTGTTTACTAATTTATTCATTCAAGGCATACTGTTCGCGTCCAGGGGTGGTCTAACAGGTGGAGGGGGATGAGGGGGATATATCCTCATGACTTTTTTGTTACTATGTATTAATTTTAACAATATGCGTTTATTACATAAAATATTATAATAATAAATATCCATTGGTCGTATTACTTTCATGTAAAGTAATTCAAAATTACGTACATATTTTATATATCCAAAAATTCTGGAAAGGGGAAAGTTACCCTCCTACATACGCTCCTGCCACAGATGAAGTATTTAATGAGTTGGCAAAAAAAGAAATAGATTTAATTATTTAATAATAGTAAAATCAGCCTCATCCTCATCCTACCCATGACTAAATCATTTGACTACCACTGTTCACGCCACAGATACCAAAGTGCATTTCTTATTTATTGAACATTACATAATATGATTGCTATTATTATAAATTTATTGTTAGTTTATTTCCGTACTCTTATGCTTTTTGTGGTTTTTCTCCATTTTTAGCCCTGTTAAAATTAAGAAAATACATACGCCTCGTATTATTATTATTATTATGAATAATATTGATATTTTAGGTCGAGTAGTTTCGGGACCATCGTCGCGGATGTTTGGTTTGTAATTTGCTGTTGCGAAATTTATATTATTTCATTATTTTTTAGATAAAACTATTATTGGCGTTTCGTGCGAGGAGACTGTCGTTCAGGAATCAGGTTTTGTTTTTTGATTCTCACGCTTATGTATTTATCATTGTGTAATAATTATATTAGTAAGTAATTTTATATAAAATTGTATGTATCCATTATATTTAATATCCCTCTAAATCCCTTTACTTTTAAGATCGTTTATTCGTTGCTACATTGAACTTTTTTTTTCTCCTAAAGCTTTTAATTTGTTGCCAAGAACAAATTTGTGTGGGTACACACTTACGTTTTTAACAAAACTAAAATAGTATTAAAATAATGGTAAGATGAACCTTAGCTTCTCCCGGCCCAAAAGAAGGGTAATGACCGTGATCCTTTTTTTAGCACGCGGTGTTACTCAAGGGACACGGCAGAAGACGTCTCGACCGAGAGCAAGTCGTCGGGTAAGACGCCAATCGACGTGGTGTCAACCAAACCCGATTAGTCCGAGAGCTCGTACCGCATTTACATCGATAGACTCGGTTTGTTCAACGGCTTCACCATCGTAACAAAACCCAACCAGTACGAATCCAACCACAGGATCACGATTGGACCCATGTTGTAACGACCACGAAGTTTTCTACCTGACGGGGCATTAACGACACACGTACTACTGTTCTTGCACGCGTTAATAGTTGAACATGCGTCTTGCTCGACGCAAAGTGACACCAAGCATAAGTTGCTCGGGGTCTTAGACGCCAATGTCATTCACAGCCGAATGTAGCACGAGTCTAATTCTCAATTCCTGGGGCCACCGTCTGAATGGGAGACTTGTTGCTTTCCCACCTATCTCGATCAGTACGGTAGATCTGGCTCGCCCCCCTCCCTGGCGTGTCAATGACCCGGTAGCGTTGGGCACCACACCAGACACGGATCGTGCGCTGCACTACGCTACACCCTCTGGAGGAATTTTTCTCTCCTGGCCAATCTCCCATTTTCCAGGCACTGGACGCCGTACCTTGAACCGAGCTACGGAAAACCCATAGTCTGCGGCCACTTATTTGAATATTCGTAGCTGTCCCCATGACGGGGAACGCTCCGTTATCGGACAGTTACGGACACAATAGCCCGAATAATCCCGAATCTTTTATGGGACAGGGAGTTTCCTTCCTTGTCTTCGCCAAAAAAGTTACTATACAATAATGGTAAGAGCGGTATTTATTTGTTAGTGATTTATCCATATTTTTAATTTATATTTATACGATAATATTGAGTACCTACAATTTTAATTAATTATGAATACAATCAAAAGTTTTTTAATCGTATTTTCAAAGATGATATTCTTGAAATGTTAACTTTTCTTGTATAAAATTGTACAAATATTTATATTATATTTATTGTATAAATATCAACGTCGTAACAGATTAAAAAAAAAATACGTACTTTCTGGGGCTTCAGAACACCAAGTCTCTATATCTTTAACCTCGCTGAGTACTGAAATTTGTATAATTTTATTTATAATCATTTGATTTTACAATTTTTTTTAATGTAGAATACGTTTTGTCTGAGCACGCAATAAAATAATTGGTCATGCGCAAACCCTGATGAGAGGGCGTCACTCGTCGCCTAGTTAACAAGCAAGTTGTTGTTATGGATGACTTACTACCATAATATTCTGTGCACATTTTTGATAATGAGTCAAACGAACGTTTGTTTTTAACAAAGACATTCAAATTAAATTAAGTAAAATTAATTAGGACGTAATAATATTTATACTTTATCATGATTGTCTCTACAACATCGACTATTACATAACAACTAGTAATGTAATTAAAATTGAAGGAAAATTCGAATGGAAGTAAGATGGCGGGTGAAGAATATTTTTTCTATAGTGTAAATTTTATAAATGGGTAGAGAATTTTGATGTTACGTTTTATTTTCCCCGAATAGTAACATGGTCGATACCAAATAACTCCTTCTAACAATTTTACTAATGTAAATGACCAATGCCACTGAAGAATTACAAGAAAAATGATTTGAAACCATTCCGATAATTCTAAGTGGAGATTTCAATCTAGAATTTAATGGAAGAAACCAGCAACTTTTATAAAAAATATGTAGGGATTACAGCTCCAAACTAATCCTGAGATATCTACTACTCGAAATGGCTGTAACATATACATGACTTTTAGAGACGGTCGACAAAAAATTTAAATTCGTTTTTTCGGTTATTACATTCTGTAGTTATATATTAAATTATTATTATTTTTTATATATAAAAATTAATATTGTCAATAATAAATGTTTTATTTACTAATTATTATTATTGTAATCATAATTTTTTTTTTTAAAGTAATATTTAATATATGGTTGTATTGATTATTATTGTTATTAATATTCATAATCAAATAATAAACCATTTTTTGATGCTTGTAACATATGTCAATATTCTCCAACTACTTTCCTATACATTAATGTACTTTAATTTAATTTCAACAACGATACATACATATAGTGCCTGCTCTGTAAAGTTGATTTATATATTTATTGAACACCTCTGAAAGATTCATATTAAAATGCTTAATCAATTTTATGTATTCTGGAAAACAAGATCATACAGTATTAAACATTTTTAATAATGTTATTATACCACATCTGTAAAATATAATACGATATTACTCATCATATGAATAAAAACATAATATGCACTTTCGGTTAAACAGTATAAGGATTTTGAGTTATAAAACTACCTTTAGTGGTATCTAAACGATTCATTTTCAATCCTGATTAAAATTATGTATGTTTAAGTATAATTTATAATACTTTAGTTATAAAATATCAAGGATGGACACTAACAATTTGATAAATCGAGTCATGTTAATTCTAACATACAAACTCTACTAGATAATATAGTGTAATTTTTACCTTAAAAACATACCGAAAATAGACGAACGGATTATTATAGAAACTATTTGAATGATCAATGACGTCATTATTTGTTGTTATCGAATTTGATTGTTATCAAAAAACGCAATTTAAATAGCTGAATCATAGACATATAATTTATACTAGAAAAAAGAGCCAGTTATTAAACCATGATAAAACAAATCATTTTTTTTTTTTGAACATACGAACGTTTACGACTGGACTACTCACTTTTTTATTATTATAGAGCATTTTAGGTTTTGTTATAACAAAGAAATTTTATATTTTCAGTTAAGTTAATTTATCAGCTCCGCTCCCCCCTCACAAATAAAAATTCTAAATACGCTACTGTTTCATTAGAATGCGTATATACTTTAAAGCAGTGGATAAAATAATATACAAGTTTAACTCGTAAGTAATAAGAGAAACATATAGGTAATATACATAGATATTAGACATTAGATATTATAAAAAAAAATATAAAGATATAAATACAAAATATATAAATATATAATACACGGTTTTTTTTATTGAATTCTGATATTAAGCTACACGTAAAATGAAAAAACTTGCAAATATACATTTTAAATATTTCATAATAAAAAATTAAATTATAAACAGAAAATATATAAATATGTATGCGCATTAATAATCAAATTTGATAACAACAAATAATGACGTCATAGATCATTTCAATATTTCTAACAATGATCCATTCGTGAAAATAACGCGAGATACACTGGGCAGTGATAATGCCAGACGGCTTTGCCTCGGTTAACACCGACCTACTGCCACAACACAGTGTATCAGCGTTAAACATAATTACTAAAAACAAGTATTACTAAACAACTTTTATTCCATATTTTTAAGGTGAAGACAAATAATTTTTACATTAAATTTTGCTAGACTTATTAATATAAAGATATATCGTTTTTTAAATTACTCACGCGTATGTCTAAATACATGTATGAAAGCTTCAGTACTACTCAAGTGCACTACAAAATAAAAGTACAATAATTCATAAGCTTTAAGGTGTATATTTATATACTTATATTACACTACGTTGGTAAATATTAAAGAGTTGATAATTTTCTAAGTACTAAGTACCTATTTTGTATAGATCAAGACATATCAGAAATATTTCAAAATAAATGATATAACATACTCTTAAATTCATTTCCATCATTAAGAATGACTAGATAATTTTTATATTTAACGTTAAAATGTATCAATAAATATTAATATAAATAAAATTAATTAATTACAACAGTATTAATTTATTTTGTCATTACAATGAATGTAATTGGGGATATAATGGAGAGGTATAAATTTCGTGCCGTTCTTGTGGGCAATTTTATTTTATACGATTACTGTAAGTTCAATTTTAGTTATGAAACATTCGTATAATATTGACAGTGTGGTGATGGTTATATAACCACATTAGAACCGCATTGAATTCCATGACGGAAATAAGTGTCTTCTATGGTTATTTAAAATATTATATTATTAATACATCAATATAGGTACATCAGTTCTGATTTAAAATTTAGATACTGAATTACTCCATAAAAAAACGTTTAAGCCACAATAAAGAAATAAAGGTTCTGTCCTACCATACCACTTTTACGTAATTTATTTTATTTGCTTATATAAATACATATGTAATCAAAAAACTTACTTTTACAATCTTAAAAATTACAACAAAATAAAGTATTATTCGTAGGACTAAAAATTTAATTACCTAAATAAACGAGTAAAATGTTCAATAGAAAATAAATGAATTGATATATTCAAAATTCGAAACTTATATAAGAAAATTCTTTAAAAAGTTAATAAAAATTTAAAAAATTAAACGAATTTTTTAATATAATTTTAGGTACTGTAGTTGAAACATTGTTCGTGAAATAGTGTAAATGGCAATGTTTACATTCGACGATTAAATGTGTGAGGCAACTAAGTACACTAAATATTAAAACCGATTACACCTTGTGGCGGTGTACAGTTTTGATAGAAGTTGCAGAACAATTACAAGCGAATCACTACACCGTTTCGTTATGGTCTGTACGTAAACAGTCAATTTATTATCCATAATGAACATTGAAATATTTATGGCGATTAGTGTCTATTTTATGGACTGAATTATGAAAGTTTTACGGCAATAATTGCACGTATGCATAATATACAGAATAGACGGCTTAAAAACAGTTCCGGTACGCCACGTTCAGTCGTTCGTTCGTAGGTTGAATTCCAATTATCATAAGATCATATTTATATAAACGCGTAAAGTAATCGAGGGCGGTTCACGTGCTGATAAACGTAATCACGCAATCACATTTACTTTATTTAAAAATGTAATCGCGACGGTAACATTTGTTCGTCTGCGTTTGCCGCGAAATGGGACGGATGGCCTATTATCATCGGCTCGGTAACAAGTATATGCATCAACGGGTCGAATCGATTTACTCGCGGAAGAGTTATTCTGATTTGTCTCTAATAGTCTATAAATGTATGTTGCTAAATAACTTACGGTGAACATTGATGTACTCGTATAGTAGTATAAAACACTAATTTAATGTACTAGACTGTTTTTATTACGTGTTATCAAAATATTTCTTGTGAAAATACAATAAAAGTCATGAAATATCGATAAAATCTTAAAATGAGACGTGAAAATGCACTAAACAGTACGTAAAAATGTCCTTGAAATCTATAAATGCTCTTGAAAAGATTTAATTCCAACAATCTTAATATTAAATGTATAATTAGTAATATGTGTCTACACAAATTTCATGTGCATTTGTTTTAGTTATCTTGATACTGGACACAAACATTGACTACGTTTTTTAAAGCCCGAGTAACCAATAATAATGAATAATACAACGAGCATGTATATTTTATTGTATGTTGTTCCAACCGACAGTAAATTATTATTAAAAACTATTTAAAACGATTGACATTATAATAAATTATACAAACAATGTTAATATTTCATTTCAAACAGAATCATCTCATTAAGTACTTTGTAAATATACATACTTTTTATATTTTCTATTTTTAAAGAAAACAATAAATTAACATTCTTATATCGCCAATATAATATTAATAAGACGTAACACAAAAAAACCATTTATAAAATGAACAATACAATGAAATTGTATATTTTATTGAATTTCGTAAAAACTGTAATTAAATATTTATTAGAAAATATATAAGAAGATTGAAATTATAATCAATTTTACGAATAATATTTTATTTTAAATAGAATTATTTATTAATTTCTATTAACGGGATGATGACAATTTATCGATACCGGTAGTAATAAACACATATACAACAACTTTTAAATTTTTTTCTTTTTTCTTTAATCAACGTAATACTCATTGGATTTTTGTATATATAAGTAAACATATATATTATTTTTTATTTACGAGTACTAACTTATAATATTTATTTTATTTCTATTCGTTTATTCTTTTATTTCTCTTCTTTTTTATTTTTTTATTTTTATTTTTTTGTTTATCCCTTTTACTCTTTATTTATTTTTGCCTTTTTTTGTCACTACTGTTCGGTCGTGATAGTCAGCACAAGTGGCAGCACTAACGACCGACGTACGCCTCCGCCCCCCTTACCACTCCTAAGCACCATTGTCGTTGACACATAATCGGTATAAACATAACCACGTTTTTATGTTGACTTCTCGTGCCGCGATCGTAGTGAACGTATCGTTCTATTCCGTTTCGGTGTGTGCGAGCGTCGGCCACATTATTGCTTTTCGTCTTGCCTTTGGCGGCACGCCGACGAAACTGCAGGTTACCGACCGTTTGCTGCTGTTTCGACATCGCCGTATGCAAGCCTTTGCGCCTATGAGTTTGATATCAATCATTGTCTGCAAACGTTTCGTTTTCCCGCTTCCGCTGGGCTGCCTCTAACGGTACATTTTACGCGTTTGTTATTCGCGTTTGAAACCCTTCCTGTCGACGCGGTTTCAACTATATTTACATGCCCGTTTGTTCAATAAACAGGTCGTACAGAATATTCACATATAGTAATATCTTATTGTACATATTCTTTATTTTGTATAAATCTTTGAAATAGATGCATGTCAATTTTCTTTTCTTTATCGCATGTGTCCCGCCCCCCCCCCTTTCATTAATCAGGTTGTTAGTAAGAACATTATTTTGTATAGATTTTTGTCATTGCTTAGTTTTATTACAGCCCACTATTTGTATATATATATATATTCTTTTATTTTATATATATGTTTTTCCTTTTCTAATCCATCGGCCACAAATTTTTAGCATCCGGCCCATTCCGGCGATTTGTTTCGCGTAACGGAGGTCGGTGCGTACAACTACTATATTAGGAATTATTTCGTAAATACTGAAAAATCGTTTGTGGATTAATAATTTTAATATTCCATATTGTACATATTCTGTAAATCATATAGAGAGTTACCCATACCATGCATTCCGAAAATAAATTCAATAATAACCGCAATAAAAATCAGTTGTCTATTATAATCCATTGTCACGTCGTTATTATTATAGTGACACTGATATGTAGTTTAACATTAGGTAAACTTCCAATAATTGACTGCTATCAAAGTGTCTTGAAGAAAAATTTAAAATCTGGTTTGCATATACATATGTAATCGCGACGGAAACATATGTTCCCCTATGTTTCCGTAAAACGTCATAAGCGCAAATAGTGTTTGAGATTTGAGGGGGTGGCAAAAGTATAAATCTATTCCAAACACCTTTATGAGATTTTTATACCAATTCAAAAACCTCAACAAAATAAGAATACATAACAATAATGACTGACAAGTGACAGTATTCAAGTTTTGAAGTGGCTATACAAAATGTAGGGAGGGCTTAGCTCTCCTGGTCCTCCCCGTATTTGTGCCTATGCGGTGGGTTGATTTATATGCTTACAGATAAGTACAGGTAAATGTATAGGGAAAAATATTTTGAAAAGTTGATAAAAAAAATTTAATATTTTAACGAATTTATTAATATAATATTAAATACTGTAGCTGTAACATATATGGTGCAGTGTAGTGTAGAGGGATTATCATGTTTACATTGGAAAAATAAATATGCAAGACCACTGAGTACACTATAGTCGCGGACGCGCAAAAAGAGTGCAGGCCTCTGCGGCCCATTGTTCATACCCGCCACTGTAACAATTGGTACTCAATATTTTACAGGCGTGTTGTCCCTATACCGGTACGAAAAATACCGCTGAATAATACAACGAATTTACATATTATATTGTATGTTGTTTTAACTAAAAGTAAATTATTAATAGAAACTATTTAAAACGAATTACATTATAATCAATTATTCGAAGAAGATAGATATTTGATTTCAAAATGAATTATCTCATAAATAAGGTTATATAACATATATACCTATTTCTTCATCTGTTTCTAAAGAATACAATAATGTAACATTTTATATTACTAATGTAATATTAATAGCACGTAGTATATATCGTTACATAAAATAAACAATTCGATGAAATTATATATTTTATTGAATGTTGCTCTAGCCCAGGGGTGACCAATTTCTTTTAATATTGTGTTAAATCATGCGTGTTACGAGTACATGCAGATGTAGAGAAACTTCTTTCAGAGTCATTGAATCGATAGAATATAAAGTTTGTATTGGAATTATTTTCATTAACAACATGATTTGATGTGTAGTGATACGTATCAATTTATAGTGAGGTGCTCTTTGATGTGTTTGTCGAAAAGTGGTTGGAGTTACATTTGTTGACTGAAATTGTTGTTTCATTTTCTGTCGTGCTCTGTATTATCGACAACGTTGAGTGATTGATTTTGGCATGTTTCTTTTTTTTTATTTTTTTCATTTTAAAAATGTATAAGGAAGTTACTAAATACTCTCTAAGTAAATAAATATAGGAACTGTACGGGCTGAGCGCGTTTATCAATAAAATGGTTACTCGGTCACCATTGCTAGATACTTTGAGATCGGTTACTTGATTTACCAATCCTAGTACGACCAGCCTGTGCTTATATTGTAATGTAAATTAAGCAAAGAAAAGAAAAGAAAAGAATAAACAAAAGTGGTTAACAAAGAGAAGACGATCATAGCACTTTTGTTTACATTATTTGACCCGGTAAGCATATGTGTGTGTGTGTATGTAAATAGCTAATGACGTGATTACATCGCATTCGGGTGCACTTTTGCTAGATGCGGTAAAACTGATGAAGACGGCCAAACGGTCTCCTCGCACTCTATTGGCCGCAACAGGAACATTACTAAAATGATACAACGCGAATGCGCAACTAATCTCAAGAAAAAGTGTGACGGGCTAACCGTGACGCTGAATAATTTATTTCGTACCTTCTATAACAAAGTTTCACTTCAAAAAAAAAAAATGTGTTTGTCGAATATTATCTTTACATAGTTTGGTTGAAGTTCAGTTGAAGATTTGAGCATTAATTATTTCAGTGAGAGTTTGTTAATGTAGTCTAGTACTTATTTTTGATGAAACTCATCCAAGAAAAACTTTTTCGCATTTGTATGTGGAGCTAAATCAACAAACCAATTTTAACTCCACAGTATGTTGTTCTGGAAAATCATCCGTGGGTACGCATTTCCAAAATTCTTTTCCCATAGAACTATTTTGGAACTGCAATTATAGAGTTTATACTAAACGTGTTGGCCTAAATTTTTTCTCTATACATGAAAATTTTTCCGTCCATTCCGTATTAAAATTACGCGAAGAAATATCTTCTTCATAACTTCGTTTTACACCTCAATCTGAAGTGCTTGGTTTAGTAGATGCCATTTTTACGATCAAACACACGTCAGATACGAATTACTCGTTAATACGACGATTATAATACGACTGACTTTATTATGTATAAATATGTAGTGTACTTACTCGGTAGACCGTTTTCGAAAGTAACTGTAAAAAACACCACGAAAAAAATGATTCGGCTAAAAGCCATGGTGACTTCAATATTGTTATAGTAATACTGAAGTGTAATTTTACATTAGGTATAATTGCAGTTACCGACTGCTATAAAATGTGTCTTGAAGGAAAATTTAAGTTCGGGGACGAGCGAACAACGAACAAAAATATACATTAATACTTGCACAGTCGACTAAACATATTTTGTTGCAAAATAAATATAACACGATTGTATTGTACACATGTTTCTCGTGCGTCATTCCAAACATATTTTATTATTACTGTTCGCAGGCGTCTATTGAGGTGGAGAGTAGCAGAAAGGGAGACACGTCCACCCACCCTGGCACTATCGTACTAGCTATAAAAATTTATATTTTATATTTTTAATTTTAACACAGACCGCACGCATATGTTCGTTATATTCGAATTATTTACACTACATACCGTACGATTATATACATATATTGGCTATTAATTATGGGTACTATTATATACATTTTTACGGTCGTATCATAATATATGTGAAACATTTATAAAATAAAATACTCATCATTTCCTAAATCGTCAACATTTCCGGTAACATATTCATATATATACGTCGTCGCGTCTTCCTATTGTCCACGTAAAGATATCGAATAGAAGACAGCGAGAGACAGCAAAATATCAGACCGATATATCTCGGCCACACGGATCGACGACAATATAACTGATATTTCATGCGTTAATTCGAATAATGACAAAAACGTGTGTAGTACGCCGCGGCAATTCTATCAGGAATTATACGTTATTTTTTTCGAATTTTGATTTTTCTTACCGTACACACGCACGGAAACGATCGCGTTTTCCGTGATTCACGTCGCGTCTCCCGCGTTCATGTCGTGATTCGCCGTATTGTGATACGCGGCACGTTACACACGTATATGGGCGTGCTCAAGGTGTTGAGTGAGGTTAGGAGGTTCAAACCTTCCCATTGACTTTTGAAAATATATTGTTGTTACGTAGTTGTCTAAATTCTAGATCTCGTATCTGATAGCAGGCAATTTTCAAAATATAATTATTTTTCTCATCAGTCCTTTATTAATTGATAATAATTTTAATACCAAATGATACTATGGTAATTGCCTAAGCATTAAATACCCAAGGTTATTAGAATAGAATCTATTATTATTATTACTCAGGCTTCTGGAAAATTAATTTGACTTATCTGATAATAACAAGACAAATCATATAATATGAATAACAATAAAAAGAACATTTCAATCCTCTCCTATTCGAAATTCCTGAAATTTTGACACCAAAACTCAAATATTGAACATCTTATTGTATATATCAGCTGTGCTTGCCTTTGACAAAAAATGTTAAAATCACATTTAATCTACTCATAGTCATAAACTTTTTTTAAATATTATTTCACAATACTTATCATTATTATCAACTATCAAGTCGTATCAACATATTTACTAATATTACTCATCGAATCTCAACAAATAAAAGTATTATGTAATAACGATTTAAAAAACCCAGGAAAAAGCTCTGGAGGGAGGGGGTATAGGAAAACACTTGCACGCCCTCCCCCCGTAAATACGCCACTGATATACTTGTATATATTCCGTGTGACCTTAAACACACGCAACGCCGGTCGTTATATATTTTACTCCAATATATTGTTGTTCGGCTTGTATACGAGTACGCGTACACGAGTATAATCGCACGTAGGTACTTGTGGACACGCTCATGTCTAACTCGTTATTTTCCAGGTCCCTGATTTATCGAAAATCAATACGTACACGTGTGTATAGAAACAACTTTCACGAACGCCGCTTAATGGTCTCTCGTTATGTAACGTGTGATCGTCTCGATTGTTTTGAAACGATTTAACACGACACAATATAATGTACGTTATCAAGGACGGATCAAGGAAAATGTTTTCGGGGTGCTACGATTATAATTAGTAGCCACACATGTATATATTATACATTTTTATTCTGAGCGGGACGAGGAATATATTGGTTTTACAATGATGCCTGTAAAGAATAAATTTTGTCAAGTTATCAACAACTGAGTTGGTATTCGAAAGTTATATTCGTTATTTTTGAACGTTTACTTTTTGAACACTTGTAATATACGTGACTTATGAACAGTTTTAGTGCTAAACCGTAGGTGTTTTTAAATACAAATTTTCATGAAAACCGCTACGAATAATGTAAATATGCGGTTAGTGTCACAGCTCGATACGAATACGAAAATTTGACCTTGTACGTATTATTTTAGAGTCTTAACGTATAATTTGGTAAATTATTACATTTCTGTGTAAATCAAATTAGGTCAGACTCAATATTCAGTAAGTTTTAGATCGTCTCACCTATGTCATGAATATTTCGTCGTGCCCAAACCCAGTTCCTACAGGTCCTGTCCGTACACAAATACTCAAATAAAACCCTAACTTTTCGTGGAATGCACGCTGAAATCAATTTTGCTGTATTTCACTATGATGTTCATTATAACTACAGTCCTTATCCAAGAGTTGTGATTCGAAAAATGGACAAAATGTGCGAATATTGCGATGTTCTTAAATTTATGAATAAAGCGTCAGGAATTTGTTGCGCAGGTCGAAAAGTTAAATTGCCAGAATTATATTAACCACCTGAACCATTATCAATGTTATTATCAGGTGAAACAAGCCTACCAAAACATTTCCTCTCTAACATACAAAAATTTAATTCGTGTTTCCAAATGACATCTTTTGGTACGAAAAATATTGTCCGAAAAAATTGCAAACATGCCAACATTCAAAGAGTAAGTTGCAAAATTTTTCGTCGTTCTGGGTTTCTACTACCACTTTCAGATACAGACCACGACTTTCTGCAGATTTATTACATGCGAAACACTGATAACCAAATTTAACAACGTTGCCAATTCAATACGGCTACAAAATGAGAAATTTTATTTGATTTGATCAACACAATGAATTAATTCGACTGTTCAGAATTGCCCTAGAAAGAATGCCAGCAGATGACAACACATTTCAAAAGATATGAATTGTACCGAGAAGGTTATCGATAAAATATATCTCACGCATACATTCGTTTCTATTGCTTTTATGATTTATAAAATTTTGTCAAATTATCAACAACTGAGTTGGTATTCGAAAGTTATATTCGGTAGTTTTGAACGTTTACTTTTTGAACACTTGTAATATACGTGATTTATGAACAGTTTTAATGCTAAACCGTAGGTGTTTTCAAATACAAATTTTCATGAAAACCGCTACAAATAATTTAAATATGCGGTTCGTGTCACAACTCGATTCGAATACAAAAATTCGACCTTGTGCGTATTATTTTAGAGTCATATCGTATAATTTGGTAAATTATTACAGTTCCGTGTAAATCAAATTAAGTCAGACTCAGTATTGAAATGAATACGGAATAGTTTAAAATCTACAAAATATTTTATATTAAATATATTTATAGAAACTTGAGAAAAATAATCTCAAGGTTTGGCTAGTTGTACGCTGATAATTTAACATATGATATAAAAGAAACGAATATTTTTCGCTTACTGTTACAATCCATCTCATCCTTTGAATTGCATCTAGATCTTACACAGTGGCAGCTTTATAGAACCAGGGCAGCAATAAGGAATTTAGTCGCCAATTTAAACAAATATCAAATAAAACAGCAGGGGCAGGCCATTGTCCCTCTCACCTCCTCCCCTGCTGGCAGCATTGATTGTTCACCCTAATTATTATTAGAAAAAAAGCAAAAAAATAGGTCATCAACTCATTTTTTAGTGTCCCCAACCCCCAAAAAAATTTTATCGAATTTTTTGGAATATTTCAGATTTCCAGTAGTTATTTCTATCCACGATATACAGTATATAGTGTTTGTACGAACACGGTATTTTCAATTTTTTCTTTTGGACTGTACACGTTTGAGTGCGTTCAATCTAATAACAGTTTAAGAATTGACAATTTTATAGTCTACGTGGTTATGATTTTAATACAATATGAAAACAAATTTTAAAATGTTAATAAAACATAAACACGTTTAATAATTTAAAATATATTATATAAAGAAGAAATTGAACTCTTTACCGATACAATGCAATTATAAATAATTTAAATTAAATAATATATCATAAATTGATGTTATAATATTTTGTAAAGAGATACGATAAAAAAAAATACACTGTTTAAATATAATATAACAACCAATGTATAGAGTATTTTCACTATTTTTTGTAAATTTAAGTATGAATATATATTTTTTTTTTTTGTAGCGGGAGCAGTTCAATAATGTGTGTTTGAACAATAATAGAAGTCCACCTTTGGACCTGGTCATATCTCGGAGCGGTCGACGTTGCGATATCGGACCGCGAAAAACGAGTCGTTCCCGAGACACCCGACTGATCGGTGGACGACAAAATTTAAATCAAAATTGTGTAGGCCTTTTTTTTTGTTATATTGTCTCTTTTGTATAAGCCTAATTGTAGTTCGTCGTGTAGGCGATTCACATTGTAGTTCGTCGCCGTGGTCGACCCATCGGGGTAAGAAATTATTTGTCAACTAATATTAGATGAAATTTATTGTAGTGTATCGTAATACGATTGTGATTCTTTTTAAAATATAAAATGTTAAAATGTATTTTTGCCTGTGATATGTTAATTTATTAATTAATATTATTCCTATAATTACTGGTATGAGCACCTCATATATTTGTGTGTATATATATATTTATACTCAGCCCAAATAATACCACATTGGCGGGCTAACCATCGTAACAAATCGATGCTTACGAATTAGTCGCCAAACAATGTGAATTTATAATGTATTAATTAAACAATAATCAAATAGTTGTACGTAATGTTTTGGGCGTTTGTGTATCGTTTATAATTCATACAATGATTAAGACTTTTACTTAAAATATTTCAATATTTCAAACGACGTATACGTTTTGATTATTATTATACATGAAGATATTGATGAAATGAAAATTCAAATACGCGATAAGTACTTTGTATGTGTTGTGGTAACACTCTACTCTCTTATCATAGTTTTGTGCTTATGTGATTATGTAATAATGAAAAAAGTCAGTAGTCTGATCAAGACTCCACTCACGTGATATTTTTAATAATTATATAATAAAGTAATGATTTAGTCAAAAGCATAACTGTTGTTCTTATTTAAATTATTCTTATTATTCTTAATATGGAATAATACTAAAACAGTATGAAAAAATAAAATAAAATGTATGCCCACGAACAATTTCCGAACATAATTGTGGACAGTAATTTTTTTTAATTTTGATTAATTCGTAATCAAAATATTGTCATTGTTTTCTACTCAGCAATTTAGTCCGAAAAATACCGATAATACCGCTCAATATAAACGCGTGGTATCGAATTGTTTAATCAAATAAATTAATGTATACGAACAGAAAAAAAATAAAAAATAATATTAATAGAAAAAATTATTATAATTATAATTATCATAACAACTAAGTATAAAACTAATAATAATGTTCATTATAACTACAGTCTAGATCCAAGTGTTGTGATTGGAAAAATGGACAAAATGTGCGAATATTGTGATGTCCTTAAATTTAAGAATAAAGCGGCAGGAATGTGTTGAGCAGGTAGACAAGTTAAATTGCCAGAATTACATTCACCACCTGAACCATTATCAACGTTGTTATCAGGTGACACAAGCCTATCAAAACGTTTCCTCTCTAACATACGGAAATACAATTCGTGTTTCCAAATGACATCTTTTGGTACGACAAATATTGTCCGAGAAAATTGCAAACATGCCAACATTCAAAGTGTAAGTTGCAAAATTTTTCATCGTGCTGGGTTTCTACTACCACTTTCAAGTGCAGACCACGAATTTCAGCCGATTTATTTCATGTGAAACACTGATATCCAAATTTATCAACGTTGCCAATTCAATACGGGCACAAAACGAGAAATTTTATTTTATTTAATCAACACAATGAATTAATTCGACTGTTCAGAATTGCCCTATAAAGAATGCCAGCAGATGACTACACATTTCAAAAGATATGAATTGTACGGAGAAGGTTATTGTTACTTCGAATGTGTAAAACAAAATGGACTGTATAAAAGGAAAGGTCTTAAATTGAAATTTTTGTACATATAAAATTCCAATCACGATACAAGGTTAGGTATGAAAATTTTTCTATTCAAAAACAAATAATTAGGACACAACTTAATTAACTGGCCAGTATAGGGGCTTAAACAAACTATATATATGTAGAAATATAATAACATAAAATAAACCGTTTTCGACGACGACAGCATTCGAACGGCGGTAGTTATTCCGATAGTAACTGCCGGCGGAGTTGGTAGTTACAACAGTGGTGCAAAAAGATAGACTGACGACGGTAACAGTAACGCAAAAAACCAAACGGTAACGGTAACAATAGGTAATAAAAAATGTATATTACAATATATATATCAGCGGTTCCCAAACTGTGTGGTGCGTCATCCAAAGAAGGCATGAGCACTTAACAAAGGCGGCGCGGCGCGCAGTTGGAATTTTATACATATTGTTATTTTTAGATCAATTTTATGTCCGATAAAAATTTTGTAGAAACAATTATCTTATCTTATCCATACACGACACACGTTTATTACAAAATAATTACAGTAATTCAGTATTATAACTGTCGTATTCTCGTAGTGACGTAGTGTGTAATATATGAGCGTACATTTTTCTAACTTTATTCGTAATACTTTATTTTATTTCGTGCTATTTTTTCAATCGTTAATATGGAAAAATTTCTTAATTTTGAATCGAAACGTAAACAAATTGAAGACAACTGTAAAGAAAAAAATAAACGTAAGTTTAGAAAATATGATAATAATTACTTAGATTTTGGTTTTACTTACATTACAATAGATAACGAAGAACGTCCTAAGTGTATTATTTGTTTGAAAGTATTAGCTGCTGATAGTATGGTACCCAACAAATTAAAACGTCATTTAGAGACTAGTCATAGTACATTAAATAATAAATCACGTGATTATTTTGTAAAACAACTTGCAAAATTAGAAAAACGATCTTCTAGTTTCGTTAAACAGACAAGCGTTCCATCTAAAGCCGTATTAAAACCAAAATATCGGTCCAAACTCAATGTGGAAAAAGAAATGCGTGTTGCAGTAACTACATTAATTCCTAATTTTGAAAAATTAATAAACGAAAAACAAGCACATTGTTCGCATTAATTATTTTGTATAGAATAAAATATTAAGTTTACTGTTTTTTTTGTCATCAAAATTTAAATTTAAAACTAATAAATATTATATATTAAACAATTTTTAACCTATTTTATTGATAATTCTTTGAGGGAGGCGTGAAAAAAATGTTTAATTATTAGGGAGCCCTGAATGAAAAAAATTTGGGAACCGCTGATATATATAATAAGTGTATATCCGAAGACGACTCGCCGACGACAGACAGAATAAACGATAAACAGCGGTAATGACGGTAATTAATAATATTGGGTACATCGGTCAACGCTCCGCTAGTATGGCAGCAATACGCCCGAACAGTAATCGATAAAAATTATCTCACGCATACATTCGTTTCTATTGCATTTATGTTGCCATGAATATAATAATACCAATTTTTTATTTCAGACCGTCAGTGATTATTGTTTATTCAAACATTTCTATTTCATTTTATTTGATCGTTCAAAAATCGTTATAGAGAGGTTTTACAAAAATACCTTAGTTATAAGTGATTTGAAAAAAGACCGTGAAAATTATTTCAATTGCGATAGAAATAATTTTCTCTTTAACCATTTTATATTTAACAGAGAAGCAAATAACTTAAATATTTTAACCGTTATTGCGGGTCACTTACACTTGATAATTATGATAAAATATATAATTAATTTATGCGTTAAAATGAACGCTAGTTCTGTTTTCCATTATTAAAATCATCTTTTAAAAGTATAGATTATCTAAAATTACATAAATATAGATTAAACATAAAAAAAAAAGAAACAAATTTGAAATTTAGGATGGTATTTAACTCGCAATTCTACTTACGGGTAACGCCGAGCGGGGATGGCTGCGTGCACGCACTTTACAAGCAAGACAACGTATGCCGGGTCAAACGTTGCCGGTCATTCCACGTGCTACATATGCGGACGAAATAACGCATGTTTGAAACAATCATGCCTATAGCAAAATGTCAATATATTACGGTTTGACATAAATATGCGTGTTCAACTGTAAAACGAACCATTGACACTGTCATTCTCTGAACAATTGCTCAACATTGGCATTGGAACAGTTCTATTGCATGGAAATACACAATGCATCAAATTGCTATACAATTTTTGCAACATGGTAGCTTTGAATGAAAGTATATTCCCAGATTTGCGCGCAAATTACATTGATCATATGTGGTTACGTGAACGAGCTATTATGGCCTCTAAAAATACCGACGTGGACTCAATTAATTTCAAAATACAACAGTCATTGACGATCCTGACGAAGCAGTCAACTTTCCGGTTGAGTTCTTGAATTCACTGGATTTACCGGGAATGCCGCCATATATCTTACGATTAAAAACTGGTTTTCCTTTTGCTTCGGAAATTAAATGCATCTAAGCTATGCAATAGCACGCGATTGGTCATAAAAAAAAATCATGAATAATGTTCTTGAAGCATGATAAAAAACATGAAAACCATTATTCATCAACTCGCATTGAGATAAAAACAAAACAAACTTTATTATTTTTAATATTATGATTCGACATTTATTTCAATACTTTACTTTTTTTACATTAATAAAATATAACTGTTATGAAAAGGTAAACCATATAAGAGATGGCGTTTTTACATGCAACGAAATGCACGGGACAGCTAGTATAATATATAATAAAACATAAAAATAAAACTATGCGTACACGTGTGTGAAGTGCCGATAAGTTCATATTATTATTCGTATTTAATTAATAATCCAAATCCCAATTTTTATCATCTGCAGTTGATGTTTTAACGCTTGACCAATCAACCTGTTCTATTTCTGGTAAATCTGCCGCAGAAACTTCCTTTAACACTCGTTTAAATGGTTTCGAAGTTAATGCATTTATTTTTTCTAAAATGAAATACACAAAAAAAAAAATATAGAAAAAATTATAAAATAAACTATAAGTTGTTCTTGGATTAATTCATTACTTTTAAAGATATGACGATAAACAGAAATGGTTATTAAAATTCGAATAAATAATCAACATGTTATTGTAGATCAATGTCTAATAGTTTTCTAGTATAATCGTAGGTAAATGAAAATTTTTCGCTTCAAATATTTTTGTAAAATGAATGAATTTTTACATATATCTCAACTATCTAACTATATATAACGTTAAGATAACGAGAAATCTATTATTACTCCACAAGTTTCAAGATATAACCACAAAACGAATAATCAATTTTTTAGTGTACGTCAGGCTAGTCGCTAACAAGCAATTTTCAGATGCACGATAGTTTAATCATGTGAGTGTCTTCATTGATTTATGACAATGTGTTCACATGCAACTAATCAGTTTGACTAACTAATTAGTTTGTGTTTTGTCACAAATCAATTGGTTACGCAATTACATGCAACTGTTTTGTGTCGTTTACGTTTGAATGTGTCTCAGTTCATTCGCGACTAAACAGTACACAAACTCGAACATGAACAAGAGTACAACAAGTTTAGTGCAGCAAAGTAATTTGTGGTTGTATTGTATACTCGTATATTAATTGTAACTAATCAATTATTAAATCGTAAAAACTGAATTAAACAAAATTTACATTGGAAACAACTAACAAAAATATATTTACTACTGTGTATAATAATAATATAGTATAATAATATGTTCATATTTTCTACTTAAATTGCCTACTAAACCGATTTTGTTAAAATATAAGAGTATTGTATTATTATGAAACAACTTATTTATTGTATTGTCAACTTTTTTTTTATAATCGTTTTAATTTCAAATTTTGACGAAATTTCGTAAAAACAATGAATTATTTCGTAGTTAAAAATGCATAAAAATTGTTCATTAAATAACTTTAACTTGAAAATTTTTCCGATGAGAAACAATGTAATTTACATTGCTGTGATAAAAAAATATTAAAAATATTGTATTTCTATTCAAAAATTTGCAAATGATGGTGATTAGGTGGAAAGTCTTATCCAAACGATTCAAAGTAAACCTCCAACATACAATACTAAATTTCCAGAGCATTCAGATCGGAACTGAGTTTCGCGTCTTTGGAGTGAAATATATGAAACAATGTATCTTGATAAGTGATGAAAGGTCGTATCAAATTTAGAAGATCATCAAAACTTTTAACACTCATACGATATTAATTACATAATTTAAGTGGATAAGACTGTAATTCATTGTTAAGGTAATAAAACTGTCGTTTTAAAAATCGCTGTGACATTATTGCGTGTACCCAATGTTTCTTTTTTTTTTCTTTTTAACTCGAGAGCACACACTGCACTAGTCTCGACTAAATCCATGATGCGATTAAACAATCGTTGTATCATGTGCGTGCACCTAGCGACATACGATAGTTTTGTTGCTTATGTGAGCGCGGTTATGATCAAACTGTTACGCAACTATCGGACAATTGAAAATTGCCTGTCAGCGACTAGCCTCACAAAATTGTTCGATGTTTTATTAATTATAATGAAATTAAAAAAATAGTCAAATCAATTTTAAAATGGATCACCATCTACATTAGGTTGAGAATTTGAAGTATTTCCCTTTTCCATTATACGTAATTCCACCGTAGGAGAGTTTATATTATCGCAAAACTCTTGCGGGGATTGTGCATTTGTTCTTTCTAAAAAGAAAAAAAATAACAGCTATAATTACAAAATAAATAATAATTTTTTTTGAGTTAATTCATTTCTTGTATAGATATGACGACCAACAGAAGTAGTTATAAAAATTGTAATAAATAGTCAACACTCTATTGTAAATTAATGTTATATAGTGTCCTAGTTATAATCGTTATAAAATGTAAATATTCTGCATCAAATATGTTTGTAAGATAAATGAACAATTTACACGAATCTCAACCAGCTAACTAGATACAACGTCAAGATAACGAGAAATCTAATATCACTTCACAAGTCACGAGTTATAACCACAAAACGAATATACAATTTTTCAAGTAAAAGATAAGTTAACGTTCTAAAATTGTTCAAAGTTTTATTAGCTATAATGAATTGAAAAAGGTTGTCAATTTGATACTAAAATGGAAAATTACTAATGTACGGTCGTCGTTTATTATCGTTTCTTAATTATCATTTATGATTATCGTATATCGACGACCTTTGGGCGTTCACGGTAGATATCTACCCACACCGCATCATCAGAACTCCACCAGTCACGCAATGTGATTCAGCGAATGCGTTATTGTGTGAATTAAATGACGACCGATCCGACCAGCGTTAAACATTAATTGTAAAGTTAAAAAATTTATATTTATGCGTTTCGTTCATTTCGTAATAAACACAGGACACAAGTAAAAGAAAAATAGAATGGCGTTTATTTTTCGTAACTAATTCTTAGCTACCGTACAACTAATAAACAAAACAAAAATAATAATATTTATATTAAAAATTTTGTTATTATTCTAAATTATAAATCATAGGTATAATTGTTTTTAAATTATTTGTTAATCATGGTGTGGGGGAAATACACATAAATTTCTTCAATTTGGGTGGGTTTCTGTTTATTAGTTGCAATCGGCTAAATACACGGTGGCATTATTTATTATTTACCAACTACTACAGACGTAAGGACACATAAAAATAATATTATTTAGTATTTAATATTGTTATCGACTGAACGCAATTTAATTATTTGACAATAATTATGTTATACGGAACACAGTTAATTTTCCATACTTATCTGTGTTGTGATAACTTCATCCATGTATAATATGTAGTCCCTGATCACAGCTATTTAAATGTATAATTTTATACTTTATTCATTTTATAGAAACATGTAAATTATTTAATATAAATTACTGATGAAATTTAAAATGTATACAAGACGTAATTATTAGTTCAATGTATGTGATATATTTGATTAATTTTTATTTTCAATTTTTTAAAGTACTTATTAGTACAAAATGATTTGTTCCTATTTGAAAACGAAATATCTACATTTATTGTTACATAAATATGAGGACGTCTATAAAAATATATATTTAACCAAAACTGATTTATGTGAATTCGGAATATTATTTATGGAAATGTTCAATAATTTTATTGTTTATAATGAATACCAATATAGGTAATAAATGTAAATATTCTGTATCATATTTACTACATATTAATTACAACAAATTTTTATCTTAAACTGAAATTCAATCATCATTAAATATACTATGGTTGTATATTCAGAATAAGAGTAGTTACTATTTCAAAACAAAATATTTAAAAATGTATAACTTACCATTTACATACTCACCATTACAATATACTGTAAAAAATAAAAAAAATAAAAAATGATATACTTTTATAGTGGAATATAAATTTATTTGTTATTGATTTGTATTAAATTCATTGAAAATTATGAGATTTCACTCAAAACTGCAGTATGAACAACAAATACCATTACTGATACTACTTAAACTAATGCAAAAAGTCTTCCTCCAAAAGAGAACATCGAAAAAATGTCATTTAAAAGTGAATATTAAATTAATTAAAAATATTATGTAGTGCGAAGTTCCTAAATTCATTACGTCAAACCATTTTTTTAACATTTCATGACACTGGATAAAATAATCATACATGGTTATGTTTAAACCAATTATTCTTTTTGTTAATTATTCATAGTTAAGTTTATGTAATATTAATTTTGGAATAAGAATCTATGAAATATTTATTTACTAACTACTCGTGTAGAATGCATAATCAAACAATAATTTAAATATTATTGTTCTATATTATTAATTATAGGGTATTAATTATAACTAATTTTAAACCCTTACTGTAATTCAATCATCATCAAATATACTGAGGTTGTTTATTTTGTATCAGAATAGTAACTATTTCAAAAGAAAACTTATAAAAATCTTTATAACTTACTCTCTCCTGGTTGCTCATTTTCTATTTCTTTTAAAAAACCAAATATAAAAAAGTATATACTTTTATAGTGGAATATAAATTTATTTGTTATTGAATCGTATTAGAGTAATTTAATGTTGTAAGATTTCACTCACAACTACCTTACGAGTGACATTATACAAAGTGCGGTAATGATATCTACCACATTTTAAAATGGAAAGTTCACGACAGACAACAATATAACGAGCTCTGTGCGAAGGCAATAGAACCTTCGCGAACAAACACCGACAATCGAATTTGTTATGAGCTGATTTGTCGTATGACGCTCCGCGTGTCAAGTCGTCGTTTTTGGTTTGACTCGTGCTGTTTTAACACGTGTGCGTGTTTTTTGTTGAACGCGGTTTCAACACGTGTGCGTTTTATTTGTTGCACGCGGTTTCAACGCATGTGCGTCCGGAGTATTGGACATGTTCTACGTCGTGTGTGGTCCCGTCTCGGATCTGGAGCTATGGAAGCAGTGTATTTGTGGATCCAGCCGGACAGCAGACACTTGACGTTGCTTGACACCATTTACAATTGTTTTCGTTGTAATTGTTATTAGCATATGTTGTATTTTTTTTTTAAATTTTTATGTTTCCAGTCAAATCTATTGCCAATTAATTAATTGTTAATCCAATATGAGGCGCAACTATTTGTTAATACGTCAAAATTAAAATTTTTTTTTTCTTTGTCTTTAATATTCGGGTTACGCGATCGCGATCAATTGAATAAAGACGTACGCGAGTCATTGGGGTAACCTAGTGAAAGCACCTCCCTTGGCGTACAGTAAGTGTATACGAATCTGTTCAGGCGTAAACATCGATATCGGCGGTGCCCCCTTCCCTTTGGACACTACGCGGAATTAACATAACCATAAAGTTGTAGGTTTCCGACCAGTGCCAACCGATACACTGCATGTACCGTACCGTTACCTTTAATTGTACTACGTCGTGTAAAAGTGCGCTCGGTTTACCGTAATTTGTACCGTCGTCTACCGTTATTCTACCGACATTTACCGTCATTTACCGACAATTACCGTCATTTACCGTCAGTCACCGTCACCGTCATCTACCATACTACCATCACCGTCTGACAACCATCATCACCATAGCACGGTCTTTTTAATATAAATTTAGTTATATGTTTTGTCCGATAATAATGATTGGCGCGGGTGGTGACACTGCTGACGAACTTTCGCCGCCGTTACGCATCGCCTTCGTCATCGCTCCGTTCTGTTCTCGTTGAACCTTAGCACGCTATACGTTTTTTTCTTTGGCCTTTGCCTCCTTTCGTACGCGCTTTGCTTTATAACTATTGCTTTCGACATATTGTACAGTCCGCGGTCGTCTTTGCGTACCATACAGGTCGTATAATATAGTTTCATATACGATTATATTATTGTACATACCATTGTTTATCGTGTACCACGACGTTACACGCGTTTGTGCGCCCATTGGGACTATTCTTACATAATTTATAATTTAAAGTTTATTTTCTTTATTGCATGTCTTCCCCTATTACCCTTTTAGCTAGTAAGAGCTATATTGTAAATATATATAAATATTGTATCCATTGTTATTTATATCATTACAGTCCACTATTTACCTATATATTTATATATCTTTATTATTTAATCGAATTATTACTTCCTCTACCGGCCCACACATATAGTCGTATTTCGCATTTCGGCCCCATCCCGCGATCTACTTCGCGTAAGGGAAGGTCGAGTGTACATGTTTAGTAAATAATATTGTATTTAGAAGTAGTTTCTTTTCCTTACCCTCTGCTGGCCAGCACGTCTTGTGCCACAGTTATTAGTATTAAGTTTTACTCAAATTGTAGTCCGCAACGATTGTGGCACACAAAACCGTATTGTTTTAATTTCAAATCCAAAAGAAAAACATTAATATACAGTCCATTTAAAAGCCAGAACAGAATCGTTAATACCAAAAAACCGTTTTAAGGCGAACGCACGTTTTTGCACCGTCCAGTCATCCATGTTGGCTTGTTACTACCTCAAATTAAACGTTCTTTCTTTCTTTTTCCAACGCGACTAAGATTAGTTCTCTAGGTTGAACACAAATGGCGCTACAGCGTTTTGAAATGTGGTTGATATCTCTGCCGCACTCTTTATATGTATGAACAACAAATTTCTATAATGATTTCACTTTATATAATGTAAAAAGTCTTCTGTTAAAGGAGAACATTTCGAAATATAGATATTTAAAATTAAACAAAAAATTTGGCATGTGAAAACTTCCTGTATTAATGTTTTCTGACCATATTATAGATATTGCATAGCTTTGGACAATAAAGTTATTATTAGTGATGATTTAACAAAATATTCGTTATCTTTTAAATGCTTATAGTTTAATTAATTAATTAATTAATTTTTGGAATAAGAATATATGAAATATTAATTTACTAACTACACGTGTAGTATGCATAATTAAACAATTATTTGAATATCACGTGTTCTATATTATTTATTATAGGGTATTAATTATAATTAATTTTAAACCTTTTCTGTAATTCAATCATCATCAAATATACTGAGATTGTTTATTAATATCAGAATAGTAACTATTTCAGAAGAAAACATAAAAATCTTTATAACTTACTCCTCTTTTGTTGTTCATTTTCTTCTTTTTCTTCTGAAAAAAAAACATAAAAAATTATATACTTTTATAGTGGAATATAAATTTATTTGTTATTGAATCGTATTAAATTCATTTAAAGTTGTAAGATTTAACTATCATCAACCTTACGAAAATTATTATACATGATGCATTAAAGATATCTACCATATTTTAAAACACTGTAACGCTATTTGTGTTCTACCTAGAGAAATAATCTTAGTCGCGTTGAAAAGAAGTAGAAGGAAGGTAATTTTTTCATATAATCATTTATTTTGAGATCCTTGAAGTTTTAAATTTAACGTCATCTAAATGATGACCATGATTTTTACAACAATTGCACATACGTAATACGAAATTATCGAAAACTTTTTCTAACATTGTTAGTCGTTGGAATCGCTTCAGAATGATGTTTAATTGCCATATTAAGTTATTCTAGGACTCTCGGATTGTATTCTATAAAATTTTGCCTTCAGGTATCCCCAAAGAAAATAATCACTAGTCGAATAACACGGAGAACGCGACGGCCACATAATCAGCGAGTTACGCGAAATTATTCGGCTACCAAAAAGTTTCTTTAAACAATCCATCGTGTCGTTCGAAGTATGGCATGTAGCGCCTTCTTGCTGAATACATGTTCGTGTTAATTTTCGTAGTTTCTTCAACTCTGTTCGGATGAACTCGGTAAGCATCTGCCGGTAGCGATCCCCGTTCACCATGCCTTTGAAGAAGTGAGGACCGATTACGTCCCACGCCGCAATCCCCATACATACCGTAAACTTCAGCGAATGGAGGGACTTCTCCTGAATGACACGATGATTAGCTTCGCTCCAGTAACGTAAATTTTGTTTATTAACATTACCCTGTAGATAGTAATGTGCTTCGTTCTGGCCGCGTAATCTGCTGGTAACAGTTGCTGGGTATACCAAATGTACGGGTGATAATTTAAATCGAGATAAAGAATTCGGCGCACTGTACGATCGGATAAATTAAAATTATTAGCGTGCATTCGAGCAGATCGATTGGGACTTGCTTCAATTGCTGCGCGCACACGAGAAATGGAAGGCGTCGTTCTCACTGACTTCGGAAGACCCAGCGGTTTGTTTTTAGCCACTGTACAACACACACGAAAGTTTTAAACCGAGAGATGTAATGATTTTTCGGAAAAACGGGAGTTGTGGGCACTAATTTGAACTCTTTTCGGAAATCGCGTATAGTGTGTGTTCGGTACAGGTGGAAAGTCCACGACGGACCACAAAATAACAAGCTCGGTGTGAAGACAATAGAACCATCGCGAACAAACACCGACAATCGATGGCGGATGTGTCGTATGACGCTCCGCGTGTCAAGCCGTCGTTTTTGGTTTAACTCGTGCTGTTTTAACGCGTGTGCGTGTTTTTTGTTAAACGCGGTTTCAACACGTGTGCGTTTCATTTATCGGACACGACTTCAACGCGTGTGCTTTTCATTTGTTGCACGCGGTTTCAACGCATGTGCGTCCGGAGTATTGGACATGTTCTACGTCGTGTGTGGTCCCGTCTCGGATGTGGAGCTCTGGAAGCAGTGTATTTGTGGATCCAGCTGGACAGCCGTCACGTGACGTTGCTTGACACCATTTAAAATTGTTTTCGTTGTAATTGTTATTGGCATATGTTGTATTTTTTTTTTTAATTTTATATATTTCCAGTCAAACCTATTACCATTATAACAAATTTCCATAGTGATTTTTTTTTATCTAATGCAAAAAATTTTGGCATAGCATTGGACAATATAATTATGATATAATGAAATATTCGTTATGTTTTAAATGCTTACAGTTAAATTAATTAATTAATTTAATTAAATTAAATTATTTATTAATTTTGGTATAAGAATATATGAAATATTAATTTACCATCTACATTTGTCGAATGCATAATCAAACAATTATTTGAATTTTACGAGTTTTATATTATTTATTATAGGGAATTAATTATAACTAATTTTAAACCTTTACTGTTATTCAGTCATCATCAAATATACTGAGGTTGTTTATTCAGTATCGTAATAGTAACTATTTCAGAAGAAAACATTTAAAAATATATAACTTACTAGGTATACTTTTTTTTTTATATGCTTTTGAGAAAAACAAAAAACATTATGTACTTTTTTAGTGAATTATAAATGTATTTGTTATTTTACTATATTAAATTCAACAAAAAGTTGTATGATTTCACTTACAACTGTTTTACAAGTTTCATTATGGTACATGTTTAATATATTTTATAAGTACGAACAAACTATTTCAATAATGATTTTATTTTATCTAATGTAAAATGTCTTCATCTAATGGAGAACATTTCAAAATAATGATATTTAAATGAGAACAAAAATTAATTTTAAAAAATTGGCATCTGAAAATTGCCTGTATTTATTTTTTCTGACCATATCATAGATATTGCATGGCATTGGACAATAAAGTTATGATTAGTTATGATTTAACAAAATATTCGTTGTTTTAAATTTGAGTTACAGTTAAATTCATTTTTTTATTTCTTTTGGAATGGAAATATATAAAATACTTATTTACTTACTACATAAGCTAAATGCATATTTAAAAAATGTAGGAACCGTGAAATCTAAAAAAAAGAATTATTTCTCTTAATACAATTAAGTTCTGACGATCATTGTAAATATATAAAAGAACATTTATTTTTCACCTAATACTCTTATTAATTTTGATTATTATGAAATTTACAAATGACTAGAATATGACTAAAATATTATTCAAACATACAGTACACATAAACATTTATACAACTAAATTACATACCATCATTTTCAATTTTCATGATCGCTAAATATAATTGTTTTATTTTTTAAACAATACTACTTGAACTATTTAACATCCATAATTTGAACAAGTGTCAAATACCAATGTGTGTCAAATTACATATACAATAAATTAGGGCTGTACACAATACAATAAATTAGGGCTAGGATTTTTATGCATTTCCATGTTTTTTTCCGTAAGTGCAAAATAATTGTTTATGAGAAATGACTACGGTTTGGCTTATTTTCGATTAATTAGTACCATTTTTTTTTATTTTGCATATTTTGAACATTATGCATATAATTGTATGTATATATTCATTTTTGGGAATTTTGTTAATTTTAAATGGTATTTATTTAATGAACGACTATAATTATTGGGTTATTTGTTGAATTGTCGTAAATATACTACCTATTTAATCTTATCTTGGTCAAAAGGCTGATAGAATTATCTACATATTATTTAATGATGTATATTGTGAGACAGTACAGAATTAATATCATTAGAATGATGTGTGTTGCGTATTTGTACGGATATTTATAATTAATAATTTTAGTGGTATTAATAACAGTACCATTTTTATAAAATGCCGAAAGCTTAAAGTGAAAGTGTGAAGTTATGATTATTCGTTGAAGAATTTTCCAATAAAGTTTTTAATTACAGATGGTAAAATAATATATTATATTATTTGTGATCAACCTGTGCCAGTAACAAAACGTTTTCAAGTAGTAAAACATTTAAATACAAACAGGCATACAAAAAATACTAATTTAAATGCTAAATCAAAAAAATGGAATTCATAGAATTAGCGAATGTTTACGAAATGAATATTCTGCTGTTGATAAATTAATAGCGATGGTTAAAAAAGTATTTTTAAAAGCTCACAGCCGAATTACCTAACTACGTGAATTATTCCCGGATTTACCTTTACCACTCCAACTAATTGATGATAGATGGTGAACATGGTTACAAGCGGTAGAATACTATTCAAATAATTTTGATTCAATAAAATCTATAATATCACACCTAGCCTATTTAAAAAGTAATTTTTGTTTTCCCACCGAAGTAGATACTAACCTAGATAAAAGTACTCGTATATCTCTTGATGAGGAATTAAAACTTATTTTAAATCTGAAAGATAAACTGTATAATTGTAAAGGCAGAGTAGCAGAATTGGTTAAAACTAAAATGGACCTGGTACTAAAAATGAATAAGGGGTTCAAAACACTTTTAAAAATTCGTAGCTTTATAAACGGTGAATATGAAACGGAAGAAAAAGATATTAATATTACTTTAAATCCGCGACAAGTCGTGTCATTTTAATATGTTCCAATAACATCGTACGATGTGGAAAGGAGTTTCCGTCAATATAAATCTCGCGGTACCGACACTCGACCGATGGTGGGCCAAGTACGTCTTCACGCTATGAAATGGTTTTTCAATTACAATTATACATGGTGGGGCAAAAGATATGTCCGGGTTTCGTGTAGCAATAAAAATGAAACTACTTGACTTAGAGAGATGATTTTTTTCCTTTTTTTTCGCCACTATTATTGCATGAACACTGCGGCGGGCTGCGCGCGGCAAAATATGATAATTCAAACATGATCGCAGCGCGAACAATAAATCTATTCTTCGATCCAAACGCCGGTCGTTCATATTTTAAAATTTGTAAACAACATGTCATAATAGCATGTAATTATATAAACTAATATTTAACTAACTAACTCTAATAATAATAATAAATAATCAGACATTTTTTGTTACGTATCAAATTTTAATTTAAGATGTTTGAAGTAAAAGTTAACTTTCGATTTATTAATAGTCTCTAAAATTATGTATGGTTTGATAGTATAACTGGTGACAACATATTTTTTAAATAAAATCATTAATGTTTCACATATTACTTTTGGTATACTATTATATATAATTGTACGATTAACAAAGTGTCCGATAATTATAAAATACATTAGTAATATAACATTACCGTAAAATGTTAACATCTTTTCCTTGCAGTGATTACTTTCAAAATTTTCTAAATTAATGTATCATAAGGTTATTAGACTTACACTATTAATTCTAAGACAATAATTTGTTTATTATATGTAAACGCATTACAATAATATGCAAACACTAAGACTTGAGGAATATTTAAAAAATCATTTGAGTTTAATACTAGATTGTTTTAAACATTAATCGAATTCAGTGGAAAAATATATTTCGCAAGTGTTTACTAATTTATTCATTCAAGGCATACTGTTCGCGTCCAGGGGTGGTCAAACAGGTGGAGGGGGATGAGGGGGATATATCCTCATGACCTTTTTGTTACTATGTATTAATTTTAACAATATGCCGTTTATTACATATTTAATTTTAATTAAAAAATATTATAATAATAAATATCCATTGGTCGTGTTACTTTCATGTAAAGTAATTCAAAATTACGTACATATTTTATATATCCAAAAATTCTGGAAAGGGGAAAATTACCCTCCTACATACGCTCCTGCCACAGATGAAGTATTTAATGAGTTGGCAAAAAAAGAAATAGATTTAATAATTTAATAATAGTAAAATCAGCCTCATCCTCATCCTACCCATGACTAAATCATTTGACTACCACTGTTCACGCCACAGATACCAAAGTGCATTTCTTATTTATTGAACATTACATATTATTATTGCTATTATTATAAATTTATTGTTAGTTTATTTCCGTACTCCTAGGTTTTTTGTGGTTATTCTCCATTTTTCGCCCTGTTAAAATTAAGAAAATACATACGCCCCGTATTATTATTATTATTATGAATAATATTGATATTTTAGGTCGAGTAGTTTCGGGACCATCGTCGCGGATGTTTGGTTTGTAATTTGCTGTTGCGAAATTTATATTATTTCATTATTTTTTAGATAAAACTATTATTGGCGTTTCGTGCGAGGAGACTGTCGTTCAGGAATCAGGTTTTGTTTTTTGATTCTCACGCTTATGTATTTATCATTGTGTAATTATTATATTAGTAAGTAATTTTATATAAAATTGTATGTATCTATTATATTTAATATCCCTCTAAATCCCTTTACTTTTAAGATCGTTTATTCGTTGTTACATTGAACTTTTTATTTCTCCTAAAGCGTTTATTTTGTTGTCAAGAACAAATTTGTGTGGGTACACACATACGTTTATTAACAAAACTAAAATAGTATTAAAATAATGGTAAGATGAACCTTAGCTTCTCCCGGCCCAAAAGAAGGGTAATGACCGTGATCCTTTTTTTAGCACGCGGTGTTAGTCAAGGGACACGGCAGAAGACGTCTCGACCGAGAGCAAGTCGTCGGGTAAGACGCCAATCGACGTGGTGTCAACCAAACCCAAGTATTCCGAGAGCTCGTACCGCATTTACATCGATAGACACGTTTTGTTCAACGACTTCACCATCGTAACAAAACCCATCCAGTACGAATCCAACCACAGGATCACGATTGGATCCATGTTGTAACGACCACGAAGTTTTCTACCTGACGGGGCATTAACGACACACGTACTACTGTTTTTGCACGCGTTAAGAGTTGAACATGCGTCGAGCAACATTCGCCTCTAATGCCATCCCCTTTCAGGACTTAAAGTGACACCAAGTTTAAGCTGCTCGGGGTGTTAGACGCTCATGTCACTCACGGCCGAATGTAGCCCGAGTCTAATTTTCCTAGGGCCACCGCCTGAATGGGAGACTTGTTGCTTTCCCACCTATCTCGATCAGTACGGTAGATCTGGCTCGTCCCCCAACTTGGCGTGTCGTTGATCCGGTAGCGTTGGGCACTACACCAGCCCCGGATCGTGCGCTGCACTACGCTACACCCTCTGGAGGAATTTTTCTCTCCTGGCCCACCTCCCATTTTCCAGGCGCTGGACGCCGTACCTTGAACCGAGCTACGGAAAACCTATAGTCTGCGGCCACTTATTTGAATATTCGTGGCTGTCCTCATGACGGGGAACGCTCCGTTATCGAACAGTTACGGACACAATAACCCGAATAATCCCGAGTCTTTTTTGGGACAGGGAGTTTCCTTCCTTGTCTTCGCCAAAAAAGCTACTATACAATAATGATAAGAGCAGTATTTATTTGTTAGTGATTTATCCATATTTTTAATTAATATTTATACGATAATATTGAACACCAACAATTTTAATGAATTATGAATACAATCAAAAGTTTTTAAATCGTATTTTCAAATATGATATTCTTGAAATGTTAACTTTTCTTGTATAAAATTGTACAAATGTTTATATTATATTTAATGTATAAATATCAACGTCGTAACAGAAAAAAAAAAATACGTGCTTTTTGGGGCTTCAGAACACCAAGTCTTTATATCTTTAACCTCGCTGAGTACTGAAATTTGTATAATTTTATTTATAATCATTTGATTTTACAATTTATTTTTAATGTTGAATACGTTTTGTCTGGGCATGCAATAAAAAAATTGATCATGCGCAAACCCTGATGAGAGGGCGTCACTCGTCGCCTAGTTAACAAGCAAGTTGTTGTTATGGATAACTTACTACTATAATATTCTGTGCACATTTTTGATAGTGAGTCAAACGAACGTTTGTTTTTAACAAAGACATTCAAATTAAATTAAGTAAAATTAATTAGGATGTAATAATATTTATACTTTATCATGATTGTTTCTACAACATTGACTATTTCATAACAACTAGTAATGACTAAAAGAAAACAATTTTGAATGTGATTAGGTGCTAATATAAAAACATTCGCTGAAACACGGATGAACGACCGCGAGCAGACCACATTTCAAATTATATCGATATGTTAGAGAATTCAAACGAGAAGTTCTTCCACCTGGAGGAAGATAACAAGATAATTTCAATACCACAAATATTGATGAAATTCGATAAAGCTCTATTCAAATTGAAGAAAAATTTGAATGGAAGTAAGATGGCGTGTGAAGAATATTTTTTCTATAGTGTAAATTTTATAACCAGGTAGAGAATTATGATTTATATTATAATATAATATATATATATATATATATATATATCATAATTTATTTTTAAATAATATTTAATATATGGTTGTATTGATTATTATTGTTATTAATATTCATAATCAAATAATAAACCATTTTTTTATGATTGTCACATATGTCAATATTTTCCAACTTCCTTCCTATGCATTAATGTACTTTAATTTAATTGCAACAAAGATACATACATAAAGTGCCTGCTGTGTAAAGTTGATTTATAAATTGATTGAACACCCCTGAAAGATTCATATTAAAATGTTTAATCAATTTTATGTATTCTGGAAAACAAGATCATACAGTATTAAACATTTTTAATAATGTTATTATACCACATCTGTAAAATATAATACGTTATTACTCATCATATGAATAAAAACATATTATGCACTTTCGGTTAAACAGTATAAGGATTTTGAGTTATAAAACTACCTGTATTGTTATTTAAATGATTCATGTCGACGGATAAGCCTGATAAAAAGTGTGTATGTTTAAGTACAATTTTACATACTTTGGTTATAAAATATCAAGGATGGACACCAGCAATTTAATAAATCGAGCCAAGTTAATTATTACGTACAATCTCAACTAAGTAATGTTGTGTATTTTTTAACTTAAAAACTTATTAAAATTGCATTTTGTTGTATAAAGATAAGTTTATATTAATTTAAAAAATACAGTTAATACTGAATACTACTACTTCTAACAAAAAAATAGCTAAAAGACTAAAAATTGTAATAAAAATATTACTACATAACTTGTTTTAAATATGCAGAAGTTGATTTTAAAAATAAAAACGCTAACTTGATACGGAAAAATTTATTTACACGTGTACAAATATGTAGAGAGGTCCAACCTCATATACCTCCTATCTCAATACCACGTCAACAAGAAAGCGAATTACACTGAAACTGATGACGATCGAAGCCGTACATATGTTCTTATAATCTATAAGTATGATCTTCTAATGACATAGTGTACGCATTCACTGATCGGTGGCATTGGGGCGCGTCGTAAAAATAAATAAAATAAAATAATAAGATGATGCACTACTTATATAGTACGGTTATGGTGACATGTGACATGTGGAGCTGGAGTCTATAATTATAAGAATTTACAACAATAATTAGAACAAGTGTGACTCTGCACACTCAGAATGGCACCACTAACCGTACTGGACGAAAAAACACACGAACAATTCACCGTCTGCTGCAGTCGGACAACGCAACACAGATAACCACGTTTTCCACACACAACATAACTGGTAAAATTGACCAGCCAATTGGGGAAAACACAAATTTATGAAAGGCAAATAATATGCTCGAACGATAGTTATCAGTATGTTGCTACACAAATTCATAAGGTCAACGTTGTTTTCACATTATTATTGCAACGGTACACTGGACTCACACAACAATCTCCTTAGACGGATAGTTAACGAAAAAGAAAGATTCGCATGATACAAATTACAACACTCAGTCATTCACTTAATGAAAATTAGAAGCAAAACCTCATTGCTACTTATAACACAATTACATAACGATACACTAAATAAGTGACACTGAAAGTTGATATAAACTTATGATTTGGCAATGAATTTGATAATATTAACGACTCGCCATTCACATACTAACATCACAGAATACACAGAAGGGAAACTATTTTAATTTAACATGGGCTCTTAAGGGAAATAATAAAAATGTGTGCGCCATGTCTAGAAATTAAACGTGCTGCTACGCACTGGGAAATTCCCGTTTTCCTTAATATCATGCAGCATTTTTCATTCAGTTTAATTTCAAAAATCACTTCAATCAAACAATAAGACTATTTTTTTTTTTAATTCGTCTTTTCACTATCAATTAAATAACAAAATTTATAAAAAGAAATTTTTGTTGTAATTATCATTATGTAGTTGATACCAGCTTAAGTCGATCACCCAGAAAAAATTCACACGTTGTAGATTACAATACAAATTATAAATAAGTAAGTTGAGCGTGATAGTTTTAAGTGTTGTGATGCTATAAATTGTGCTAAGCACTTCTAGAATCTTCATTTAATGTTTTTAGTTTAAGCATACTTCAGTAATTAGTTCAATCAAAGAAAACTTCTACTTGTAATTTCTTTTACAATACTATACTGGCAAGTGGCACAGAGCACTTACAAACCAAAGAAAACATAAAAAAAGGAAAATATCTGATTACTGGCATCACTGTTAATTTTAAGACATGGCGGACTGTTTTTTGATAAACCTTTAGTTTAATAAAAAAATTTCATTTATTCTGTGGTTTCACTTTTGTTTATTCTGTGATATCATACCAAAAATAGACGAACGGATTATTATAGTAACTATTTAAATGATCAATGACGTCATTATTTGTTGTTATCGAATTTGATTGTTATCAAAAAACGCAATTTAAATAGCTGAATCATAGACATATAATTTATACTAGAAAAAAGAGCCAGTTATTAAACCATGATAAAACAAATCACTTTTTTTTTTTGAACATACGAACGTTTACGACTGGACTACTCACTTTTTTATTATTATAGAGCATTTTACGTTTTGTTATAACAAAGAAATTTTATATTTTCAGTTATGTTAATTTATCAGCTCCGCTCCCCCCTCCCAAATAAAAATTCTAAAGACGCTATTGTTTCATTAGAATGCGTATATACTTTAAAGCAGTGGATAAAATAATATACAAATTTAACTCGTAAGTAATAAGAGAAACATATAGGTAATATACATAGATATTAGACATTAGATATTATAAAAAAAAATACATAGATATAAATACAAAATATATAAATATATAATACACGGTTTTTTTTATTGAATTCTGATATTAAGCTACACGTAAAATGAAAAACTTGCAAATATACATTTTAAATATTACATAATAAAAAATTAAGCTATAAACAGAAAATATATAAATATGTATGCGCATTAATAATCAAATTTGATAACAACAAATAATGACGTCATAGATCAATTCAATAGTTCTAACAATGATCCATTCGTGAAAATAACGTGAGATACACTGGGCAGTTATAATACCAAACGGCGTTGCCTCGGCTAACACCGACCCACTACCACAACACAGTGTATCAGCGTTTAACATAATTACTAAATACAAGTATTACTAAACAACTTTTATTCCATATTTTTAAGATGAAGGCAAATCATTTTTACATTAAATTTAGCTAGACTTATTAATATAAAGATATATCGTTTTTTAAATTACTCACTCATATATCTAAATACACGTTCGAAAGCTTCAGTACTATTCAAGTCCACTACAAAATAAAAGTACAATAATTCATAAGCTTTAAGGTGTATATTTATATATTTATATTACACTACGTTGGTAAATATTAAAGAGTTGATAATTTTCTAAGTACTAAGTATCTATTTTGTATAGATCAAGACATATCAGAAATATTTCAAAATAAATGATATAACATACTATTAAATTCTTTTTCATGATTGAGAGTGACTAGATAATTTTTATATTTAACGTTAAAATGTATCAATAAATATTAATATAAATAAAATTAATTAAATTACACCAGTATTAATTTATTTTGTCATCACAATGAATGGGGGGGTGTGTGCTGTACCTTCTCGTGGTCCCCCCTGTCTAGTAGTGTTGTTAATACCTGTAAATCTAAATGCGTATGCCTTAAGATATCACTAGTATGCCAACACGAAGCCAAACAGCACAAACCAGGCGGCCGAACGTCGTAAGACCTCCCGGCCTTATTGGTGAAAACAGCCCTTCTCAGGGCTACTCAACTGACGAACGTGGAACACACGGAACAAAAGGAAAAAACAAAAACAACAAAAAAATGTACAAAAAATCCAAAAAACACAAAAAAATACTTGACAATCAGTTATGCTGTGATACAGCAGGTACTAGAACTGTAGAGAACAATTTCAAGATCGCTCAAATCAATGTGGAAGGCCTAACTCGAGCCAAGGCTGAAATTCTAGGGAAAAGATTTGGTGACATGGATGTACTGGTGCTACAAGAGACCCACATACCTGATGATAAAATAAGCCGCCTTAATATAAATGGTTTCGATCTGGTGCATCATTTTGGTCACAATAAACATGGCTTGGCAACATATGTTAGTAAAAACAAATCGTTCCTGGATATTAAACAAGTGACCGGTAACGAACATACAATTGGCATCCGCATTGGCAACCTAACCATCTTTAATGTTTATAAACCTCCATCCAGTCAGTGGAATGCTTCTGTTTTACCAGTCAGTGAACATCCTGTAATATATATCGGAGACTTTAATTCCCACAACACTGAGTGGGGATATTCCGACGATAATGAAGAGGGCGAAAGACTTTCAGACTGGGCTGCAATTAACCACCTCAAACTGATCTATGATGCCAAACAAGGAGGCACCTTTAAATCTGGTAGATGGGGTACGTCAACATCGCCAGATCTTTGTTTCGTGTCGGAGGACTCAACCGGCCTACCCCTTACTGTAAACAGAGAAATCAAAAACCCATTTCCAAGAAGTCAGCACTTGCCAACCACCGTGACCATCGGTCTAATAATTCCAACCATAGACAAACCTTCAATGCCACGCTGGAACCTACGTAAAGCAGCATGGCCAGTATTTTCAAAATACGTTGAAGATAACATCAACCGAATTGAACCTATTCCAGGCAATTATGGCAGATTCATCAACCTTATAAAGACAGCAGCGAGGAAATCAATACCCAGAGGCCACAGACACAATTATACCCCTTGCTGGACTAAGGAATGTGAAGAACTATTAAAAGAATACGAAAGGGATGGAAATGAAATAAATGCCGACAAACTCGTGGCCCTACTCGACGAGGAGCGTAGGAACCGTTGGATACAGGCTATGAACGAGATGGACTTCACCCATTCGAGTAGGGAAAGCTGGTCTCTCTTAAGGAAACTAGGGGCAGCTCAAACATCATGGAAAGCTAGCAAAGTCTCTCCAAACTCCATCTCAACCATTCTTTACAAGACCGCTAATATAAAACCCAAAAAACCCGAGAAGATGAAGGTGAAAGCTGATTACAAGGAAGAACTTAAATTATGTGCAGAAAAATCCAAAATGATGAATGACTTTGGAATGGAGGAGGTAGAGACCGCCCTAAGACTCCTAAAAAACGGCAAAGCTGCAGGCGAAGATGGTATATTACCGGAATTCCTTAAACTTATGGGCAGAAAAGGAAAATCCTGGTTGGCAAGACTTTTTTCATCAGTAAAAAATAACAATACATTACCAAAACAATGGCGGGAAGCTAAAGTAGTTGCGATATTAAAACCTGGTAAGCCTGATAATGACCCTAAAAGCTACAGACCTATTTCACTGCTATCCGTTGTCTACAAATTATTTGAAAGAGTACTCCTAGCAAGAATCCAAACTCAAATCGAAGAGCACCTGCCAGTCGAACAGGCAGGCTTTAGACAGGGAAGAAGCTGTAGCGAACAAGTACTATCACTGACGACGTTTGTAGAAAATGGGTTTCAAAAGAAACTGAAAACGGGAGCCGTTTTCCTAGACCTATCTTGCGCCTATGATACGGTGTGGAAACGTGGTTTACTTTTGAAGTTGGCTAAAATTCTTAAATGTAAAACATCATTGAGACTAATCGACAATATATTGTCAGACAGAAAATTCAAAGTTCACCTAAATGGAAAAGTAAGCAAATACAAACTCTTCCAAAATGGTCTCCCACAGGGCTCAGTACTTTCCCCCATTCTGTTTAATGTGTACACAGCGGATATCATAAATACCTCGTCACGCAAATTTATGTACGCAGATGACGTGGGGTTAGCAGCTCAAGCAGAATCATTTGAAAAGGTGGAGGATATATTAAACGAAGACCTAATAAGAGTGCAGAATTATTTCAAATCGTGGTTCCTCACCCTTAACCCTAATAAAACTACATCCATAATATTCCACTTAAATCACAGAGATGCAAAGAGAAAACTTAACCTGACAGTTCAGGGAACCAAACTGATGAGTGATGACGCTCCAAAATATCTAGGGATCAAACTAGACAGAACATTAACCTACAACCAACACCTTGAAGACGTAAAGAATAAGCTGAAAACCAGGAATAATATTATTAGCAAACTATCGGGAACAAGTTGGGGCTGTCGAGCAAAGGTTCTCCGAGTGTCAGCCCTAGCCTTAGTGTACAGCACTGCAGAGTATTGCGCCCCCGTTTGGGAGAGAAGCGTACACGTAAAAAAGGTTGACACCCAGTTGAATAATACTATGCGAATCATTACAGGCTGTGTCCGGGCTACCAACCTACAGTGGCTTCCAGTCCTGTCAAATATAGGCCCTCCGGAGATTCGAAGACACATTGCCACCATTAAAATGTTACAAAAAATCAATAGTTCAGCGAGTCTCCCTGTGTACAACGACATATATGACGCACCCACTAAAAGATTAAGATCAAGGCACCCAATCTGGTCAATAGAAAATAACTCTGATAGAATGGAGAATATGTGGAAACAATGTTGGGAAGAAGGTTATGTAAAAAATAGGCACCTAATAAGCGACCCTACTCAAATAGTTCCAGGGTTTGACTATCCAAGAGCCATGTGGACCAACCTAAACAGGATACGAACGGAGCAGGGTAATTGTAACTACCTGCTACACAAATGGGGAATAAAGAACTCCCCCCATTGTGACTGCGGTCATTTACAAACCATTAGGCACATTGTGGAGATATGCCCTCAAACTAGTTACAAGGGAGGAATTGAAGGACTTCACAAGGGCGACACCGAAGCAGTAGACTGGTTGTCTAAGACTCACGTTCGCCTTTAAATACATTTTTGAGCTGTTATTGTTTGTTATTGTTAAAAGTATCAGTACATTGTAAATTTATCTACTCTAGTCCTTGTTATTTTGTTAATTTAATGTTTATTTAGTTTAATTGATTTTGTTTTGTTTTTTCACCAATATATCTACGCCATATGAAATAAAAAAAAATGAATGTAAATGGGGATATAATGGAGAGGTATAAATTTCGTGCCGTTCTTGTGGGCAATTTTATTTTATACGATTACTGTAAGTTCCATTTTAGTTATGAAACATTCGTATAATATTGACAGTGTGGTGATGGTTATATAACCACATTAGAAGCGCATTGAATTCCATGACGGAAATAAGTGTCTTCTATGGTTATTTAAAATATTATATTATTAATACATCAATATAGGTACATCAGTTCTGATTTAAAATTTAGATACTGAATTACTCCATAAAATAACGTTTAAGCCATAATAAAAAAATAAAGGTTCTGTCCTACCATACCACTTTTACGTAATTTATTGTATTTGTTTATATAAATACATATGTAATCAAAAAACTTACTTTTACAATCTTAAAAATTACAACGAAATAAAGTATTATTCGTAGGACTAAAAATTTAATTACCTAAATAAACGAGTAAAATGTTCAATAGAAAATAAATGAATTGATATCTTCAAAATTCGAAACTTATATAAGAAAATTCTTTAAAAAGTTAATAAAAAGCAAAAAAATTAAACGAATTTTTTAATATAATTTTAGGTACTGTAGTTGAAACATTGTTCGTGAAATAGTGTAAATGTCAATGTTTACATTCGACGATTAAATGTGTGAGGCAACTAAGTACACTAAATATTAAAACCGATTACACCTTGTGGCGGTGTACAGTTTTGATAGAAGTTGCAGAACAATTACAAGCGAATCACTACACCGTTTCGTTATGGTCTGTACGTAAACAGTCAATTTATTATCCATAATGAACATTGAAATATTTATGGCGATTGGTGTATATTTTATGGACTGAATGATGAACGTTTTACGGCAATAATTGCACGTATGCATAATATACGGAATAGACGGCTTAAAAACGGTTCCGGTACGCCACGTTCGTTGGTTGAATTCCAATTATCATAAGATCATATTTATATAAACGCGTAAAGTAATCGAGGGCGGTTCACGTGCTGATAAACGTAATCACGCAATCACATTTACTTTATTTAAAAATGTAATCGCGACGGTAACATTTGTTCGTCTGCGTTTGCCGCGAAATGGGACGGATGGCCTATTATCATCGGCTCGGTAACAAGTATATGCATCAACGGGTCGAATCGATTTACTCGTGGAAGAGTTATTCTGATTTGTCTCTAATAGTCTATAAATGTATGTTGCTAAATAACTTACGGTGAACATTGATGTACTCGTATAGTAGTATAAAACACTAATTTAATGTACTAGACTGTTTTTATTACGTGTTATCAGGATATTTCTTGTGAAAATACAATAAAAGTCGTGGAATATCGATAAAATCTTAAAATGAGACGTAAAACAGTACGTAAAAATATCCTTGAAATTTATAAATGCTCTTGAAAAGATTTAATTTCAACAATCTTAATATTAAATGTATAACTAGTAATATGTGTTTACACAAATTTCATGTGCATTTGCTTTAGTTATCTTGATACTGGACACAAACATTGACTACGTTTTTTAAAGCCCGAGTAACCAATAATAATGAAAAATACAACGAACATGTATATTTTATTGTATGTTGTTCCAACCGACAGTAAATTATTATTAAAAACTATTTAAAACGATTGACATTATAATAAATTATACAAACAATGTTAATATTTCATTTCAAACAGAATCATCTCATTAAGTACTTTGTAAATATACATACTTTTTATATTTTCTATTTTTAAAGAAAACAATAAATTAACATTCTTATATCGCCAATATAATATTAATAAGACGTAACACAAAAAAACCTTTAATAAAATGAACAATACAATGAAATTGTATATTTTATTGAATTTCGTAAAAACTGTAAATAAATATTTATTAGAAAATATATAAGAAGATTGAAATTATAATCAATTTTACGAACAATATATTTTATTTTAACTAGAATTATTTATTAATTTCTATTAACGGGATGATGACAATTTATCGATACCGGTAGTAATAAACACATATACAACAACTTTTATATTTTTTCTTTTTTCTTTAATCAACGTAATACTCATTGGATTTTTGTATATATAAGTAAACATATATATTATTTTTTATTTACGAGTACTAACTTATAATATTTATTTTATTTCTATTCGTTTATTATTTGTTTCTCTTCTTTTTTATTTTTTATTTTTTTTTTTTTTTTTGCTTATCCCTTTTACTGTTTATTTATTTTTGCCTTTTTTTGTCACTACTGTTCGGTCGTGATAGTCAGCACGAGTGGCATCACTAACGATCGACGTACGCCTCCGCCCCCCTTACCGCTCCTAAGCACCATTGTCGTTGACACATGATCGGTATAAACATAACCACGTTTTTATGTTGACTTCTCGTGCCGCGATCGTTGTGAACGTATCGTTCTATTCCGTTTCGGTGTGTGCGCGCGTCGGCCACATTATTGCTTTTCGTCTTGCCTTAGGCGGCACTCCGACGAAACTGCATGTTACCGACCGTTCGCTGCTGTTTCGACATCGCCGTATGCAAGCCTTTGCGCCTACGAGTTTGATATCAATCATTGTCCGCAATCGTTTCGTTTTCCCGCTTCCGCTGGACTACCTCTAACGGTACATTTTACGCGTTTGTTATTCGCGTTTGAAACCCTTCCTGTCGACGCGGTTTCAACTATATTTACATGCCCGTTTGTTCAATAAACAGGTCGTACAGAATATTCACATATAGTAATATCTTATTGTACATATTATTTATTTTGTATAAATCTTTGAAATAGATGCATGTCAATTTTCTTTTCTTTATCGCATGTGCCCCCCCCCCCTCCTTTCATTTTTCAAATTGTACTAACAACATTATTTTAAGAACATTATTTTGTATAGATTTTTGTAATTGCTTAGTTTTATTACAGTCCACTATTTGTATATATATATATATATATATATATTATTTTATTTTATACATATGTTTTTCCTTTTCTAATCCATCGGCCACAAATTTTTAGCATCCGGCCCATTCCGGCGATTTGTTTCGCGTAACGGAGGTCGGTGCGTACAACTACTATATTAGGAATTATTTCGTAAATACTGAAAAATCGTTTGTGGATTAATAATTTTATTGTTCCATATTGTACATATTCTATAAAATATATAGAGAGTTACCCATACCATGTATTCCGAAAAGAAATTCAATAATAGCCGCAATAAAAATCAGTTGTCTATTATAATCCATTGTCACGTCGTTATTATTATAGTGACACTGATATGTAGTTTAACATTAGGTAAACTTCCAATAATTGACTGCTATCAAAGTGTCTTGAAGAAAAATTTAAAATCTGGTTTGCATATACATATGTAATCGCGACGGAAACATATGTTCCCCTGTGTTTCCGTAAAACGTCATAAGCGCAAATAGTGTTTGAGATTTGAGGGGGGGGGGGGGCAAAAGTATAAATCCATTCCAAACACCTTTATGAGATTTTTATACCAATTCAAAACCCTCAATAAAATAATAATACATAACAATAAAGACAGACAAGTGACAGTATTCAAGTTTTGAAGTGGCTATACAAAATGTAGGGAGGGCTTAGCTCCCCTGGTCCTCCCCCCTATTTGTGCCTATGCGGTGAGTTGATTTATATGCTTACAGATAAGTACAGGTAAATGTATAGGGAAAAATATTTTGTAAAGTTGATAAAAAAAATTTAATATTTAAACGAATTTATTAATATAGTATTAAATACTGTAGCTGTAACATATATGGTGCAGTGTAGTGTAGAGGGATTATCATGTTTACATTGGAAAAATAAATATGCAAGACAACTGAGTACACTATAGTCGCGGACGCGCAAAAAGAGTGCAGGCCTCTGCGGCCCATTGTTTATAACCGCCACTGTAACAATTGGTACTCAATATTTTACAGGCGTGCTGTCCCCATACCGGTACGAAAAATACCGCTGAATAATACAACGAATTTACATATTATATTGTATGTTGTTTTAACTAAAAGTAAATTATTAATAGAAACTATTTAAAACGAATAACATTATAATCAATTATTCAAAGAAGATAGATATTTGATTTCAAAAAGAATTATCTCATAAATAAGGTTATATAACATACATACCTATTTCTTCATCTGTTTCTAAAGAATACAATAATGTAACATTTTATATTACTAATGTAATATTGATAGCACGTAGTATATATCGTTACATAAAATAAACAATACAATGAAATTATATTATTATATTATATTATTTTCATTAACACCATGATTTGATACATACTTTGTATCACTTTCTCTCTCACGCATCTTTCTCTCTTAAACTCATTCAAGAAAAACTTTTAATATTAGTGTTTTTATTTAATGAGAATGTTGAATTTGTTTGTCGAATAATATCTTTACATAGTTTGGTTGAAGTTCCGTTGAAGATTTGAGCATTAATTATTTCAGTGAGAGTTTGTTAATGTAGTCTAGTACTTATTTTTGATGAAACTCATCCAAGAAAAACTTTTTCGCATTTGTATGTGGAGCTAAATCAACAAACCAATTTTAACTCCAAAGTATGTTGTTCTGGAAAATCATCCTTGGGTACGCATTTCCAAAATTCTTTTTCCAAAGAACTATTTTGGAACTGCAATTATAGAATTTATACTAAACGTGTTGGCCTAAATTTTTTCTCTATACATGAAAATTTTTCCGTCCATTCCGTATTAAAATTACGCGAAGAAATAACTTCTTCATAACTTCGTTTTACACCTCAATCTGAAGTGCTTGGTTTAGTAGATGCCATTTTTACGATCAAACACACGTCAGATACGAAATACTCGGTTATACGACGATTATAATACGACTGACTTTATTATGTATAAATATGTAGTGTACTTACTCGGTAGACCGTTTTCGAAAGTAACTGTAAAAAACACCACGAAAAAAATGATTCGGCTAAAAGCCATGGTGACTTCAATATTGTTATAGTAATACTGAAGTGTAATTTTACATTAGGTATAATTGCAGTTACCGACTGCTATAAAATGTGTCTTGAAGGAAAATTTAAGTTCGGGGACGAGCGAACAACGAACAAAAATATACATTAATACTTGCACAGTCGACTAAACATATTTTGTTGCAAAATAAATATAACACGATTGTATTGTACACATGTTTCTCGTGCGTCATTCCAAACATATTTTATTATTACTGTTCGCAGGCGTCTATTGAGGTGGAGAGTAGCCGAGAGGGAGACACGTCCACCCATCCTGGCACTATCGTACTAGCTATAAAAATTTATATTTTATATTTTTAATTTTAACACAGACCGCACGCATATGTTCGTTATATTCGAATTATTTACACTACATACCGTACGATTATATACATATATTGGCTATTAATTATGGGTACTATTATATACATTTTTACGGTCGTATCATAATATATGTGAAACATTTATAAAATAAAATACTCATCATTTCCTAAATCGTCAACATTTCCGGTAACATATTCATATATATACGTCGTCGCGTCTTCCTATTGTCCACGTAAAGATATCGAATAGAAGACAGCGAGAGACAGCAAAATATCAGACCGATATATCTCGGCCACACGGATCGACGACAATATAACTGATATTTCATGCGTTAATTCGAATAATGACGAAAACGTGTGTAGTACGCCGCGGCAATTCTATCAGGAATTATACGTTATTTTTTTCGAATTTTGATTTTTCTTACCGTACACACGCACGGAAACGATCGCGTTTTCCGTGATTCACGTCGCGTCTCCCGCGTTCATGTTGTGATTCGCCGTATTGTGATACGCGGCAAGTTACACACGTATATGGGCGTGCTCAAGGTGTTGAGTGAGGTTAGGAGGTTCAAACCTTCCCATTGACTTTTGAAAATATATTGTTGTTACATAGTTGACTAAATTCTAGATCTCGTATCTGATAGCAGGCAATTTTCAAAATATAATTATTTTTCTCATCAGTCCTTTATTAATTGATAATAATTTTAATCACAAATGATACTATGGTAATTGCCTAAGCATTAAATACCCAAGGTTATTAGAATAGAATCTATTATTATTATTACTCAGGCTTCTGGAAAATTAATTTGACTTATCTGATAATAACAAGACAAATCATATAATATGAATAACAATAAAAAGAACATTTCAACCCTCTCCCATTCGAAATTCCTGAAATTTTGACACCAAAACTCAAATATTGAACATCTTATTGTATATATCAGCTGTGCTTGCCTTTGACAAAAAATGTTAAAATTACATCAAATTCACTCGTAGATATAAACTTTTTTTAAATATTATTTCACAATACTTATCATTATTATCAACTATCAAGTCGTGTCAACATATTTACTATTATTACTCATCGAATCTCAACAAATAAAAGTATTATGTAATAACGATTTAAAAAACCCAGGAAAAAGCTCTGGAGGGAGGGGGTATGGGAAAGCACTTGCACCCCTTCCCCCTTAAATACGCCACTGATATACTTGTATATATTCCGTGTGACCTTAAACACACGCTTCGCCGGTCGTTATATATTTTACTCCAATATATTGTTGTTCGGCTTGTATACGAGTACGCGTACACGAGTATAATCGCACGTAGGTACTTGTGGACACGCTCATGTCTAACTTGTTATTTTCCAGGTCCCTGATTTATCGAAAATCAATACGTACACGTGTGTATAGAAACAACTTTCACGAACGCCGCTTAATGGTCTCTCGTTATGTAACGTGTGATCGTCTCGATTGTTTTGAAACGATTTAACACGACACAATATAATGTACGTTATCAGGGGCGGATCAACGAAACTGTTTTCGGGGTGCTACAATTATAATTAGTAGATACACACATATATTATACTTTTATATTCTGAGCGGTACGAGGAATATAATAGTTTTACAATGATGTCTGTAACGAAAAAATTTTGCCAAGTTATCAACAACTGAGTTGGTATTCGAAAGTTATATTTGTTATTTTTGAACGTTTACTTTTTGAACACTTGTAATATACGTGACTTATGAACAGTTTTAGTGCTAAACCGTAGGTGTTTTTAAATACAAATTTTCATGAAAACCGCTACGAATAATGTAAATATGCGGTTAGTGTCACAGCTCGATACGAATATGCAAATTTCACCTTGTACGTATTATTTTAGAGTCATAACGTATAATTTGGTAAATTATTACATTTCTGTGTAAATCAAATTAGGTCAGACTCAGTATTCAGTAAGTTTTAGCTCGTTTCACCTATGTAAAGAATATTTCGTCGTGCCCAAACCTAGTTCCTACAGGTCCTGTCCGTACACAAATACTCAAATAAAACCCTAACTTTTCGTGGAATGCACGCTGAAATCAATTTTGCTGTATTTCACTATGATGTTCATTATAACTACAGTCCTTATCCAAGAGTTGTGATTCGTAAAATGGACAGAATGTGCGAATATTGCGATGCACCTAAATGGCTATAATAATACCAGGGGCGCACCCAGATTTTTTTTTTGGGAGGGGCTAAATAAAATTATTTTGTGTTATTTGTGATATTTAATAAGATTTATTTAATATGTACAAAAATAAAAGCACACTTATAATGAAATAAACTTATATTCTAATATATCTTAATATTAATTTTTGTATTTTACGGTGAAGTTATACCTGTAAAAGATTTTTATTATTTTATTAATTTATGAGTATGGTGATTTTTTTTTTTAGATCTTACATTTTAAATAATAAAGTTAAGCCGCCTTGATCCTTTTCTCCCTAATAGTGTCAACACTTCTGATTTTTCAACATCAATTTCTCTGTGAATATTAAGCATAGCTAATCCATTCAGCCGATTCTGGCTCATTGTATTTCTTAAATATGTTTTTATTCTTCTTAAAGTAGAAAATGATCTTTCTATTGTACTGTTTGAAACAGGCAATGTTGAAAATATTTTTAAAAGTATAAAAATAGTTTCAAATAGATTGACATTACATAAGTTTAATGCATCGATTGCATTATGTGGTAATACATGATTTTGACAACGAAATTTTTGGTACCACAAGTCCAACTCAGCTCCTGCAGCATTAACACCATTTTGTGGTATATCATTTTTGTAAAATTATAATAAATTTAAATACTGTGATTTTTCTGTTTGATTAGGAGAATTTCCAGTTGGTAGGAGGCATTTAAAGCTTTTAATAAAATTTTTGTGTTTTAAAAAACGTTCGGTTATATTATTTACAAAAGAATCTAGCCATGGAATAAAAATGGCACGTCTATAATATTCTTCTTCATTTTTTGCGGATACATTGCACCGTTTGGTTTGATTTTTAGTTAGCCTAGGCATAATTATAGTTATTTCTAAAGCATTAGCAATTTCGTTTGCTTCGTTGAAAATAATTTTAAATTTATTTTCAATATTAGTTCGTATGTCATTAAGAATAGATACTACACTATCAACATTATTTAAAATCTCCAAAATATCCAAATCACTCGATTGAAGAATTTTACTGATTGGTAAAGTATAACTTAACAGCTTTTCTAAACATAACAGTGCAATTATAAAACTTGACTGTCGAATCCCACTTAATAGTAAAAACGCATTAGATGATGACTCTTTACAACTCCATGACTGTATTTCTTCTAATGCTGCAACTATAGGTAACAGCATTTGTTTCATTATTATAACAGAATCATGGCGTTCAACCCATCTGGTAGGACAAAGTTGCTTTAATTTCGTTTTATTTGAACCATGAATTGATGTTTCAATATTATGTTGAAGAATATTTTGACGCTTTGGAGTATTAAAAAATGTATATATTTTTTCGATAATTCCTAAAGCATTTCTAATTGGAACTACTTCAGCTACATTTGATAAAGATAAATTTAAACTATGCGAAACGCAATGCACGTATATTGCTGTTGGGTATTTATTGGCAATAAGCGCATGCACACCTTTAAATTGGCCACTCATAGAAGAAGCACCATCATACCCTTGTCCACGTAAAAAGTTTAAATCAATCCCACAGTTGTTTAATGTTTTTAAAAGAACGTCTGCCAAGTTTTCACCTGTTGTAGATTGCACAGGAACAAACTTTATAAATTGTTCAACAATTCTGTACTCATTATTACACATTAATTCAACAAATCGCACACATAAAGAAAATTGTGCTATGGTTGAAACGTCTGTAGTTTCATCAGCTAAGACAGAAAAAAATTTAGCTTTATTAATTTTAGTAACTAATTTTTGAATAATAATTTCATCGCATGCTTCAATAATTTGATTTTGAATATTCCAGCTTATATAAGTAGCATTTTTACCACAAGTTTCAAAATGCTTCTTTAAACTTTCATCGCCTGATTCTATTCTAGCCCTCAATAATGCACGAAAATTTCCTTCGTTTTTCTCGGGCTCCTTTTTTGTATCAAAAACTCCATAATCTCGATACGATCTTAAAGACAAATTTTGACGTCCACATAAAATCACCGTTTTTATAATTGGTTTAAGTTTTTCCTGGTTCTCTAAGGCTTGTTTTTCTGAATCTTTATCAATTTGTTTATCGATTGGTAACAATTTTCCACCCATAATGTCAATAAATGTATCATATTTTAAAGAAACATCTTTATGTTAATTTAAAAGTAAATGTTTTTCAAATCGTTCTAAAGCGTTTTTCCAATTATTAAAACCCATCTTTACTAATTGATTAAGTGCCTGTGAAGAACAGTGACCGGCATATGAAGGAGCAAATAAAACACACGTCTTACAATAGACACTATTTTCTAATTTAGAATACGCCAACCATTTATATTTTGTTAACCAAAATCGATTAAATTTTCTGTTTTGTGTACCTATTTGTTGAGCTTTAAAAATATAACTATTATCTGGAACCCACATATTTTGAATAATGTTAATTTTTTCATGATCACTTATATTTTTGTTTACATACAAAGAAATATCATATTTCGGTACAAAGTTATTACCGTCATTCAGTTGGACATTAGGTTTATTTGATGTAGCTGATGAAGTTGTTGAAGTCGTTGATGAAGAGGAATTTTCTAAGGCGATTGGTTTGTTTGAGGTTTCTGACAGTTCCACATTTGTTGTAGTGTTTGACTGAATTTTAAAATAATTTAATAATGAACCAGAACGAGTACGTTTCTGATTCATTGTATTTAATACCACTTATGAAAAATTATAATAATGAAATAACAAACTCGCGGACAATCAATGACGCCAACTTTTACAGTTCCACGACAATACTGGACGATTATTCAATACAGTGGCGTATCCACAGGGGGAATTTTGGGGATAACCCCCCCCCCCCGCCACATGGACCTATGATAAGTAGATGAACTTTTATATGAAATTGATGATCTCATTATAATCAGATAGCATTATGACGATTTCTAATGCGTTCATCGAATTGGTCAAGCGATAATAGTGGCGATATTCCGTTTAAATAATTAAAAGAAAATAATTTTTCGATCGACTGATATCTGAGAGATTATCAATAAATAGTCATTAAAAAATATACAATATGTAATATGCTAACACCACATATTGTTCCGTACCCGAGCGTATTGCGATATTATTTATCGTGGCAATTGAATTATAATATTTAGAAAATAAGAATAAAGGACAAGGGTCACCGGTATGCCCGTTATAAAGATATATTATATTATTATATATTTAATATTTAATATGATACAGTTTCAATAGTTAATAATTATTTTAATATCAAAATTTAAAGTGGTACCTTATATAATTACAAAAATTTTAGGTCAACTATTTTGGGGGGGCTTAAGCCCGTTAGACCCCCCCTTGAGTGCGTCCTTGAATAATACCAATTTTTTATTTCAGACCGCCTATGTTTATTCAAACATTTATATTCCATTTTATTTGACCATTCAAAAATCGCTATGGAGAGGTTTTACAAAAATACCTTAGTTATAAGTGATTTGAAAAAAGACCGTGAAAATTTTATGAGTTTCGATAGAAATAATTTTCACTTTAACCATTATATATTTAACAGAGAAGCAAATAACTAAAATATTTTCACCGTTATTGCGGGCCATTTACACTTAACAAGTATGATAAAATTTATAATTAATTTATGCGTTAAAATGATCGCTAGTTCTGTTTTCCATTATTAAAATCATATTTTAAAAGTATAGATTATCTAAAATTACATAAATATAGATTAAACATATAAAAAAAAAAAAAAAAAAAAAAAATTGAAATTTAGTACGGTATTTAACTCACAAATCTATTTACGGGTAACTCCGTGAGGGGATGGCTGCGTGCACGCACTTTACAAGCAAGACAACGTCTGCCGGGTCAAACGTTGCCGGTCATTCCACGTGCTACATATGCGGACGAAATAAAGCATGTTTGAAACAATCATACCTATAGCAAAATGTCAATATATTACGCTTTAACATAATAATGCGTGTTCAACTGCAAGATGAACCATTGACACTGTCGTTTTCTGAACAATTGCTCAACATTGGCATTGGAACAGTTTTATGGAAATACACAATGCATCAAATTGCTATACAATTTTTGCAACATGGTAACTTTGATTGAAAGCATATTCCCAGATTTGCGCGCTAATTACATTGATCATGCGTGGTTACGTGAACGAGCTATTATGCGTGGACGCAATTAATTTCAAAATACAACAGTCATTGACGATCCTGACGAAGCAGTCAACTTTCCGGTTGAGTTCTTGAATTCACTGGATTTACCGGAAAAGCCGCCACATATCTTACGATTAAAAACTGGTTTACCAAATCCTTTTGCTTCGGAATTTAAATGCATCTAGGCTATGCAATAGCACGCGATTGGTCATAAAAAAAAATCATGAATAGTGTTCATGAAGCATGATAAAAAACATGAAAACCATTATTCATCAACTCGCATTGAGATAAAAACAAAACAAACTTTATTATTTTTAATATTATGATTCGACATTTATTTCAATACTTTACTTTTTTTACATTAATAAAAATATAACTGTTATGAAAAGGTAAACCATATAAGAGGTGTCGTTTTTACATGCAACGAAATGCACGGGACAGCTAGTATAATATATAATAAAACATAAAAATAAAACTATGCGTACACGTGTGTGAAGTGCCGATAAGTTCATATTATTATTCGTATTTAATTATTAATCCCAATCCCAATTTTTATCATCTTCAGTTGATGTTTCAACGCTTGACCAATCAACCTGTTCTATTTCTGGTAATACTGCCATAGAAACTTCCTTTAACAACACGTCAAATGGTTTCGAAGTTGATGCATTTATTTTTTCTAAAATGAAATACACAAAAAATAAATATAGAAAAAATTATAAAAAAAACTATAAGTTGTTCTTGGATTAATTCATTACTTTTATAGATATGACGATAAACAGAAATGGTTATTAAAATTTGAATAAATAATCAACATTTTATTGTAGATCAATGTCTAATAGTTTTCTAGTTATAATCGTAGGTAAATGAAAATTTTTTGCTTCAAATATTTTTGTAAAATGAATGAATTTTTACATATATCTCAACTATCTAACTATATATAACGTTAAGATAACGAGAAATCTATTATTACTCCACAAGTTTCAAGATATAACCGCAAAACGAATAATCAATGTTTTAGTGTACGTCAGGCTAGTCGCTAACAAGCAATTTTCAGATGCACGATAGTTTAATCATGTGAGTGTCTCCAATGATTTATGACAATGTGTTCACATGCAACTAATCAGTTTGACTAACTAATTAGTTTGTGTTTTGTTACAAATCAATTGGTTACGCAATTACATGCAACTGTTTTGTGTCGTTTACGTTTGAATGTGTCTCAGTTCATTTGCAACTAAACAGTACACAAACTCGAACATGAACAAGAGTACAACAAGTTTAGTGCAGCAAAGTAATTTGTGATTGTATTGTATACTCGAATATTAATTAAAACTAATCAATTATTAAATCGTAAAAACTGAATTTAACAAAATTTACATTGGAAATAACTAACAAAAATATATTTATTACTGTGTATAATAATAATATAGTATAATAATAAGTTCATATTTTCTACTTAAATTGCCTACTAAACCGATTTTGTTAAAATATAAGAGTATTGTATTATTATGAAACAACTTATTTATTGTATTGTCAACATTTTTTTTTATAATCGTTTTAATTTCAAATTTTGACGAAATTTCGTAAAAACAACGAATTATTTCGTAGTTAAAAATGCGTAAAAATTGTTCATTAAATAACTTTAACTTGAAAATTTTTCCGATGAGAAACAATGTAATTTACATTGCTGTGATAAAAAAATATTAAAACTATTGTATTTCTATTCAAAAATTTGCAAATGATGGTGATTAGGTGGAAAGTCTTATCCAAACGATTCAAAGTAAACCTCCAACATACAATACTAAATTACCAGAGCATTGAGATCAGAACTGAGTTTCGCGTCTTTGGAGTGAAATATATGAAACAATGTATCTTGATAAGTGATGAAAGGTCGTATCAAATTTAGAAGATCATCAAAACTTTTAACACTCATACGATAATAATTACATAATTTAAGTGGATAAGACTGTAATTCATTGTTAAGGTAATAAAACTGTCGTTTTAAAAATCGCTGTGACATTATTGCGTGTACCCAATGCTTCTTCTTTTTTCTTTTTAACTCGAGAGCACACACTGCACTAGTCTCGACTAAATCCAAGATGCGATTAAACAATCGTTGTATCATGTGCGTGCACCTAGCGACATACGATAGTTTTGTTGCTTATGTGAGCGCGGTTATGATCAAACTGTTACGCAACTATCGGATAATTGAAAATTGCCTGTCAGCGACTAGCCTCACAAAATTGTTCGATGTTTTATTAATTATAATGAAATTAGAAAAATAGCCAAATCAATTTTAAAATGGATCACCATCTACATTAGGTTGAGAATTTGAAGTATTTCCCTTTTTCATTATACGTAATTCCACCATAGGAGAGTTTACATTATCACAAAACTCTTGCGGGGATTGTGCATTTGTGTTTTCTAAAAAGAAAAAAAATAACAGCCATAATTACAAAATAAATAATATTTTTTTTGGGTTAATTCATTACTTGTATAGATATGACGACCAACAGAAGTAGTTATAATAATTGTAATAAATAGTCAACACTCTATTGTAAATTAATGTTATATAGTGTCCTAGTTATAATCGTTATAAAATGAAAATATTCTGCCTCAAATATGTTTGTAAGATAAATGAACAATTTACACAAATCTCAACCAGTTAACTAGATACAACGTCAAGATAACGAGAAATCTAATATCACTTCACAAGTCACGAGTTATAACCACAAAACGAATATACAATTTTTCAAGTAAAAGATAAGTTAACGTTCTAAAATTGTTCAAAGTTTTATTAGCTATAATGAATTGAAAAAGGTTGTCAATTTGATACTAAAATGGAAAATTACTAATGTACGGTCGTCGTTTATTATCGTTTCTTAATTATCATTTATGATTATCGTATATCGACGACCTTTGGGCGTTCACGGTAGATATCTACCCACACCGCATCATCAGAACTCCACCAGTCACGCAATGTGATTCAGCGAATGCGTTATTGTGTGAATTAAATGACGACCGATCCGACCAGCGTTAAACATTAATTGTACAGTTAAAAAATGTATATTTATGCGTTTCGTTCATTTCGTAATAAACACAGGACACAAGTAAAAGAAAAATAGAATGGCGTTTATTTTTCGTAACTAATTCTTAGCTACCGTACAACTAATAAACAAAACAAAAATAATAATATTTATATAAAAAAATTTTTTATTATTCTAAATTATAAATCGTAGGTATAATTGTTTTTAAATTATTTGTTAATCATGGTGTGGGGGAAATACACATAAATTTCTTCAATTTCGTGGGTTTCTGTTTATTAGTTGCAATCGGCTAAATACACGGTGGCATTATTTATTATTTACCAACTACTACAGACGTAAGGACACATAAAAATAATATTATTTAGTATTTAATATTGTTATCGACTGAACGCATTTTAATTATTTGACAATAATTATGTTATACGGAACACAGTTAATTTTCCATACTTATCTGTGATGTGATAACTTCATCCATGTATAATATGTAGTCCCTGATCACAGCTATTTAAATGTATAATTTTATACTTTATTCATTTTATAGAAACATGTAAATTATTAAATAATAATTACTGATGAAATTTAAAATGTACACAAGACGTAATTATTAATTAAATGTATGTGATATATGATTATTTTTTTTTCAATTTTATAAAGTTCTTAGTAGTATAAAATGATTTGTTCTTATTTGAAAACGAAATATCTACATTAATAGTTACATAAATATGAGGACGTCTATAAAAATATATATTTGACCAAAACTGTTTTATATGAATTCGGAATATTATTTAAGGAAATGTTCAATAATTTTATTGTTTATAATGAATACCAATATAGGTAATAAATTTAAATATTCTGCATCACATTTACTACGTATTAATTACAACAAATTTTTATCTTAAACTGAAATTCAATCATCATTAAATATTCTATGGTTGTATATTCAGAATAAGAGTAGTTATTATTTCAAAACAAAATATTTAAAAATAAATAACTTACCGTTTACATACACATTATTACAATAAACTGTAAAAAAAAAAAAACAAAAAAAAAATGATATACTTTTATAGTGGAATATAAATTTATTTGTTATTGATTTGTATTAAATTCATTGAAAGTTATGATATTTCACTCAAAACTGCAGTATGAACAACAAATACCATTACTGATACTACTTATTACTGATACTATATATTTATTTTTGTATTGTACCCATATTCTTACCCATAAATGGGCATAAACTTATTTTACTATGTAAAAATAGCTGGTCTCGACCATATATAAGTGGAGTCGAAACACAAATAATTTGACAGTTCTCAACCTTCTCTCGTTGTGCTTCGACGCTATTCCAAGACCCACCCAGGGCAGACTTGGTCAGTTTTCAGCACAACGAGGAACCATTTTTTAATCGTTTCGCTAATAATAAATGTCATATAATTTTCGCGTACACAGTGTTTATTTCTTCCTCTTTTGATATTACTTGTAAACCTCGTTTCGTAGTGATCGTTGATATTACGTCTTTCCACACAAGGACTTGATCGTTCACATCAGGCAGAATTATCTTGGAATACCTGTCAGTACTTATGTTCATTGCGCATGTAGGGAAAGCTAATAGTCGGATATTCTTCTGGTGAAGGTCGTCAGTGGGGAGTGTGATATCAACATCACTGGGAAACTAGAAATTTGTTTAACTTCCCACGTCTTAATAGTTAACGTTCATGTCGTCCGGGTAGTAAATTCAATTCTCCTATCAGTTATTTATGGTCCTACGGTCGTCTGGTAGTAATTTACGTAATATCAGACTGTTAGGTTTATTTAATATTAAATTTGTAATAAGAATATATGAAATTTTAATTTACTATCTACACGTGTAAAATGCATAATCAAACAATTATTTGATTTTTACGTGTTTTATATTATTTATTATAGGGAATTAATTATAAATAATTTTAAACGTTTACTGTAATTCTATCATCATCAAATATACTGAGGTTGTTTATTCAGTATCGGAATAATAACTATTTCAGAAGAGAACATTTAAATATTTTTAACTTACTTCCTTTTTTTCTATATGCTTTTGAAAAAAACAAAAAAAAATTATGTACTTTTTTAGTGAATTATAAATGTATTTGTTTTTTTATTATATTAAATTTATCAAAAAGTTGTAGGATTTCACTCACAACTGTTTTACAAGTTTGATTTTGGTACATGTTTAATATATTTTATATATACGAACAAACTATTTCAATAATGATTTTATTTTATCTAATGTAAAATGTCTTCATCTAATGGAGAACATTTCAAAATAAGAATATTTAAATGTGAACAAAAAATTAATTTAAAAAAATTGGCATCTGAGAACTTCCTGTATTCATTTTTTCTGACCATATCATAGATATTGCATAGCATTGGACAATAAAGTTATGATTAGTTATGATTTAACAAAATATTCGTTATGTTTTAAATTTGAGTTACATTTAAATTTATTTATTTATTTCTTTTGGAATGAGAATATATAAAATATTTATTTACTAACTACATAAGCTGAATGCATATTTAAAAAATGTAGCAGCTGTCTTATCTAAAAAAGGAAATATTTCTCTTAATACAATTAGGTTCTGACGATCATTGTAAATATATAAAAGAAAATTTATTTCTCACTTAATACACTCATTAATTTTGATTATTGTAAAAGTTACAAATGGTTAGAATATGATTATAATATTATTCGACCCTGCAGTACACAAAAATATATATACACACAAATTACATACCATCGTCATTTATTTTAAGGATCTCTAAATATAATTGTTTTATTTTTTAAACAATACTACTTGAACTATTTAACATCCAAAATTTGAACAAGTGTTAAATGCCAATGTGTGTCAAATTACATATCACAATACAATTAATTAGGGCTAGGATTTCTATGCATTTGCATGTTTTTTTCCGTAAATGCAAAATGATTGGTTATGAGAAATGTCCCCGATTTGGCTTATTTTCGATTAAATAGTATCATTTTTTTTTATTTTGCATATTTTGAACATTATGCATATAATTTTATATATATACATTTTTGAGAATCTTGTTAATTTAAATGATAATTATTTAATGAACGTCTATAATTATTGGGTTATTTATTGAATTGTTGTAAATATACTACCTATCTAATCTTATCTTGGTCAAAAGGCTGCTAGGATTATCTACACATTATTTAATGACGTATATTGTGAGACACTACAGAAGTATTTCATTTCATTAGAATGATGTGTGTGGCATATGGGTACGGATATTTATAATTAATAATTTTTGTGGTTTTAATAACAGTACTATATTTATAAAATGCCGAAAGTTCAAAGTGAAAGTACGAAATTATGATTATTCGTTGAAGAATTTTACAATAAAGTTTTTAAATACAGATGGTAAAATAATATATTGTATTATTTGTGATCAATCTGTGCCAGTAACAAAACGTTTTCAAGTAGTACAACATTTAAATACAAACAAGCATACAAAAAAAACTAATTTAAAAGCTAATTTAAAAAAATTAATTCATCAAAAATACATTAGAAAACCAAAATAAACAATTAAATTTTCCTCTAGATTTACGTCAAGCAATTTTAGAATTTAATATACTTTTATGGAATTTAAATAATCCATCATTTAAAAATTCTTTAGAAAAATATACTGGTAAATGCGTTCCTGGCCAGTTAAGGTACGATAAAGTATGTTTTTTTGATTCTAACGCCGCGCCATGTATGGTAAAATTCGCCGATTCCTTAACTATGTTATTCCTTAATTTAATTCATTTAACATGTTTGGCACATAGAATTTAAAGAATTAGCTAATGTTTACGAAATGAATATTCTGCTGTTGATAAATTAATAGCGATGGTTAAAAATTGTGTTTTTAAAAGCTCACAGCCGAATTACCAAACTACGTGAATTATTCCCGGATTTACCTTTACCACTCCAACCAATTATAACTAGATGGGGAACATGGTTACAAGCAGTAGAATACTATTCAAATAATTTTGATTCAATAAAATCCATAATATCACATTTAGACGTGAAGCAGAATCAATTAAAAAATCAAAAGAATCGTTTGAAAACATACAATTAAAAAATGATTTAGCCTATTTAAAAAGTAATTTTTGTTTTCTCACCGAAGCAGTTACTAGCCTAGATAAAAGTACTCTTATATCTCTTGATGACGACTTAAATTGTTATTTAAGTCTAAAAGATAAACTGTATAAATGTTATGGAGAGTAGCAGTATTGGTTAAAACTAAATTGGACTTGATACTAAAGAAGAATAAGGGATTCAAAACGCTTTTAAAAATTTGGAGCATTATATACAGTGAATATGAAACAGAAGAAAAAGATATTAATATTACTTTAAATCCGCGACAAGTCGTGTCATTTTAATATGCTCCAAAACATCGTGCGATGTGGAATGGAGTTTCAGTCAATATAAATCTTGCGGTACCGACACTCGACCGATGGTGGGCCGAGTACGTAATCTAACCTCACGCTATGTAAAGGTTTTTAAATTCAAATTATACATGGTGGGGAAAAAGGTATGCCCAGGTTTCGGGTAGCAATAAAAATGAAACTACTTGACTTAGAGAGATGATTTTTTTTTTTATTGGATTTGTTAGTTCAAACAGTTTTTTTCATGTTGTTTTGTAAATGACATCCGAAAGACGGAGGCTTTCAGCAGCGATATACTGACGCAGTCGATTTCGGAAACTTCTGGCAGTTTTTCGGCACATCCCAATTTGAATAGCGTTCACCTCCTCAATAATTCTGGTCTTCAGTTGTTCAAGGACGTGGGGTCGGTGCTTGAAAACTTTCTCCTTTAGGTACCTCCACAGGAAAAAATCGCACATGCTCAAATCGGGAGAGCGTGCAGGCCACCCCACATCAACCCTGTGAGAGACAAGACGACCGGGGAAAATTTCTCTCAATTTTCCCATAGAAATGCGGACTGTATGCGCTGTAGCGTCATTTTGCTGAAACCACATGGCCCCCAGGTTGAACCCGTCACTCAACTCCTGCAGTCGAGGCTCAAAAAAATTCTCCAGCATGAAAACATAACGTTAAGCTGTAACTGTCACGGTACGGTCATTCTCCTCGAAAAAGTAAAGACCAATGATCCCAAATTGGGATATGGCGCACCAAACAGTGAATTTTGGTGAGTTTCTTCCAAAGCACGAACCCAACGTCTAATTGTCTTTCCATTGGGAACCGAAACGTTGCGCGGAATGTTGAAACGCAAGCGCATGGCTCTCTGGGTGGCGATGACGGAACGACCGTTTTGCAAAAAAATGTCGGCTACAAAGCCACGATGCTCTCCGGTCCAAACCATTATGCGTACTGAAAACGGTAGAGCATAACGGTCACAATGAGACCCCGCCCTCCGCTCAACTTCCCCCACAAACCGCACAACAGCTGTTTGAAACCCGAGCATACTTTTCGCCCCACCCTATACAATACACTTAAAATACATTGACTTATACTAAAATTGATGGACCAAATGCGCATTTTATCTGCCACCACAATGAAGAATTTTACCGCTATAGATACACGACAGGCCACATAGAATCACACAGGACCACCACGTGACACAGATGTAGAACTGCCGGTAAGACACCTTAAAATGAATGAAATATTAGTTAGGCTCCAGCTAAGCCTTGAAACGATAATTACCAGTTGAAAACAAATTCATGAAAACAAAAACCAACAAAATGACAAACGTGGTTTTTATCCAAGCCAACGACGAGGCACGACGAACATGAATACAAGTGCTCACACGAACGGCCGAAAGAAGAAGAAAAAAAACAGCACAAAAGCTTTAACGTGCTCGGACATATTTAACACGAATTATGAACTCTTTTCAGTATCACCACACACGAAGAAAACACACGAATTTGGAGAATTCGGTGACACTGAGACCATAACTAAACAACTAAATGAACATACGCGACTATTAATGCATGAACACTGCGGCGGGCTGCGCGCGGCAAAAAATGATAATTCAAACCTGATCGCAGCGTGAACAATAAATTTATTCTTCGATCCAAACGCTGGTCGTTCATATTTTAATATTTGCAAACAAGATATCATAATAGCATGTACTATTATAAAGTAATATTTAATATAATAATAACAAATTATGATAAATAATAATTCTAGAAATAATAAAAATTTGTTTTTGTATATTTTGGTAAATAAAATGCATATTTTACAACTTTTAATGCATAGAAATCCTAGCTCTAATAATAATAAACAATCAGACATTTTTTGTAAAGTATCAAATTTTAATTTAAAGAAGTTTAGATTAAGAAGAAGTAAAGGTTACTTTCGATTTATTAATATTCTCTAAAATTATGTATAGTTTGATAGTATAACTGGTGAGAACATATTTTTTAAATAAAATCATTAATGTTTCACATATTACTTTTGGTATACTATTAAATATAATTGTACGATTAACAAAGTGTACGATAATTATAAAATACATTACTAATATAACATTACCGTAAAATTTTAACATCAATTCATTGCAGTGATTACTTTTAAAAAATTCTAAATTAATGTATCATAAGGTTATTAGACTTACACTATTAATTCTGAGACAATAATTTGTTTATTATATGTAAACGCATTACAATAATATGCAAACTCTATGACTTCACGAATATTTAAAAAATCATTTGAGTTTAATACTGGATTGTTTTAAACATTAATCGAATCCAGTGGAAAAATATCTTTCGCAAGTGTTTACTAATTTATTCATTCAAGGCATACTGTTCGCGCCCAGTGTTGGTCATTCAGAGGGGGAGGTGAGGGGGATATATCCTCATGACCTTTTTGTTAATATGTATTAGTTTTAACAATATGCTGTTTATTAAATATTTAATAATAATAAAAAAAAATTTTATTAATAAATGTCCATTGGTCGTATTACTTTCATGTAAAGTAATTCAAAATGACCTACATATTGTATATATCCTAAAATTCTGGAAGGGGGAGAGTTACCCTCCTACATTTGCTCCTGCAAAAAATGAAGTATTTAATGAATTAGCAAAAGAAGAAATAGATTTAATAATTTAATATTTGTCGATGTGTAATGTTGTAAAACAAATCTTCTTTAATAAAAAAAAAAAAAAAAATTTAATAATAGTAAAATTATTTAATAAAGTGATATTTTATGTTTAAATTATGACTTATGTTTTCAATGATCAAAATTCATGTTAAAAAATCAGCCTCATCCTCATCCTCCCCATGACTTAATATTTTGACCACCACTGTTCACGCTACAGATACCAAAGAACATTTCTTAATTGTTAAACTTGACATGTTATGATTGTTATTATTATAAATTTATTGTTAGTTTATTTCCGTACTCTTAGAATTTCTGGTTATTTTCTTTATTTTTCGCCCTGTTAAAATTAAGAAAATACATACGCGTCGTATTATTATTATTATTATTAAGAATAGTATTGATATTTTAGGTCAAATAGTTTCGGGACCATCGTCGCGGATGTTTGGTTTGTAATTTGCTGTTGTAAAATTTATATTATTTCATTATTTTTTTATATAAAACTATTATTGGCATTTCGTGCGAGGAGACTGTCGTTCAGGAATCAGGTTTTGTTTTTTGATTCTCATGCTTATATTCTTTACACTTTTATCTTGTACTGAACTTTGAAGTATTCAATTTTTGTTCGTTTTTTTTTCTTTGTACCTTCTAATATTGCACAGAACAATTTTCTCCTAAAGCGTTTATTTTGTTGCCAAGAACAAATTTGTGTGGGTAAACACATACGTTTTTAACAAAACTAAAATAGTATTAAAATAATGGTAAGATGAACCTTGGCTTCTCCCGGCCCGAAAGCAGGGTAATGACCGTGATCCTTTTTTTAGCACGCGGTGTTACTCAAGGGACACTGCAGAAGACGTCTCGACTAAGAGCAAGTCGTCGGATGAGACGCCAATCGACGTGGTGTCAACCAAACCCGATTAGTCCGACAACTTGTACCGCATTTACATCGATAGACACGGTTTGTTCAACGGCTTCACCATCGTAACAAAACCCAACCAGTACGAATCCAACCACAGGATCACGATTGGACCCATGTTGTAATGACCACGAAGTTTTCTACCTGACGGGGCATTAACGACACACGTACTACTGTTTTTGCACGCGTTAACAGTTAAACATGCGTCGAGCAACATTCGCCTCTAATCCTATCCCCTTTCAGGACTTAAAATGACACCAAGCATAAGTTGCTCGGGGTCTTAGACGCCAATGTCACTCACGGCCGAATGTAGCACGAGTCTAATTCTCAATTCCTGGGGCCACCGCCTAAATGGGAGACTTGTTGCTTTCCCACCTATCTCGATCAGTACGGTAGATCTGGCTCGCCCCCCCCCCCTCCTTACGTGTCGATGATCCGGTAGCGTTGGGCACCACACCAGCCCCGGATCGTGCGCTGCACAACGCTACACCCACTAGAGGAATTTTTCTCTCCTGGCCCACCTCCCATTTTCCAGGTGCTGGACGCCGTATCTTGAACCGTGCTACGGAAAACCCATAGTCTGCGGCCACTTATTTAAATATTCGTGGCTGTCCTCATGACGGGGAACGCTCCGTTATCGAACAGTTACGGACATAATAGCCCGAATAATCCCGAGTCTTTTTTGGGACAGAGAGTTTCCTTCCTTGTCTTCGCCAAAAAAGCTACTATACAATAATGGTAAGATCAGTATTTATTTGTTAGTGATTTATCCATATTTTTAATTAATATTTATACGATAATATTGAACACCTACAATTTTAATTAATTATGAATACAATCAAAAGTTTTTAAATCGTATTTTCAAAAATGATATTCTTGAAATGTTAACTTTTCTTGTATAAAATTGTACAAATATTTATATTATATTTATTGTATAAATATCAACGTCGTAACAGATTAAAAAAAAAAAATACGTGCTTTCTGGGGCTTCAGAACACCATGCCTCTGGATCTTTAACCTCGCTGAGTACTGAAATTTGTATAATTTTATTTATAATCATTTGATTTTACAATTTTTTTTAATGTAGAATACGTTTTGTCTGAGCACGCAATAAAATAATTGGTCATGCACAAACCCTGATGAGAGGGCGTCACTCGTCGCCTAGTTAACAAGCAAGTTGTTGTTATGGATGACTTACTACCATAATATTCTGTGTACATTTTTGGTAATGAGTCAAACGAATGTTTGTTTTTAACAAAGACATTCAAATTAAATTAAGTAAAATTGATTAGGACGTAATAATATTTATACTTTATCATGATTGTATCTACAACATCGACTATTTCAAAACAACTAGTAATGACTAAAAGAAAACAATTTTGAATATGATTATATGCTAAATAAATATAAAAACATTCGCTGAAACACGGATGAACGATCGCGAGCAGACCACATTTCAAATTATATCGATGTGTTACTGAATTCAAACGAGAAGTTCTTCCACCTGGAGGAAGACAACAAGATAATTTCAATACCACAAATATTGATGAAATTCGATAAAGATCTGTTAAAATTGAAGGGAAATTTAAATGGAAGTAAAATGGCGTGTGAAGAATATTTTTTCTATAGTGTAAATTTTATAAACGGGTAGAGAATTTTGATGTTACGTTTTATTTTCCCCGAATAATAACATGCCCGATACCAAATAACTCCTCTTAACAATTTTACTAATGTAAATGGCCAGTGCTACTGAAGAATTACGGGAAAAATGATTTGAAACCATTCCGTTAATTCTAAGTGGAGATTTCAATCTATAATTTAATGGAGGAAACCAGCAACTTTTATAAAAAATATGTTGGGATTACAGCTCAAAACAAATCCTCAGATATCTACTACTCGAAATGATTTTAACATATACATGACCTTTAGAGACGGTCGACACAAAATTTACATTCGTTTTTTCGGTTATTACATTCTGTAGTTATATATTAAAATATTATTATTTTTTTGATGTATAAAAATTAATATTGTCTATAATAAATGTCTTACTAACTAATTATTAGTATTGTTATCATAATTTATTTTTTAAGTAATATTTAATATATGGTTGTATTGATTATTATTGTTATTAATATTCATAATCAAATAATAAACCATTTTTTTATGATTGTCACATATGTCAATATTCTCCAACTTCCTTCCTATACATTAATGTACTTTAATTTAATTGCAACAAAGATACATACATAAAGTGCCTGCTGTGTAAAGTTGATTTATAAATTGATTGAACACCCCTGAAAAATTCATATTAAAATGTTTAATCAATTTTATCTACACTGGAAAACAAGATCATACAGTATTAAACATTTTTAATAATGTTATTATACCACATCTGTAAAATATAATACGTTATTACTCATCATATGAATAAAAACATATTATGCACTTTCGGTTAAACAGTATAAGGATTTTGAGTTATGAAACTACCTGTATTGTTATTTAAATGATTCATGTCGACGGATAAGCCTGATAAAAAGTGTGTATGTTTAAGTACAATTTTACATACTTTGGTTATAAAATATCAAGGATGGACACCAACAATTTAATAAATCGAGTCAAGTTAATTATTACGTACAAACTCAACTAAGTAATGTTGTGTATTTTTTAACTTAAAAACTTATTAAAATTGCATTTTGTTGTATAAAGATAAGTTTATATTAATTTAAAAAATACAGTTAATACTGAATACTACTACTTCTAACAAAAAAATAGCTAAAATACTAAAAATTGTAATAAAAATATTACTACATAACTTGTTTTAAATATGCAGAAGTTGATTTTAAAAATAAAAACGCTAACTTGATACGGAAAAATTTATTTACACGTGTACAAATAGGTAGAGAGGTCCAACCTCATATACCTCCTATCTCAATACCACGTCAACAAGAAAGCGAATCACACTAAAACTGATGACGGTCGAAGCCGTACATTTGTTCTTATAATCTATAAGTATGATCTTTTAATGACATAGTGTACGCATGCACTGATCGGTGGCAATGGGGTGCGTCTCCGAGAATGTTCTCGACCGTTATTCATCAACCATAAATGTAATAACGATGAGAGAGGCGGTTAAATAGATACGGATTTTCGTATCTATTACTGTCTTCAAACGTTAGGAAATTATGAGTATCTATGAGTATTTTATTTAGAAGGCTGAAGGAGTGTTACGATCAGTCCGAGTTATACGTGTACATAGATTTCAGTAGATATGTAGTTCCATTTATACAGGTGTTCGTGGTGTTAAATATAATAGATTTTTCAATATTTCCAATAGTATTCCTAAATGTAACGAAAGACTATCAAAAATCGTAAAAGATCTAGATTTCATGTTTTCTATGAACACTGCTTTAAGAATTCTATCACAAATAAAGACGTTTCGACGAGGAACTTTAAATGAAACGGTGTTTTTATATGTGGAAAATTAAAATATATGTAATTTAAAAATATCGTATTTAGGCAATTGGGAGTTTCAAGAAAAAAAATTGACGATTATATTTCTTAAAGACGTTTATAATAAACTTTTTAATTATTAAATATTCATATTTTAAACGTCTAACGTTTATTTAATTAATTAAGGAATAGAGTTTCGTGTATAATATAATTCTTTCCTTCCATGTAGTTTGACCATTTCTGATTTTACCGAAAAATATGGTTTTATTTGAGTTTCCATTATCTTATGATTATTAATTTTATGATTTATCATTTCATGTCATAAATAACATTAATTTAGATTGAGAGTATTCAAAGGTACAACAATGCACGTGTTGTGACCGAAAATTAATTTAATTACTTTTGTAGGTGCAGGAGATGTATCTTTTCTAGCATAGGCGATCCTCCTCACCAATATGGGCGAATAAATAATGAAAATATTTACAAATATAGTGGACTGTATATTACAAGAAAAAATAAATAAAATAAAATAATAAAATAATGCACCACTTATATTGTACGGTTATGGTGACATGTGACATGTGGAGCTGGGACCTATAATTATAAGAATTTACAACAATAAAAAGAACAAGTGTGACTCTGCACACTCAGAATGGCACCACTAACCGTACTGGACGACAAAACACACGAACAATTCACCGTCTTCTGCAGTCGGACAACGCAATACAGAAAACCACGTTTTCCACACACAACATAACTGGTTAAAGTGACCAGCCAATTGGGGAAAACACAAATTTATGAAAGGCAAATAATATGCTTGAACAATAGTTATCAGTATGCTGCTTCACAAATTCATAAGGTCAACGTGGTTTTCACATTATGATTGCAACGGTACACTGGACTCACACAACACTCTCCTTAGACGGATGGCCAACGAAAAAGAAAGATTCGCATGATACAAATTACAACAGTCAGTCATACACTTAATGGAAATTAGAAGCAAAACATCAGTGCCACTCATAACACAATTACATAACGATACACTAAATAAGTGACACTGAAAGTTGATATAAACTTATGATTTGGCCATGAATTTGAAAATATTAATGATTCGCCGTTCAGATGCTAACATCACAGAATACACAGAAGGGAAACTATTTTATTTAACATGGGCTATTAAGGGAAATGATAAAAATGTGTGCGCCATGTCTAGAAATTAAACGTGCAGCCTCGCACTGGTAAATTCCCGTTTTCCTTAATATCGTGCAACATTTTTCATTCAGTTTAATTTCAAAAATCATTACAATCAAACAATAATACTGATTTATTTTTTTTAATTTGTCTTTTCACTATCAATTAAATAACAAAATTTATGAAAAGGAATTTTTGTTGTAATTATCATTATGTAGTTGATACCAGCTTAAGTCGATCAACCAGAAAAAATTCACACGTTGTTGATTACAATACAAATTATAAATAAGTAAGTTGAGCGTGATGGTTTAAGTGTAGTGGTGCTATAAATTGTGCAAAGCACTTCTAGAATCTTCATTTAATGTTTTTTGTTTAAGCATACTTCAGTAATTAGTCCACGCAAAGAAAACTTATACTTGTAATTTCTTTTACAATACTGTACTGGCAAGTGGTACAGAGCACCTACAAACCACAGAAAACATAAAAAAAGGAAAATATCTGATTACTGGCATCACTGTTAATTTTAAGACATGGCGGACTGTTTTTTGATAAACCTTTAGTTTGATAAATAAATTTCATTTATTCTGTGGTTTCACTTTTGTTTATTCTGTGACAACATGCCGAAAATAGACGAACGGATTATTATAGAAACTATTAATATGATCAATGACGTCATTATTTGTTGTTGTCGAATTTGATTGTTATCAAAAAACGCAATTTAAATGGCTAAATTATAGACATATAATTTATACTAGAAAAAAGAGCCAGTTATTAAACCATGGTAAAACAAAACATTTTTTTTTTTTTTTGAACATACGAACGTTTACGACTGGACTACTCACTTTTTTTATTATTATAGAGCATTTTAGGTTTTGTTATAATAAAGAAATTTTATATTTTCAGTTAAGTTAAATTATCAGCTCCGCTCCCCCCCTCCCAAATAAAAATTCTAAATACGCTACTGTTTCATTAGAATGCCTATAAACTTTAAAGCAGTGGATTAAATAATATACAAGTTTAACTCGTAAGTAATAAGAGAAACATATAGGTAATATACATACTCACAATATTAATAATAATAATAAACACACTAATAATTTAATAATAATAATAAAAGAAAAAATTAAAAATTAGTTAATTAAATTTTAATTAAAATAAAAACAAAACAAAAATAATTTAAATATATGAATGATCAAACATTGAACTTGAACTCACATTTAAGAAAGGGTATGGCCTACGCTATGCAACAGTGTCACCAACTTTTGAAAAACCGATTTATTTCTGGCTCTAGGAGCATAGAGACCTTACTTTTGGGACACGTCGTGTATAATAAGTTATAATTTATATCTTCTAATGTATCGAAATGAACTACTTCTATTTCAATAGTCTTATTGTGTGATGATTTCAAGTGACTTATCTATTCAGTCATCGAAACAAAAGATTTAGAACAATGTTCAAATGAACATATAATATTTAAACTTCACTTTTTTGACATTTTATGTCTTTGCTTTGGCACACAACCGAAAAAAACGTTACCGCTTCGCATCACGAAATTATAGTTGCTACCCAACCAAGTGTGTAGGTGTAGGTCTGTGTGTGTGCGTATGTGTGTGTGTGTGTGTGTGTGTGTGTGTGTGTGTGTGTGTGTGTGTGTGTGTGTGTGTGTGTGTGTGTGTGTGTGTGTGTGTGTGTGTGTGTGTGTGTGTCCCAATAAAATGTCCCAATGTGTTGCAGACTCGTATGCAAGCATTTTTCTATTAATTTGGCTCTCCACATTAGCTAGAACACTATCTACTTCTCCTATGATAACTGAGACGTTCTGTACTAGGTCTTTTTAACAAATTTTAATGTGACAAATTAAATTGAGTTTAAATTTGAAAGATTCTTTACAATAATTACAAAAGTAATTTATTTAAAATGAAACTATGTTTTGTATGCTTATGTTTATTTAATCCAGATATTGAAGCATACGTAAAATTACAAAACTCACAAATTTACATTTTAGATATTATAAAAAAAAAATATATAGATATAAATACAAAATATATAAATATATAATACACGGTTTTTTTTTATTGAATTCCGATATTAAGCTACACGTAAAATGAAAAAACTTGCAAATATACATTTTAAATATTACATAATAAAAAATTAAGCTATAAACAGAAAATATATAAATATGTATGCGCGTTAATAATCAAATTTAATAACAACAAATAATGACGTCATGGATCATTTCAATAGTTCCAACAATGATCCATTCGTGAAAATAACGCGAGATACACTGGGCAGTGATAGTGCAATCGGTACTCGCCGCTAAACTGCCAGACGACGTTGCCTCAGCTAACACTGACCCACTACGACAACACAGTGTATCAGCGTTAAACATAATTACTAAAAACAAGTACTACTAAACAACTTTTATTCCATATTTTTAAGGTGAAGACAAATAATTTTTACATTAAATTTTGCTAGACTTATTAATATAAAGATATATCGTTTTTTAAATTACTCACTCGTATGTCTAAATACACATTCGAAAGCTTTAGTACTACTCCAGTTCACTACAAAATAAAAGTACTATAATTCATAAGCTTTAAGGTGTATATTTATATACTTATATTACACTACGTTGGTAAATATTAAAGAGTTGATAATTTTCTAAGTACTAAGTATCTATTTTGTATAGATCAAGACATATCAGAAATATTTCAAAATAAATGATATAACATACTATCAAGTTTATGTTGATTTTCGAGAGCGTCTAGATGATTTTTATATTTAACGTTAAAATGTATCAATAAATATTAATATAAATAAGAATAATTAATTACAACAGTATTAATTTATTTTGTCATCACAATGAATGTAATTGGGGATATAATGGATAGGTTTAAATTTCGTGCTATACTTGTGGGCAATTTTATTTTATACGAGTACTGTAAGTTCAATTTTAGTTATGAAACATTCGTATAATATTGACAGTGTGGTGACGGTTATATAACCACATTAGAATTGCATTGAATACCATGACCGAAAAAAGTGTCTTCTATGGATATTGAAAATATATTATTAATACATCAATATAGGTACATCAGTTCAATCAAAATACTTACCTTTACAAACTTAAAAATTACAACAAAATAAAGTATTATTCGTAGGACTGGGAATTTAATTACCTAAAGAAACGAGTAAAATGTTCAATAGAAAAAAAATGAATTGATACCTTCAAAATTCGAAATATATATAAAAATATGTTTTAAAAAGTTAATAAAAATTTAAAAAACTAAACAAATTTTTTAAGATAATTTTAGGTACTGTAGTTGAAACATTGTTCGTGCAATAGTGTAAATGGCAATGTTTATATTTAACGATTAAATGTGTGAGGCGACTGAGTACACTAAATATTAAAACCGATTACACCTTGTGACGGTGTACAGTTTTATAGAAGTTACAGAACAGGAACAACGAATCACTACACCGTTTCGTTATGGTCTGTACGTAAACAGTCAATTTATTATCCATAATGAAAATTGAAATATTTATGGCGATTGGTGTATATTTTATGGACTGAATGATGAAAGTTTTACGGCAATAATTGCACGTATGCATAATATACGGAATAGACGGCTTAAAAACGGTTCCGGTACGCCACGTTCGTTGGTTGAATTCCAATTATCATAAGATCATATTTATATAAACGCGTAAAGTAATCGAGGGCGGTTCACGTGCTAATAAACGTAATCACGCAATCACATGTACTTTATTTAAAAATGTAATCGCGTCGGTAACATTTGTTCGTCTGCGTTTGCCGCGGAATGGGACGGATGGCCTATTATCATCGGCTCGGTAACAAGTATATGCATTAACGGGTCGAATCGATTTACTCGCGGAAGAGTTATTCTGATTTGTCTCTAATAGTCTATAAATGTATGTTGCTAAATAACTTACGGTGAACATTGATGTACTCGTATAGTAGTATAAAACACTAATTTAATGTACTAGACTGTTTTTATTACGTGTTATCAAAATATTTCTTGTGAAAATACAATAAAAGTCATGAAATATCGATAAAATCTTAAAATGAGACGTGAAAATGTACTAAACAGTACGTAAAAATATCCTTGAAATTTATAAATGCTCTTGAAAAGATTTGATTCCAACAATCTTAATATTAAATGTATAATTAGTAATATGTGTTTACACAAATTTCATGTGCATTTGCTTTAGTTATCTTGATCCTGGACACAAACATTGACTACGTTTTTTAAAGCTAGAGTAACCAATAATAATAAACTATACAACGAATATATATATTTTATTGTATGTTGTTCCAACCGAAAGTAGATAATTATTAGATACTATTTAAAACTATTGACATTATAATAAATTATACAAACAATGTTAATATTTCATTTCAAACAGAATCATCTCATTAAGTACTTTATAAATATACATACTTTTTATATTTTCTATTTTTAAAGAAAACAATAAATTAACATTCGTATATTGCTAATATAGTATTAATAAGACGTATCACAAAAAAAACATTTTATAAAATGAACAATACAATGAAATTGTATATTTTATTGAATTTCGTAAAAACTGTAAATAAATATTTATTAGAAAATATATATGAAAATTGAAATTATAATCAATTTTACGAACAGTTTATTTTATTTTAAATATAATTATTTATTAATTTCTATTAACGGGATGATGACAATTTATCGATACTGTTAGTAATAAACATATATACAACAACTTTTAAATTTTTTTCTTTTTTCATTAATCAACGTAATACTCATTGGATTTTTGTATATATAAGTAAACATATATATATATTATTTTTTATTTACGAGTACTAACTTATAATATTTATTTTATTTCTATTCGTTTATTCTTTTATTTCTCTTCTTTTTTATTTTTTTATTTTTATTTTTTTGCTTATCCCTTTTACTCTTTATTTATTTTTGCCTTTTTTTGTCACTACTGTTCGGTCGTGATAGTCAGCACGAGTGGCAGCACTAACGACCGACGTACGCCTCCGCCCCCCTTACCGCTTCTAAGCACCATTGTCGTTGACACATGATCGGTATAAACATAACCACGTTTTTATGTCGACTTTTCGTGCCGCAATCGTTGTGAACGTATCGTTCTATTCCGTTTCGGTGTGTGCGCACGTCGGCCACATTATTGCTTTTCGTCTTGCCTTAGGCGGCACTCCGACGAAACTGCATGTTACCGACCGTTCGCTGCTGTTTCGACATCGCCGTATGCAAGCCTTTGCGCCTACGAGTTTGATATCAATCATTGTCTGCAAACGTTTCGTTTTCCCGCTTCCGCTGGGCTGCCTCTAACGGTACATTTTACGCGTTTGTTATTCGCATTTGAAACCCTTCCTGTCGACGCGATTTCAACTATATATACATGCCCGTTTGTTTAATAAACAGGTCGTACAGAATATTCACATATAGTAATATCTTATTGTACATATTCTTTATTTTGTATAAATCTTTGAAATAGATGCATGTCAATTTTCTTTTCTTTATCGCATGTGCCCTCCCCCTTTCATTATTCAGGTTGTTAATAAGAACATTATTTTGTATAGATTTTTGTCATTGCTTAGTTTTATTACAGTCCACTATTTGTATATATATATATATATATATATATATATATATATTCTTTTATTTTATATATATGTTTTTCCTTTTCTAATCCATCGGACACAAATTTTTAGCATCCGGCCCTTTCCGGCGATTTGTATCGCGTAACGGAGGTCGGTGCGTACAACTACTATATTAGGAATTATTTCGTAAATACTGAAAAATCGTTTGTGGATTAATAATTTTAATATTCCATATTGTACATATTCTGTAAAATATATAGAGAGTTACCCATACCATGCATTCCGAAAATAAATTCAATAATAACCGCAATAAAAATCAGTTGTCTATTATAATCCATTGTCACGTCGTTATTATTATAGTGACACTGATATGTAGTTTAACATTAGGTAAACTTCCAATAATTGACTGCTATCAAAGTGTTGAAGAAAAATTTTAAATCTGGTTTGCATATACATATGTAATCGCGACGGAAACATATGTTCCCCTGTGTTTCCGTAAAACGTCATAAGCGCTAATAGTGTTTGAGATTTTTGTGGGGGGGGGGGCAAAAGTATAAATCCATTCCAAACACCTTTATGAGATTTTTATACCAATTCAAAACCCTCAACAAAATTATAATACATAAGAATAATGACTGACAAGTGAAAGTATTCAAGTTTTGAAGTGGCTATACAAAATGTAAGGAGGGCTTAGCTCCCGTGGTCCTCCCCCTATTTGTGCCTATGCGGTGGGTTGATTTATATGCTTACAGATAAGTACAGGTAAATGTATACGGAAAAATATTTTGAAACGTTGATAAAAAAAATTTAATATTTAAACGAATTTATTAATATAATATTAAATACTGTATCTGTAACATATATGGTGCAGTGTAGTGTAGAGGGATTATCATGTTTACATTGGAAAAATAAATATGCAAGACAACTGAGTACACTGTAGTCGCGGACGCGCAAAAAGAGTGCAGGCCTCTGCGGCCCATTGTTCATACCCACCACTGTAACAATTGGTACTCAATATTTTACAGGCGTGCTGTCCCCATACCGGTACGAAAAATACCGCTGAATAATACAACGAATTTACATATTATATTGTATGTTGTTTTAACTAAAAGTAAATTATTAATAGAAACTATTTAAAACGAATTACATTATAATCAATTATTCGAAGAAGATAGATATTTGATTTCAAAAAGAATTATCTCATAAATAAGGTTATATAACATATATACCTATTTCTTCATCTGTTTCTAAAGAATACAATAATGTAACATTTTATATTACTAATGTAATATTAATAGCACGTAGTATATATCGTTACATAAAATAAACAATACAATGAAATTATATTATTATATTATATTATTTTCATTAACACCATGATTTGATATATAGTGATGCGTATCACTTTCTCTCTTAAACTCATCCAAAAAAAACTTTTAATATTAGTGTTTTTCTTTAATGGAAATGTTGAATTTGTTTGTCGAATATTATCTTTACATAATTTGTTTGAAGTTTCGTTGAAGATTTGAGCATTAATTTTTTCAGTGAGAATTTGTTAGTGTAATCTAGTACTTATTTTTAATGAAACTCATCCAAGAAAAATTTTTTCGCATTTGTATGTGGAGCTAAATCTACAAACCAGTTTTAACTCCAGAGTATGTTTTTCTGGAAAATCATCCTTGGGTACGGATTTTCAAAATTCTTTTTCCAAAGAACTATTTTGGAACTGCAGTTATATAGTTTATACTAAACGTGTTGGCCTAAATTTTTTCTCTATACATGAAAATTTTTCTGTCCATTCCGTATTAAAATTACTTGAAGAAATATATTCTTCATAGCTTCGTTTTACACCTCAATCTGAAGTACTTGGTTTAGTAGATGCCATTTTTACGATCAAACACACGTCAGATAAGAATTACTCGTTAATACGGCGATTATAATACGACTGAATTTATTATGTATAAATATGTAGTGTACTTACTCGGTAGACCGTTTTCGGAAGTAACTGTAAAAAACACCACGAAAAAAATGATTCGGCTAAAAGCCATGGTGACTTCAATATTGTTATAGTAATACTGAAGTGTAATTTTACATTAGGTATAATTGCAGTTACCGAATACTATAAAATGTGTCTTGAAGGAAAACTTAAGTTCGGGGACGAGCAAACAACGAACAATAATATACATTAGTATTTGTACAGTCGACTAAACATATTTCGTTGTAAAATAAATATAACACGATTGTATTGTACACATGATTCTCGTGCGTCATTCCAAACATATTTTATTATTACTGTTCGCAGGCGTCTATTGAGGTGGAGAGTATCCGAGAGGGAGACACGTCCACCCACCCTGGCACTATCGTACTAGCTATAAACATTTATATTTTATATTTTTAATTTTAACACAGACCGCACGCATATGTTCGTTATATTCGAATTATTTATACTATATATCGCACGATTATATACATATATTGGTTATTAATTATGGGTACTATTATATACATTTTTACGGCCGTATCATAATATATGTGAAACATTTATAAAATAAAATACTCTTATCAATATCTCAGATTGGTTTATTAAATTTACTCCATCCTCTTCCCCCCTCCTACTAATACGGCACGAATTTTTCTAGAAGGACGCATTTGTTACTATTATTATTATTATTATTTTTTTTAAATTTATTTATTGTGCTTTTCAAATGATATGTGACGTACAAATTCGAATGCGTTATTGGAATTTCAATTCGTCAAAACCTGTTGTCCCATACTTTCATTTGACTAAACTGGACGCGATTTTGTCGATGTTATCACGTCATAGTAATTCACTTGAGCCTGGGCGTGCGAAAACGTATCGACCGTTTAAGTCCAAAACGCGATCGTGTGACCCGACAGCGGAATCGTCGAAACGGTCCGTGTCACGTAATCATTTCTGTTACCAGTGTAAGGGTTAGAGTCAGTAGACATAAAATAATATCGACCAATGACTGTATTTTACGTACATACAGACGCTACTACGTAGGGCAGTTAAGAAATTCCCGGACGCCGTAGTTTGGAAAAAAATAATATGGCCGATTGCAAAAATACTTTATTTCAAAGTGGGAAAATTTGGAAATTAGGTTTTGCACAAACCGATATGTTACGTATTATGCTTAAAAAACAGAAACAATTACCAGAAGAACAGACCTTTTAAATTAATGAGTCAGAATCTCAATGCAGACGGATAAATAAAAATATGGTATGGATCGACTGGTATACATGTTTTGCGGCGACATCTGCTGCTGCTGCATGATACAGCGTAATGACTATTCACGACGTGTGTATTATTATTATGACCTAATATTATTAAATTGCATTATCTAATCAGACCAATAAAATCGCACGACACACGTTTTAAACCCTATTGTTTATTCAATATATTTTGTTATTATAGGTAAAAGCACATGATAAACGCGGCGCTGCAGTTGCATTACGATAAGACTATCAACATAAAATTACAACGATTACGCGTGTCGCAGCTCGGAACTAAAGCGCATATTTCGCCAGATTTCTTTTCAAACGTTGTGCACGTTTTAATATTGATATTGTCGTTGAAAAAAATAAAACGAATGAAATTACGCAATAAATTACAATTGTCTGAAAACATTAATTATTATATTGAAGTCGGACAATCGGAACGGATTACACGCACAGTAAAAGTACACGAATTCACGTAAGCATATTTGATATTAGATTACATATTACCGTGTGTGAGTTTAGTCCCGGACGGATGCGTCGCGGACGAATGGAAAACAGTTTAAACGAGAAAACGGACCTAATCTTGTACTTACGCGGTTGATTAGAGGTTAACGTTTTTTTTTATTTATTTATTTTTTACGATAATTGAACTAATAATACTGGAATATGATAATTACACGTGGATAAAAAGTTATACGTATTACGAAGTAATTACATGTATCTGGGAGACGAGCTTTTTTCTTTCATTAAGGTTGTTTCGTTGTGTGTGTATACGTATACATAAAACATATTATGATATATATATATAACTTTCTCCGTGGATTATGCTCGAAAATGGTTTTCACCTTGTGCAGTCTATATACGTATATACAATATAATAATATTCCAAGAACAAACGATTTCCGTTTTAAAAAACGCGATAGTATCCGAGTAGAGTTCGATCCAGTGTGTACACGAAGAATTTCTCTGGATTCGTCATCCGATGTTCGACGACGAGATTTATTAGGTATGCGTATTACCGGAAATGTTGACGTTTAGGAAATGATAACAATTGCTAACATGCTAAGGAAATGATAGCATTGCCCAGTACGTCTTAGGTCATTTCCTAACGATAGCAAACAGTGATACACGTTACACGGTAAATTATAAAATAAAAACAGTTGGTTTAATTTTTGTATTTTAAATATTACTTTTTTCATACATAAATATTAACTATTGAAAATATTAAGAGTTGACGAGACAAAATAGGAAAAAAATTTTTAAAATTGCATTTTATGAATAAAAATATTCTTTATTATTGCAAATATTACAAATTATTACAATCGCTTCATTAAATTCATTTCGCATTTTATTTAAGTCCATTTTTACTAAACGCACTAATCGTGAAATACCAAACGCACTGTACAAAGATGGTACACACTACTACTATAACTACTACTACTACTACTACTACACTCATAGGTAAGAAATATTTCGATAGGATACTCCTACATTGAAAGTGCATAGGGCATATTTTAAAGTTATTGATATGAAATTATTATATTTATTATCATTGATTATTATCACATTGTTGCATTTTAGGCACAGGAGAAACAGTAACATTATAATGGAAGAAAGAATAAGCCACCCCGTATAATTCTTATAAAATGACAGAAAGTTAAGACGAATGACACTACGGTACGGACTGTGTTGTCGATGATAAAAATTTCAGTCAATATTGCGATAAATACATGCTATACCTACGTATATGGAAATTTGGCCAGTACCTAAACGAGTACCTAATCGATTCGGGATCTTTTTCATATTTAACAAATCGTCTTAAAACTTAAAACTTCGTAAATTATATTGCACTTACAATTTCAATTTGTTTAACCACTATGAAAAAAATTTTTCCCGAATTTAAATGAAATAATATACGGCAACGACTTCAAAAAATCTCTATGTTAAATAAGCATGAGCTTATGAGGTCTGGTGATAGCATTGTTTAATTAACTACAGAAATGAAAACATGTACTAGTCAATGTCATCATTTCCTAAATCGTCAACATTTCCGGAAACATATTCATATATACACGTAGTCGCGTCTTCCTATTGTCCACGTAAAGATATCGAAAAGGAGACAGCGAGAGACAGCAAAATATCAGACCGATATATCTCGGCCACACGGATCGACGACAATATAACTGATATTTCACGCGTTAATTCGAATAATGACGAAAACGTGCGTAGTACGCCGCGGCAATTCTATCGGGAATTATACGTTTTTTTTTTTCGAATTTTGATTTTTCTTACCGTACACACGACCGCGTTTTCCGTGACTTACGTCGTGTCTCCCGCGTTCATGTCGTGATTCGCCGTATTGTGATACGCGGCAAGTTACACACGCATATGGGCGTGCTCAAGGTGTTGAGTGAGGTTAGGAGGTTCAAACCTTCCCATTGACTTTTGAAAATATATTGTTGTTACATAGTTGACTAAATTCTAGATCTCGTATCTGATAGCAGGCAATTTTCAAAATATAATTATTTTTCTCATCAGTCCTTTATTAATTGATAATAATTTTAATCACAAATGATACTATGGTAATTACCTAAGCATTAAATACCCAAGGTTATTAGAATAGAATCTATTATTATTATTACTCAGGCTTCTGGGAAATTAATTTGACTTATCTGATAACAAAACAAATCATATAATATGAATAACAATAAAAAGAACATTTCAACCCTCTTCCATTCGAAATTCCTGAAATTTTGACAACAAAACTCAAATATTGAACATCTTATTGTATATATCAGCTGTGCTTGCTTTTGACAAAAAATGTTAAAATTACATCAAATCCACTCATAGATATAAACTTTTTTTGAATATTATTTCACAATACTTATCATTATTATCAACTATCAAGTCGTGTCAACATATTTACTAATATTACTTCCCGAATCTTAACAAATAAGAGTATTATGTAATAACGATTTAAAAAACCCAGGAAAAAGCTATGGAGGGATGGGGTATGGGAAAACACATGCGCCCCTCCCCCCGTAAATACGCCGCTGATATACTTGTATATATTCCGTGCGACCTTAAACACACGCAACGCCGGTCGTTATATATTTTACTCCAATATATTGTTGTTCGGCTTGTATACGAGTACGCGTACACGAGTATAATCGCACGTAGATACTTGTGGACACGCTCATGTCTAACTCGTTATTTTCCAGGTCCCTGATTTATCGAAAATCAATACGTACACGTGTGTATACAAACAACTTTTACGAACGCCGCGTAATGGTCTCTCGTTAAGTAACGTGTGTTCATCTCGATTGTTTTGAAACGATTTAACACGACGCAATATAATATACGTTTTCAGGGATGGATCAAGGAAAATGTTTTCGGGGTGCTACGATTATAATTAGTAGCCACACATGTATATATTATACATTTTTATTCTGAGCGGGACGAGGAATATATTGGTTTTACAATGATGCCTGTAAAGAAAAAATTTTGTCAAGTTATCAACAACTGAGTTGGTATTCGAAAGTTATACTCGTTATTTTTGAACGTTTACTTTTTGAACACTTGTAATATACGTGACTTATGAACAGTTTTAGTGCTAAACCGTAGGTGTTTTTAAATACAAATTTTCATGAAAACCGCTACGAATAATGTAAATATGCGGTTAGTGCCACAGCTCGATACGAATACGAAAATTTGACCTTGTACGTATTATTTTAGAGTCTTAACGTATAATTTGGTAAATTATTACATTTCTGTGTAAATCAAATTAGGTCAGACTCAATATTCAGTAAGTTTTAGATCGTCTCACCTATGTCATGAATATTTCGTCGTGCCCAAACCCAGTTCCTACAGGTCCTGTCCGTACACAAATACTCAAATAAAACCCTAACTTTTCGTGGAATGCACGCTGAAATCAATTTTGCTGTATTTCACTATGATGTTCATTATAACTACAGTCCTTATCCAAGAGTTGTGATTCGAAAAATGGACAAAATGTGCGAATATTGCGATGCCCTTAAATTTATGAATAAAGCGTCAGGAATTTGTTGCGCAGGTAGAAAAGTTAAATTGCCAGAATTATATTAACCACCTGAACCATTATCAATGTTATTATCAGGTGAAACAAGCCTACCAAAACATTTCCTCTCTAACATACAAAAATTTAATTCGTGTTTCCAAATGACATCTTTTGGAACGACAAATATTGTCCGAAAAAATTGCAAACATGCCAACATTCAAAGAGTAAGTTGCAAAATTTTTCGTCGTTCTGGGTTTCTACTACCACTTTCAGATACAGACCACGACTTTCTGCAGATTTATTACATGCGAAACACTGATAACCAAATTTAACAACGTTGCCAATTCAATACGGCCACAAAACGAGAAATTTTATTTGATTTGATCAACACAATGAATTAATTCGACTGTTCAGAATTGCCCTAGAAAGAATGCCAGCAGATGACAACACATTTCAATAGATATGAATTGTACCGAGAAGGTTATCGATAAAATATATCTCACGCATACATTCGTTTCTATTGCTTTTATGATTTATAAAATTTTGTCAAATTATCAACAACTGAGTTGGTATTCGAAAGTTATATTCGGTATTTTTGAACGTTTACTTTTTGAACACTTGTAATATACGTGATTTATGAACAGTTTTAGTGCTAAATCGTAGGTGTTTTTAAATACAAATTTTCATGAAAACCGCTACAAATAATTTAAATATGCGGTTCGTGTCACAACTCGATTCGAATACGAAAATTCGACCTTGTGCGTATTATTTTAGAGTCATATCGTATAATTTGGTTAATTATTACAGTTCCGTGTAAATCAATTTAAGTCAGACTCAGTATTGAAATGAATACGGAATAGTTTAAAATCTACAAAATATTTTATATTAAATATATTTATAGAAACTTGTGAAAAATAATCTCAAGGTTTGGCTAGTTGTACGCTGATAATTTAACATATGATATAAAAGAAACGAATATTTTTCGCTTACTGTTACAATCCATCTCATCCTTTAAATTGCATCTAGATCTTACACAGTGACAGCTTTATAGAACCAGGGTAGCAATAAGGAATTTAGTCGCCAATTTAAACAAATATCAAATAAAACAGCAGGGGCAGGCCATTGTCCCTCTCACCTCCTCCCCTGCTGGCAGCATTGATTGTTCACCCTAATTATTATTAGAAAAAAAGCAAAAAAATAGGTCATCAACTCATTTTTTAGTGTCCCCAACCCCCAAAAAAATTTTATCGAATTTTTTGGAATATTTCAGATTTCCAGTAGTTATTTCTATCCACGATATACAGTATATAGTGTTTGTACGAACACGGTATTTTCAATTTTTTCTTTTGGACTGTACACGTTTGAGTGCGTTCAATCTAATAACAGTTTAAGAATTGACAATTTTATAGTCTACGTGGTTATGATTTTAATACAATATGAAAACAAATTTTAAAATGTTAATAAAACATAAACACGTTTAATAATTTAAAATATATTATATAAAGAAGAAATTGAACTCTTTACCGATACAATGCAATTATAAATAATTTAAATTATTAAATAATATATCATAAATTGATGTTATAATATTTTGTAAAGAGATACGATAAAAAAAAATACACTGTTTAAATATAATATAACAACCAATGTATAGAGTATTTTCACTATTTTTTGTAAATTTAAGTATGAATATATATTTTTTTTTTGTAGCGGGAGCAGTTCAATAATGTGAATTTATAATGTATTAATTAAACAATAATCAAATAGTTGTACGTAATGTTTTGGGCGTTTGTGTATCGTTTATAATTCATACAATGATTAAGACTTTTACTTAAAATATTTCAATATTTCAAACGACGTATACGTTTTGATTATTATTATACATGAAGATATTGATGAAATGAAAATTCAAATACGCGATAAGTACTTTGTATGTGTTGTGGTAACACTCTACTCTCTTATCATAGTTTTGTGCTTATGTGATTATGTAATAATGAAAAAAGTCAGTAGTCTGATCAAGACTCCACTCACGTGATATCTTTAATAATTATATAATAAAGTAATGATTTAGTCAAAAGCATAACTGTTGTTCTTATTTAAATTATTCTTATTATTCTTAATATGGAATAATACTAAAACAGTATGAAAAAATAAAATAAAATGTATGCCCACGAACAATTTCCGAACATAATATTGTAGACAGTAATTTTTTTTTAATTTTGATTAATTCGTAATCAAAATATTGTCATTGTTTTCTACTCAGCAATTTAGTCCGAAAAATACCGATAATACCGCTCAATATAAACGCGTGGTATCGAATTATTTAATCAAATAAATTAGTGTATACGAACAGAAAAAAAATAAAAAATAATATTAATAGAAAAAATTATTATAATTATATAATTATCATAACAACTAAGTGTTAAAACTAATAATAATGTTCATTATAACTACAGTCTAGATCCAAGTGTTGTGATTGGAAAAATGGACAAAATGTGCGAATATTGTGATGTCCTTAAATTTAAGAATAAAGCGGCAGGCATGTGTTGAGCAGGTAGACAAGTTAAATTGCCAGAATTACATTCACCACCTGAACCATTATCAACGTTGTTATCAGGTGACACAAGCCTATCAAAACGTTTCCTCTCTAACATACGGAAATACAATTCGTGTTTCCAAATGACATCTTTTGGTACGACAAATATTGTCCGAGAAAATTGCAAACATGCCAACATTCAAAGTGTAAGTTGCAAAATTTTTCATCGTGCTGGGTTTCTACTACCACTTTCGGATGCAGACCACGAATTTCAGCCGATTTATTTCATGTGAAACACTGATATCCAAATTTATCAACGTTGCCAATTCAATACGGGCACAAAACGAGAAATTTTATTTTATTTAATCAACACAATGAATTAATTCGACTGTTCAGAATTGCCCTATAAAGAATGCCAGCAGATGACTACACATTTCAAAAGATATGAATTGTACGGAGAAGGTTATTGTTACTTCGAATGTGTAAAACAAAATGGACTGTATAAAAGGAAAGGTCTTAAATTGAAATTTTTGTACATATAAAATTCCAATCACGATACAAGGTTAGGTATGAAAATTTTTCTATTCAAAAACAAATAATTAGGACACAACTTAATTAACTGGCCAGTATAGGGGCTTAAACAAACTATATATATGTATAAATATAATAACATAAAATAAACCGTTTTCGACGACGACAGCATTCGAACGGCGGTAGTTATTCCGATAGTAACTGCCGGCGGAGTTGGTAGTGACAACAGTGGTGCAAAAAGATAGACTGACGACGGTAACAGTAACGCAAAAAACCAAACGGTAACGGTAACAATAGGTAATAAAAAATGTATATTACAATATATATATCAGCGGTTCCCAAACTGTGTGGTGCGCCATCCAAAGAAGGCATGAGCACTTAACAAAGGCGGCGCGGCGCGCAGTTGGAATTTTATACATATTGTTATTTTTAGATCAATTTTATGTCCGATAAAAATTTTGTAGAAACAATTATCTTATCTTATCCATACACGACACACGTTTATTACAAAATAATTACAGTAATTCAGTATTATAACTGTCGTATTCTCGTAGTGACGTAGTGTGTAATATATGAGCGTACATTTTTCTAACTTTATTCGTAATACTTTATTTTATTTCGTGCTATTTTTTTCAATCGTTAATATGGAAAAATTTCTTAATATTGAATCGAAACGTAAACAAATTGAAGACAACTGTAAAGAAAAAAATAAACGTAAGTTTAGAAAATATGATAATAATTACTTAGATTTTGGTTTTACTTACATTACAATAGATAACGAAGAACGTCCTAAGTGTATTATTTGTTTGAAAGTATTAGCTGCTGATAGTATGGTACCCAACAAATTAAAACGTCATTTAGAGACTAGTCATAGTACATTAAATAATAAATCACGTGATTATTTTGTAAAACAACTTGCAAAATTAGAAAAACGATCTTCTAGTTTCGTTAAACAGACAAGCGTTCCATCTAAAGCCGTATTAAAACCAAAATATCGGTCCAAACTCAATGTGGAAAAAGAAATGCGTGTTGCAGTAACTACATTAATTCCTAATTTTGAAAAATTAATAAACGAAAAACAAGCACATTGTTCGCATTAATTATTTTGTATAGAATAAAATATTAGGTTTACTGTTTTTTTTGTCATCAAAATTTAAATTTAAAACTAATAAATATTATATATTAAACAATTTTTAACCTATTTTATTGATAATTCTTTGAGGGAGGCGTGAAAAAAATGTTTAATTATTAGGGAGCCCTGAATGAAAAAAATTTGGGAACCGCTGATATATATAATAAGTGTATATCCGAAGACGACTCGCCGACGACAGACAGAATAAACGATAAACAGCGGTAATGACGGTAATTAATAATATTGGGTACATCGGTCAACGCTCCGCTAGTATGGCAGCAATACGCCGAACAGTAATCGATAAAAATTATCTCACGCATACATTCGTTTCTATTGCATTTATGTTGCCATGAATATAATAATACCAATTTTTTATTTCAGACCGTCAGTGATTATTGTTTATTCAAACATTTCTATTTCATTTTATTTGATCGTTCAAAAATCGTTATAGAGAGGTTTTACAAAAATACCTTAGTTATAAGTGATTTGAAAAAAGACCGTGAAAATTATTTCAATTGCGATAGAAATAATTTTCTCTTTAACCATTTTATATTTAACAGAGAAGCAAATAACTAAAATATTTTAACCGTTATTGCGCGTCACTTACACTTAATAATTATGATAAAATATATAATTAATTTATGCGTTAAAATGAACGCTGGTTCTGTTTTCCATTATTAAAATCATCTTTTAAAAGTATAGATTATCTAAAATTACATAAATATAGATTAAACATAAACAAAAAAAAGAAAAAAATTTGAAATTTAGGACGGTATTTAACTCGCAATTCTACTTACGGGTAAAGCCGAGCGGGGATGGCTGCGTGCACGCACTTTACAAGCAAGACAACGTATGCCGGGTCAAACGTTGCCGGTCATTCCACGTGCTACATATGCAGACGAAATAACGCATGTTTGAAACAATCATGCCTATAGCAAAATGTCAATATATTACGGTTTGACATAAATATGCGTGTTCAACTGCAAAACGAACCATTGACACTGTCATTCTCTGAACAATTGCTCAACATTGGCATTGGAACAGTTCTATTGCATGGAAATACACAATGCATCAAATTGCTATACAATTTTTGCAACATGGTAGCTTTGATTGAAAGCATATTCCCAGATTTACGCGCAAATTACATTGATCATATGTGGTTACGTGAACGAGCTATTATGGCCGCTAAAAATATCGACGTGGACGCAATTAATTTCAAAATACAACAGTCATTGACGATCCTGACGAAGCAGTCAACTTTCCGGTTGAGTTCTTGAATTCACTGGATTTACCGGGAATGCCGCCATATATCTTACGATTAAAAACTGGTTTTCCAAATCCTTTTGCTTCGGAAATTAAATGCATCTAAGCTATGCAATAGCACGCGATTGGTCATAAAAAAAAATCATGAATAATGTTCTTGAAGCATGATAAAAAACATGAAAACCATTATTCATCAACTCGCATTGAGATAAAAACAAAACAAACTTTATTATTTTTAATATTATGATTCCACATTTATTTCAATACTTTACTTTTTTTACATTAATAAAAATATAACTAACATGAAAAGGTTAACCATATAATAGGTGGCTTTTTTACATGCATCGTAATGCACGGGACAACTAGTATAATATATAATAAAACATGAAAATAAAACTATGCGGACGCTTGTGTGAGTAGCCGAAGAGTTTATATTATTATTCTTGTACAATTAAATCCCAATCCCAATTTTTTTCTTCTTCAATTGTTGCTTTTTTTTTTTTTCCCAATCATCATTTTCTAAATCTGGTAATTCTGCCGTAGAAACTTCCTTTATCCACTCGTTTAATGATTTCGAAGTTAATGCATTTATTTTTTCTAAAATGAAATACACAAAAAAAAAAATATAGAAAAAATTATAAAATATAGTATAAGTTGTTCCTGGATTAATTCATTACTTTTACAGATATGACGATAAACAGAAATGGTTATTAAAATTCGAATAAATACTCAACATGCTATTGTAGATCAATGTTTAATTGTATTCTAGTTATAATCGTAATTAAATGAAAATATTTTGCTTCAAATATGTTTGTAAATGAATGAATTATTTACACAAATCTCAAGTACCTAACCAGATATAACGTCAAGATAATGAGAAATATTATTTAATTAAATATCACTCCACAAGTTTCAAGATATAACCACAAAACGAATAATCAATTTTTTAGTGTACTATACGTCAGGCTAGTCGCTGACAGGCAATTTTCAGATGCACGATAGTTTAATCATGTGAGTGTCTTCATTGATTTATGACAATGTGTTCACATGCAACTAATCAGTTTGACTAACTAATTAGTTCGTGTTTTGTCACAAATCAATTGGTTACGCAATTACATGCAACTGTTTTGTGTCGTTTACGTTCCAATGTGTCTCAGTTTATAGGCAATTAAACAGTACACAAACTCGAACAAGAACAAGTGTATAGCTAGTGAAGTGCAGCAAGGTAATTTGTGATTGTATTGTATACTCGTATATTAATAGTTACTAATCTATTATTAAATCGTAAAAACTGAATTTTCTGAATTTTCCTATGAGAAACAATGTAATTTAGATTACTTTGATATTAAAAAATATTAAAAATATTGTATTTCTATTCAAGAATTTGCAAATGTTGGTGATTAGTTGGAAAGTCTTATCCAAACGATTCAAAGTAAACCTCAAACATACAATACTAAATTTCTAGAGCACTCGGATCGGAACTGAGTTTCGCGTCTTTAGAGTGAAATATATGAAACAATGTATCTTGATAAGTGATGAAAGGTCGTATCAAATTTAGAAGATCATCAAAAATTTTAACACTCATACGATAATAATTACATAATTTAAGTGGATAAGACTGTAACTCATTGTTAAGGTAATAAAACTGTCGTTTTAAAAATCCCTGTGACGTTATTGTGTGTACCCAATGTTTCTTCTCTTTTATTTTCTTCTTTCTTTTTAACTCGAGAGCACTCACTGCACTAGTCTCGACTAAATCCATGATGCGACTAAACAATCGTTGTATCTTGTGTGTGCACCTAGCATGATACGATAATTTAGTTGCTTATATGAACGCAGTTATGATCAAACTGTTAGGCAACTATCAGTTAATTGAAAATTGCCTGTCAGCGACTAGCCTCACAAAATTGTTCGATGTTTTAAAATTATAATGAAATTAAAAAAATAGTCAAATTAATTTTAAAATGGATCACCATCTACATTAGGTTGAGAATTTGACGTATTCCCTTTTCCGTTATACGTAATTCCACCGTAGGAGAGTTTATATTATTGCAAAACTCTTGTGCACCTTGTGCATTTGTGTTTTCTAAATGGAAAAAAAATAACAGCTATAATTACAAAATGAATAATAATTTTTTTTTAAATCGTAAAAAAGAATTTTCTGTTATAACGATTTAAAAAACCCAGGAAAAAGCCTCTGCGTGGAAGGGGGAAAGGGGAACCTGTGCACCCCTCCCCCTTTAAATACGCATCTGATATACTTGTATATATTCCGTGCAACCTTAAACACACGCAACGCCGGTCGTTATATATTTTACTCCAATATATTGTTGTTCGCCTTGTATACGAGTACGCGTACACGAGTATGATCGCACGTAGGTACTTGTGGACACGCTCATGTCTAACTCGTTATTTTCCAGGTCTCTGATTTATCGAAAATCAATACGTACACGTGTGTATAGAATCAACTTTCACGAACGCCGCTTAATCGTCTCTCGTTATGTAACATTTGATCGTTTCGATTGTTTTGAAACGATTTAACACGACACAATATAATGTACGTTATCAGGGGCGGATCATGAAAAATATATTGGGGGTGCTACGATTATAATTAGTAGCCACACACATATATTATACTTTTTTATTCTGAGCGGGACGAGGAATATATTGGTTTTACAATGATGCGTGTATAGAAAAAATTTTGTCAAGTTATCAACAACTGAGTTGGTATTCGAAAGTTATATTCGGTATTTTTGAACGTTTACTTTTTGAACACTTGTAATATACGTGATTTATGAACAGTTTTAATGCTAAACCGTAGGTGTTTTTAAATACAAATTTTCATGAAAACCGCTACGAATAATGTAAATATGCGGTTAGTGTCACAGCTCGATACGAATACGAAAATTTGACCTTGTACGTATTATTTTAGAGTCATAACGTATAATTTGGTAAATTATTACATTTCCGTGTAAATCAAATTAGGTCAGACTCAGTATTCAGTAAGTTTTAGCTCGTTTTACCTATATAATGAATACTTCGTCGTGCCCAAACCCAGTTTCTGCATGTCCTGTCCGTACACAAATACTCAAATAAAACCCTAACTTTTCGTGGAATGCACGCTGAAATCAATTTCGCTGTATTTCACTATGATGTTCATTATAACTACAGTCCTTATCCAAGGGTTGTGATTCGAAAAATGGACAAAATGTGCGAATATTGTGATGCCCTTAAATTTATGAATAAAGCGTCAGGAATGTGTTGCGCAGGTAGAAAAGTTACATTGCCAGAATTATATTAACCACCTGAACCATTATCAACGTTATTATCAGGTGACACAAGCCTACCGAAACATTTCCTCTCTAACATACAAAAATTTAATTCGTGTTTCCAAATGACATCTTTTGGTACGACAAATATTGTCCGAGAAAATTGCAAACATGCCAACATTCAAAGAGTAAGTTGCAAAATTTTTCATCGTGCTGGGTTTCTACTACCACTTTCGGATGCAGACCACGAATTTCTGCAGATTTATTTCATGCAAAACACTGATAACCAAATTTAACAACGTTGCTATTTTAATACGGGCACAAAACGAGAAAAAATATTTAATTTGATCAACACAATGAATTAATTCGACTGTTCAAAAATGCCCTAGAAAGAATGCCAGCAGATGACTACACATTTCGAAAGATATGAATTGTACCGAGAAGGTTATCGATTAAATATATCTCACGCATACATTCGTTTCTATTGCTTTTATGATTTATAAAATTTTGTCAAGTTATCAACAACTGAGTTGGTATTCGAAAGTTATATTCGGTATTTTTGAACGTTTACTTTTTGAACACTTGTAATATACGTGATTTATGAACAGTTTTAGTGCTAAACCGTAGGTGTTTTTAAATACAAATTTTCATGAAAACCACTGCGAATAATGTAAATATGCGGTTAGTGTCACAGCTCGATACGAATACGAAAATTTGACCTTGTGCGTATTATTTTAGAGTCATAACGTATAATTTGGTAAATTATTACATTTCCGTGTAAACCAAATTAAGTCAGTTTCAGTATGCAAATGGATACGGAATAGTTTAAAATCTACAAAATATTTTATATTAAATATATTTATAGAAACTTGAGAAAAATAATCTCAAGGTTTGGCTAGTTGTACGCTGATAATTTAACATATGATATAAAAGAAACGAATATTTTTCGCTTACTGTTACAATCCATCTCATCCTTTGAATTGCATCTAGATCTTACACAGTGGCAGCTTTATAGAACCAGGGCAGCAAAAAGGAATTTTGTCGCCAATTTAAACAAATATCAAATAAAACAACGGGGGGAGGCCATGGTCTCTCTCACCTCCTCCCCTGCTGGCAGCCTTGATTGTTCACCCTAATTATTATTAGAGAATAAGCAAAAAAATAGGTCAACTCATTTTTTAGTGCCCCCACCCCCCAAAAAATTTTTATCGAATTTTTTGTAATATTTCAGATTTCCAGTAGTATTTTCTATCCATGATATACAGTGTATAGTGTTTGTACGAACACGGTATTTTAAATTTTTTCTTTTGGTCTGTACACGTTTGAGTTCGTTTAATCTAATAACAGCTTAAAAATTGACCATTTTATAGTCTACGTGATTATGATTTAAATTCAATATAAAAAAATTAAAAAATGTTAACAAAACATAAACCCGTTTAATAATTTAAAATATATTATATAACTCTTTGCCGATACAATGCAATTATAAATAATTAAAACTATTAAATAATATACCATAAATTGATGTTATAATATTTTGTAAAGAGATACGATAAAAAAAATACACTGTTTAAATACGTAGTATGTCCGATAAATACGCGAACTGATTATCTACAGCGGTCTATGAGTCAAAGTTAGACATCGTACTATTTTGGGCACACTCTACCACTACTAATAATGCGACAGTAACTGTCCGACCGTCGAGATTATTATACAAAAAGCACACGTGCAGTTTAAGTGTTTAGGTTTTTTTTATTTTGTCGAAATGGAAATAGACGGTTTAACCGAACAACGAGTAATCATCAAATTTTTGGTGAAACTTGGAAAAACCCCACTACAAATTCATCAGATGTTAAGTACTGTTTATGGAGATGATGCTCTGAAAAAACAGCTCTTTTTAAGTGGATTAAGCGTTTCCAAGAGAAGCGTGAAAACTGCAAAGACGATACGAGACCAGGACGTCCTTCAACCACTTGTAACGACTAAAACATCGAACGTGTGCAGTCTCTCGTGCTTTCCGATCGAAGAATGACAATCCGGATGTTGGCTGATATGCTGAGTATTGGAAAATCGTCTGTACACACAAGTTTGACGGAAAATGTAGGTTTGAAAAAATTGTGTGCGAAAATTGTCCCAAAACTTCTAACACAGGACCAAAAGTTGAGGCGAAAAGAATGCTGCATTGACTGGAAAAATTCGACGCACACCCCTAATTTTCTTAAAAGAATTATCACTGGTGACGAGTCATGGTTTTACGAGTATGATCTAGAACTTAGGACTCAGAGCATGGGGTGGAAGTCAAAAAAAGATACCCGAACGAAAAAATGTCGTAAAAGCCGGTCAAAAATCAAGGTCATGTTAATCGTTTTTTTTTTACTACCGTGGTATTGTGCATCATGAATATCTTCCTGAAGGATAATCTGTAAATGATATTTTCTATGTGGAAGTTCTTAAGCGCTTACGAGATCGTGTGCGACGTGTACGACCAAATTTGCTAAGAGAGGACGGGTGGATTCTGCATCACAATAATGTGCCGGCTCATTTGTTTTTGTTGGTCTTAGAGTTTTTGGACCGAAATTCAATCACAACACTCGACCACCCCCCATATTCTCCTGACTTAGCCCCCTGTGATTTTTTTTTATTCCCAAAATGTAATATGGTCATGAGGGGGCAGCGTTGGGACGATGTAGAAACCATAAAGCGCGAAACGACAAAAGTACTGAGAAGCCTAACTTCTGAAGACTTTGAGGGATATTTCGAATAATGAAAACGAAGATGGGATAAATGCATTATTACGGGCGAAGACTATTTTGAAGGGGATAAAACTGATTTATAATAAATTATGACAAATAAAAGTTTTATTTTAAAAGTTCGCGTATTTATTGGACATACTACGTATAGTATAACAACCAATGTATAGAGATTTTCACCGTTTTTTTTTAATTTAAGTATAAATAGATTTTTTTTTTTTGCAGCGGCAGCAGTTCAATAATATGAATTTATAATGTATTAATTAAACAATAATCATGTAGTTGTACGTAATGTTTTGGGCGTTTGTGTATCGTTTATAGTTCATACAATGATTAAGACTTTTACTTAAAATATTTCAATATTTCAAACGACTTATACGTTTTGATTAGTATTATACATGAATATATGGATGTAATGAAAATTCAAATACGCGATAAGTGCTTTGTATGAAAAAATAAAGTAAAATGTATGCCCACGAACAATTTCCGAACGTAATATTGTAGACGGTAATTTTTTTTTAATTTTAATTAATTCGTAATCAAAATATTGTCATTGTTTTCTACTTAGCAATTTAGTCCGTAAAATATCAATAATAACGCTCAATATAAACGCGTGGTATCGAATTGTTTAATCAAATAAATTAGTGTATACGAATAGAGAAAAAATAAAAAATAATATTGATAGAAAAAATTATTAAACAAAACAAATAAGTGTTAAAACTAAATACTATTTTTATATACAATTCTATTTTAATATTTATTTATACGCGTGACTATATACTATGATGATAATGTCACAATAAAATATAGTTCGGACATTATATAATGTTTAGAATATAAATTTAAATTAAGTAAATATTGTCGTATATTATACAATATATTATTATATCGTATGACATGGATATTCGTAGTATTATTATTGTGATTATAGTTTAGCGACGACGGCGTAACATGACAGACACCAAACGTATAATCATTATTATTGTTTCGGAGTATTTTTGATTACACGAAAATTGCCATCCGGATGTTTCACGAGCTTAAATATTAGAATCTAAAATGAAAACGGTCCTGGATAAAGTGGATTTGGAAAATGTACCGTTGAAATAGTATGAATCCGATCGACCGTTGGTAATGGTGGCTACAAGTCGTTTCGTAATCTATTTAAAGTGGAAATAAAGAAAAAAACAAATTTCAGCTCGTTTTACCTAAGTAATGAATACTTCGTCGTACTCAAACCCAGTTCCTACGGGTCCTGTCCGTACATAAATTCTCAAATAAAACCCTAGCGTTTTGTAGAATCACGAGAATAACTGCGACAAAACTTCGTACTGTACGAAAATAATCGGATGACATAATAGTGAAGTATTTAGAAAAAATAACAATACATATAAGTAGGTTAGGTTAATTAAACTTTTTCACGGTATAGTTAACACCGGTTAGCCTAACCTAACCTCGTGTATTATCCTCTTGTTGTTGACGATTGTCTGCCATTCACCGGACGCGGATCTTTATCGACGATCGTCCGCGAAACTAATAATAATAATAATAACGATAACAAAAGCGATAAAGTATAATAATGTTAATGTTGAGCACTGTGGTGGACGACGATCATCGCCGTTTGTTGTGATTGTGATACCGTTTAGAGGCGGCCATCGACGACTGGAAGAACGATTCGATGGGCAACAGCGGTCGTTCGGCCGCGTACGAAGTATGGTACTTGTGTCTGGCCGGAGCGACCGCCATGGTCACCGCGACCGTGGTAGCGACATAGTCGACGTCCTCGGATGACGCGGCGTCCAACGGCTCGGGCGGGGTGACGTCGTCGTCGAGCGGCGACGTGGTCGACGTGCTCCTCCTGACCGCGTTGTGCTCGTCGGCGGTACTCGCGGTCGGCACCGTCCGCCGTTTGGCCGAGTACACGGCCATCGGTCTGGTCGGCTCCGTGGCCGATTCGACGCCCTCGTCCGCCGACTCGGTGCTCGTCCTCAACCTGTTGTGATACTTGCCGCCGGGCTTGTACTTGCTACGGTACGCCGCCGCGGTCGCGGTTTCCTGCCGTTGCTGTTCCTCTGTGGCGGCGGTGGCGGCGGTGGCGGCGGTGGCGGTGGCGGTGGCGGTGGTGGAAGTGGTGGTCTTGTACCGGTTCGGCCGCGGTCTGTACCGTTTCCTCGCGGTTTGCTGTTCTACAACCGTTTCCGGCACCGCGGTCGACGTCGTCGTCGTCGTCCGTCGACCAGACGGCGCTTTCTCCGTGCTGGTGGTCGTCGACGTGGTACTGGTTTTGTAGTCTTTGATGCTGAACCGCGGCCGCGTACCGTTCCCATACTTGGCTTTGGTCTTTGCCCGTGTGTCCGTCGCCGCCGTCGTATCGGGACTCGGTTGCGACAGTGGGTGCGGTGGCGCGGTCGTGGTAACCGTTGACGGGCTCGGCGTCACGTCCAATTGTACTTCGGCCGACGGTTGCGGTTCTTTGGGCCTGGTCGCGGGCAAAGGTTTCTTTTTTTTGTACTTGTTCACCGACACCGGCAACGGTCGTTCTTCGTCCGCGGCGGTGCTCTCGCGGCTGGTGGTGCTGCCGGCCATGGCGCTGGCGGTGGTGCTGCTGGTGGTGCTGCTGGCGGTGGTGCTGGCGGTGGTTTCGCGATATTCCTCCGGTTGGAATTGTTCTTGCAACTGCAACTGTTGACGGTTCGGCACCGCGTACTCGTCGTACTCGTCCGGCGCGACGGTCGTCGTCGTCGTCGTCGTCGTCGTCGTCGGCTTTCTTTTGCGCGTCACGCGCGGCGGCGGCACGGCCGTCGTAGTGGTCGACGTCGTTGTGGTCGGCACCGGTCTCGTCGGACTCCTGAGTACGTCGTACGACTGTTCGCCCGATTCGTTCTCGTCCTGTTCTTGCGCTTCGTACTCGGACGTGCCGTCCCACGACGGTTCCTTGAAGCGGGTGGGACGTGACGTCGTCGTCGTCTTAGGACGTTCATACTCGGACGATTGCACGATGTCGTGCAGCAGTGTGATCGGAGTGGGCAAGAACGTGGCTGGCAGCGCGTTCACCTCCTTCACCGGGAATATCCGGTACAGCTCTTCGTTCGTCGGTGTCGGTGTCTGATACTTGCTGAACGGCCTGGTCGCTGGATGCGCGAACCCTGCCGCGGCGGTGGACACCGACGCGTCCAACGGGACGGCCGGCTGCAGTCTCGACGACGACGGTCGATCCTGCTGCTGCAAGCCGTGTGGTTCCTGCGCCGCGAAACGCACTTCCGTGCCAACGTTCAGATCTTGCACGTACTGGTCGGGTCTGATGAACACGTTCCGGTCGCCACCGCCCGTCTGCAATTCGAAAGGTCGGGCGAACGTTGACACCTGCGGGGGATACGGATTTTGGCTTTCGACCACACGCCCCGGATGGTACCTTTGGAAATATTCGCCACCTTCCGTGGACGACGGTTGCAGTTTGTACGACTGTTGTTGTTGTTTTTGATGTTGTTGTTGTTGTTGATGATGATGATGATGATGATGATGATGTATCGGTTCTGAAGGATTTACCAGATACGGTTTAGGTCTCGGTTCCGCGTACGTCTGTTTGTTGTTGCCTTGCGACGCGGCCGGTCTCGGGTAAACGTGTTCGTTGGGCACGAGATACGGCGCCAGTCTTCTGCGCGGATCCTGTTCCTTGTTGTACCCGGCGTTCTTGTTGTTCGCTTCGCGGTACTGGACGTTTTGATAGTACTGTGCATGTGCAGGCGCCGACGTCTTGTGATAGTTCTGCGGATGACGTTGTTGGGCGTTGAACACGACGATCGCGGGCGGCGGCGGCGGCTTTTGTTCGTCCTGCACGTGCTCGCCGCGGTAGTCGGTCTGCTGTCGGAACCGCCTGTCGTCCACCTCGTCGTACAGCCGGTCGAACGCGCTCGGCCGGAAGTTCAGCGCGTTCGCCGGTTCGCGCGCTTCGACGGTCGCGTGACCAAAGTCACTGAACGAGCCGAGTATGGCGGGCGGCGGTTGTGCGAACACTTCGACCTTGTTCGACTCGTCCGTATCCATCGTCTGCGGCGGCCGGTCGGACGGCGGGTACCGGACAGGCGGCGTTATGTGCACGACGCGCGTCAGGCCGCGGTCCGCGGCGCCGAATCTGGTCGACCTCTTGTCGATACCCGATACCGGTATCCAGTCGTCTTTTGGATCGCCCGAGAAAACCTGATTGAAAGGACAGACAAATTAAAAGTACGAATCGACGAGACTGTAGGATTTCGATACACGGCGGATCAGAAACTTTACGAACAGGTTCGATTTCAACATTTTTTTCTGAACATCGTTTCGGGTTTTTGAATGTTTGAGAATTTTGTTATCGGTACGCCGTTGAATCTAGCATGTAACGATCAACCCGTGAAGAATTTAATTTTTTTTTTTTTTTAGTCTGGTTTTAGTAGTAACAGAGAAACAGTTGAGGGAGATAAAACACATAGAACCACCTTTTCTTTTATTTTACAATTTATATCCCGGAATAGAATTTCTATGAGCGGATAGCTTGTAAATAGAACAACTTGTTTCTGAAAATTAAATTTATTCCAACGGAATCATTTCAAAGTGACGATTTTATTGTAAATTAATATTTTTGCATTCCCCGGCCATGACGATATCGCTCCGATTTGAAATCTCGACCGCGTAAACTGAGCGTAATAACAAATCGATTGATAAAAATCAAAAAATAATATTAACGACAAACCCTTCAAGTTTCCGACCCGTAACGATACTCGTCGTTTATAACTCACATTGTTTTCCTTGGGCAAATAGAAATGTTCGCTTCTGACGAATAAAACGAATCCTGTACGAAAAAAAGAGTAAAATAAAACGAATTGAGAAGATACACATTATATGGCCGAACACGAACATATTCGTCACGTTCAGAAGACATGATTTATATTTACCCAAAAGGATGCCGGAAGAAATCCAACAAGCAGAAATCTTTGCGCTCATTGTTCGGTCGTAAAACCCATTTACTCCTGAAATGCACACAAAACAACATCACGTTAAAACAACACTTTTTACACGACCGTAATTCAAATCAAATAACAACACATATCAAGTATTATTGTTGTTATTATTTTATGTGTTACGAATTCGAAACGATCACCTATATTTTATTAATTGAAACGATCTTTCCGATCGTTGCGTCACACGTTCGCTTAATATACGCGCTAAGAATTTTTTTCTTTTTTTAATTGTTCCGAAAACAACATTAATCATAAAATGAAATCGTCGTAAAACATTTAATAATTATAATAACGACTATTTAAACATTATCCTGAAATTTTAGTAGTATTTCCAACACGTTATCGGGATTTTCATGACGTCATTTGTGAAATACATCAAACATTGATTCGGAGGAAGTGATTGGTCTAATGACATGACACCCCGAGACAGAAACATTTGATTTTTTTATCAATAAAATATCAAATAAACCCGACTGACGTACATTAAAACCCGTATTTGTAATTCCTTTTTGTCGTTTTCAAAACCAACACTTGACCAAAAAGAGTAAAACTTTCGGAAAATACCGTTGTAAAACAGACATTTGAAGAGAGTGACGACAATGACGTTAGTTCATTGAGCGAACACTGATATTCCAATGAGGACGGGCATTATGCTTCTAGAGAGTGCGAATTTTCATCTAATCTTTAGAACATTTATAATATATTGATTTTACATTAATTATAACTCCAATCGACCCAAACCTATCTGGTATCATTATGAACTTTTGTTTGAATTTAATTATTACATTGAACTTGCACGCTTACAAAACAAAAAAATAAGTTGTTTTATAATTCTGTAAATTAAATTAATTAATGTAAATTAGTTAGGTCATGTTGTCAAAATTACTGTGCTACAGTACGCCGACGACGTTATACGTGTATGAAAATATATTGGTTTTCCGGTCTCGTGACAGCCAACGGCGTTAACGCGCACGTGAAATGCGCGTTTACGGTGCGCGCGCGTACGATTAGTTGCGCGCCTAAGGTTAGTCACGGAGTTCATCAGTGCACAAATAGCATCCGAAAATAAATATATATTCCCTTTACATTGTAAAACAATTAAAATTATTATGTTCGGATATATTATTGCTTTTTTTTCCAAATTCCCATAAAAATTGGTTGAAAAATAAAAATTCGTAATAAACAAACCATTTGACTTGTGTAAGTTATTCCTCAGCAAATGAGCAGGAATGATATAGGGCAATGCTTCTCAAACTGGGAGCCGTGAAATATTTGGATATATTTATTTTATTTTAACTATTTTCTTAAGGTCTTAAACGTTTATGAAAAAAAACTAACTGAATTTTTGATTAAGCAAGAATATTCATTAATTACAAAAGTGGTTTTACTCGTGTTTATTCCTTTTGCATGGACATCGACATGTCTCTGCGAAACTGCATTTTCATAACTTCAAATAATAAAAAACGAACACAGATCATGCCTTTCACAGCAGACTTTTGCAGCAAATTTGCGCATTGCTGTTTCAACCATCATATATCACACCGGACATCAGCGTATTATGCAAAAACACACGAACCCACCCATCACATTAATTTTCAACATTTTTCCTGTATACTTTTTTATAGTCTTATAGTTATTACCGATTTATTTTTATTTATGCACATTTAAAGTTTGATACTATTATACAGCTTTTTCAAAAGTATATTCAAAAACAATTATGTATTTACTATATGTTTTAATAATTTAATCTGTGTGAATTAGTATGTGTCCAGCAATTTAATTTTATTATAGAGTTAGAAACAAATAAATACCTATTATTACGTCCACTATGTGCTTAGTTAGCTTAGTGTTAACAACTTTTTCTTCAACGAAGACCTTTTTTTTAGGTTATTAGTAACTTTTCGGACAAAAAATTAATTCTAGAACTAAGGGGGGGGAGAGGGTTGTAAGCTTTGACGGTTTTATATTAAATTTAGGAGGTCTCATGATAAAAAAGAAGCACTGGTATAGGGTGACCATAAAAATAAAATAAGAATACTTGAAACACTTAACAAAACAAATCGAACGTAAACCTTAACTATAAATATAATGTAAAAAACAAATGAATGTGCGGTGTATAATATACGGTTTTAAACACCGTATTGTACAAAACGCTTTTCCAACTTCATCATCATGTCTTAAAAAAGGATACGCTGACTCTTTTAAATTTGGGGAGAAAACGCGCCTTTTTTTTGGTGTTACAAGAACTAATATGTAGTTGTATCGATTTGTACCGTTTATTTTATACCGCGCAAAAAACATTTTTCTTTTCTGAAACACGATCGCGATCTACACCGTTGAATGTTTTGGTTCTTTCTCCCTTCCTTCGCATAAAATCGTGTTATAGTTTCAATTCAATACAGCCCGACACATTTGTATTTCACTTCGCGAAACGGATAGATTCTAAACGCGATATTAATATTCCATACAATTTCATTTCCTGTTTTTTTTTTTTTTTGTCTCGCTACTTAACTGCGGAATGTGTCACTTTTTATTCGTTCGTACAACGAGTCGAAACGGTTCTATGTAAAAAATACAAAATAAAAAATAAAAAGGAAAGTCTGTGACACAATAAAACATGTAAAATTCACATTTATTGGTAATTTCGCATTTGTTTTTTTGTTCGCTTATTGTTAATAACACGTTGGCCACAACAATAATACATATTATTTAATACACACGGTACGCGACCCACCAAATCTTACGCATAATTGCAGTCACACGAACGTCGATAGAAATTGCTTATTCAGCATCTGTCACAATAGCATTATTACAATACGAAATACAATTTTATTATATTATTATTATTATTATTATTATTATTGTGATAAACCGTCGAACGGCCGAAGCGACAAGCACTAATAAAAACGTACGAAAATGCGCACGCGTTGATATCTCGTTATTTTTACGAAATTATAATGATCGTATCTGTCATCAATCTGATTATTTCGTTTTTCCCCAGCTTTTCGTATACAATATTCAATGGTCCCCGCGTGCACCCTTCTGTACGCTTTCTGCGTCGATGCTGGCAGGCCACTCACTGATAAATAATAAATTGGCAAAAACGTCCACACCACAAGATATTTATAGGTAATAACAAACATTTAAATATATCTTTTACAGAAAAAAAAGATTAATTGTATCCTCTGCAAACCGTAGTCGCCGTATAGATGTAAAATACATCGTTTGCATAACATCATTGTTCGCGTCGAACAGTGTTCAGTGGAGTGACTATCGCGGTGCGAAAACCTACAAGTTAGGTTATCGTGCCGCTGTAGACAGACTTGTATGCCGCGCGACGGGTTTTTTGGTAGTACCGCGTCCGTCATCGGTGCACCACTGGTCGCAGCACCAAAGTTTTTCTTGTTTTTTCGTAACCCACTGGTCGTAGCGCCGAATCTGTCTTTATTGTACCACGCAACCGTTGTGAGTTTTTCTATTGTATGTTATTATTATATTACATGTGTATTCATATATTTATACACATACCTATATCAATATTGTCATTCTTATTATTATGCTAACACTAGCCATAAGATTGTGTTATATTGTATTTAGTTAATATTTTTTTTTTTTTGCATTATTTGTCATAATAATATATTATTGTTGTTTGAGTAGTAATTTTTTAGTATTCTCTTTCATATCTCGTCTCCTTCGTCCGGTTATTATAATCGCGTGTACAGCCCATCTAGAGAATTTATTTCGATAGATTCTGTCGCGTAAACAATCATTGATCATATACAGTGCTAAATATAATCAACGACAATATAAATATTATGTAATGGAGAAATTATGCACGTGACAAAATCACATAAATGCATTAATTCGCCAACTGTCGTGTACGCATCGGCGTTATTGTTCCGATTGTAGTCGAAGAAACGAATGAAAGACCTACGCGGTAAAAATTGTGAACGCGTCGACGCGTATGATCAAACGAATATCACGATTTACAGGGGGGGGGGGGAACGTAATTGTTATTCGAAAATTATTGTTTCGGGATATTTTCGCGTGCGATTCTTACGTGATAATTTAATTCGCGTTACCGACGGATTTAAAAATTACAAGTCGTTTTAGAAACCGATGTTATTTGTAATTATTTTGTCGTGTCCGTTAACCGAGCGGAAGAACAAACACCAGGACTGAAACGTATAAAGCCCGATTCACGTTCACACGACACGACACGACACGACAAAACATTCGAGCAAAGAATGTTTTGTCGGTCTGTCGCGGTGCCTGTAGGAATTAATTTATTTTAAATATACATATTTTTATGTACTCATAATCATTTTTATAATTTTCCTAAAGCTAATTTCTCTTTTGGAGGTATTGCTTCTCGAAAGTGCGCATTTTGTTTGGAAATATTATTCTCGATTTTTAAAAATAGAACATTAAATTGGTACTTTGACATTCGAAAATATTTAAAAAAGTTTGCTTCGTGGTCTTCCAACATTTTACACAAAGTTACATGTTCTCCATCAACTTTTCTTTCTTTTTTTTTTTAAATGCCGTGAATCCGCATAGATCGTCTTTTGACTACCGCACAGTCAATATTTTTTTAAGCTCCAACTCGAGAAATCCGAAGCGTTTCTAATATTTGTAGAATGAATTTCAAAAAACGGAAAACCCGAACGAACGAAAATTCGCTATCGCGGCCTCGAATCCGCGCGCTCGAGAGTTGTTCGGCTAGACGTTCGGCGCGAGAATCGTTTTCGAATGCAAACACCGAGACCGTCGTCCGCGGTTCGTGCGTGCGTTTTTCGTTTCCAAACACGCGATTAAAAACGCCGGAACGCGTGACGCGTTTAAAACGTACGGACGGACGGACGCGAACAACGGGTGGTGGGTGGGGGGTCCGTTCGGTTTTCCCGAGGACGCGTCGCGCGGTAAAAACCGACGAACCCAACCGCGTGTACCATTTACGCGGCGGGCGATATGGGGTCGTCCGATTAAAATGCCAAACGGTACCGCGGGGCGCGCGCGTTCCAAAGACAACGCGAGCCGCCCACGTCGGAGAACGCCGCGTGCACGCCACGCGCATAACAGCGCGGGCGCGCGGAGGGGTTACGGGCACGCTTTCGCTGGGCCGTGCGCGGCGACGTTGACCTTCCCGAGCGACCGAAACTCTCGCGCGCCGTCAATTCCGTTCCACCGTCCTCGGCACGTCCCGTTCACATCCCGAAAAACCACGGACCGTCGCGGCGGGGTTCGAACAAAATATCGAGACGAGTGTCAGTAACCTTTTATTTATAATACATCATTATTGGTAATATTATCGCGGAATTGTCGCGATAACGACGACGATGCCCGGGAGTGCGTGTGCTGCGCGTACGGAGTTTGTCGCGCGAGAGTAGCCGCAGCCGTAAGCCGAATGTAAAATTGATGCTCGCGTGATCGTATTCAATAAAAGTCTACTTTATATTTCTTTTTCTGTTGTTCTAACCCTTTCCTACACGCACCCGTCGCCGGTTTTAACCTAGGGTACGACACGAGTTAATAGTATCCGTCCAAACTCGAGAGTTTTATTAATGATTGTCGCATTAAAACCATTCGTTCGGTAATTTGGCCGTTGTATCAATAACTTCTTCGCGTGTAACCTAGACGTCTATACGTACGAGTTTAATATTAAAGGATTCCAAATCGTTGGTACGGTGATTGTATTTTTCGGTTTAAACAACTTTAAAAACGAACCAAAACATTCCAAATGTATACAATCCAAATTATTACAAATGTAATGATTAAATAATACACAATTCAATCACAATAATTAAACAACAATTAAATACGATATTCGTAATGGAATAAACGTATTGTACATAAAGTGAACAATGTTCAATGACAGATAACAAACATTTCCGAAAATTCCAAATTTCCAACGTTATACGTTTATACGTAAATAATAATAAATGTTTACTGGTCGTATTACTTTCATGCAAAGTAATTCAAAATCGCGTACATATTTTCTATATCATCCTAAATTTCGAGGGGGTTTTAACCCCTAAAACACCCTCCTGCGTTAGCCTCTAATCTCGTTTGGATACGATTTCTGACAGAAGGAGGGGCCTTCCCTTTCGGTCACCCTGTCCCTTTAGACGTGGCCGTATCCGTGTACAAAAATCGTTCGATTAGGATTTCGTGCGAAGAAACGATTGACGACAGTTTCGTGACACGTGAAATTGGATAAAACGTTTTATAAACGGTTTCCAAAATTATTGATCGTGTTCAAAAATACGATTGTACACTTACAATCGCCCTCTTCGAAAAAAATTCTGGCGGTATATAATACACCGCGTTTTACATACCAGACGAGCACGCGTCCGTTTGTTTGATCGAACAGCTCGGAAAATGATGACTAACCGGAACGACGGACGTTACGATTGAAAACGCGTAGCGAACGAGACGTATATCGTCGCGCCACTATGTAACACAATTAACCTGCACACGAGAGTGTACGTGACCTAAGTTTTTCGCCATTTATATATAATCATGTGCAGAGCGTAATTGAAAATGTACACAACAACAAAAAGAGACGTCGGAGTTTCACTAAAAAAAAAATTAATTAATTTAAAAAAAAAAATCATCACGTACGTCTTGTCGATGTACGTGTTTATCGATAACTACAAAAAAAAAAACGTATTATAGTTATTCACCTTGCACACATCGCGCGCGCGCGCACACACTCATTAAAATGCCGATCGGGCAATCGACGGATTTCAACGGTTTTCTAAAGTAACAATAATTTTCACCTTGTTCCAGATATCCGATTGAATAATACAATATCCGAACATCCTGGTCACGTATGAATCCAATCCTAAACAGCGGATTGAACGACGATCGTGCGTACGACAAAAGCGGTGCTCTCGATTCGTGTCAAGGGACTGCCAAAGTCCTCGGTATTAACACACGTGCACATAATTGTTTCGATTAACCAAACATACATTCAACGGCTTGTTTATATAATCATCAAATCGAACGAGCACGTGCATTGTTTCTGTGTCGATGGTTTGTATGTATAATACAATGCAAGTCGTTCTGAAAAACAACTCGGTCCAATAACAATGTTATTACGCTTTCGCCGCGATAAAATTCGATGCGCGTACGTACTCGAAAAATGATAATTAACACTACGAATCGAATAACGTAGCGATTTCGTGCGCGAGTCGATTCGGAAGTGTATTTAATCCGTGTGTTAATCGAGCTCGAGCTGGAGAACGTACAGATTCTTATTATGGGTGCGCGTCGGGTTCGGTCGAAGAGTAGAGCGTAACGCGTGTGTGATTATCGACGTTATTTTTACGCTACTTCACACGTGATGCATTTTCTTATTTTTTTTTTTTTTACGCCGTGTGAAATGCGTATTGAGTCATTATTACGTACGTGACTGTGATAAACGGGACCCGGCGGATCGGACGGACACGCCGATCTCGGCGCGGTAAACGGACGGGATTACATACGTGAAGTCCACGCGTGTGTAATTACCGGATATCGTGAAATCGTGATCTTCGAAATAGCTGGTTTCGCGTGCGCGCTCGTATCGCAAACGGGTGGTGGAAAACTGTTGAAAACGTATCCGCGTATGATAATATATAGTCATTAGTTTTACGATGTATTTGTTATTGACAGAGTAAAAAAAAAAAAATTCGTGCGTGTTACGAGTGCGCGAAGTGAATGAGACAATTCAACCGACAGAGTATTAGGTTTGTATTGGAATAAAAAAAAAAACATTCATATGGAAGTTACTAAATATTCTCGATTCCGCTGGACAAACAAATATGGGAACTGTACGAGCTGAGGGCGTTTATCGATGAGATGCTCACTTGTTCACCGAGTCCGACCGGCCTGCGTGCATGTGCTAATGTAGATTAAGCAAAGAAATGAACTCGGTACAATTGTCACACTGCGTGGACGGGTGCGTGCACGGGCGCGCTTAAACGACAAATGACGCGATCACGGCGCGTGCCCGGGTACGCGAGAATCGTAGATGCGATGAAATTGGTGGGGACGGCCAATAGGCAGCAACAAGAACATTACGCGCACGCGCAACTAATCTCAAGAAAAAGTGTCGTGACGGGCCGACCGCAAAAATCTTTTCTTTTCTTTTTTTTTTTGATCCCTCTGTAAAGAAATTTCATTTGAAAAAAAAACCTGCCACGACTATAGGAACCGTCGTCTTCTTTATCAATTATTCGACGCGGAAGACAATATATTCCGCCGACCGATGGATACTCGATGGATTTAAAAACAAAATGTCATAGTAGTAGAAATCGATTAGTCCGTATTATTATTATACCATACACCACACCACAACCTCTAGTATGCGACAGACACGTCTGATATTTGTAATCTCGTGGGCACGGTGCGTGACCAACGGTATTAACCGCGCGCGAAATAACTTTATGTCATGACTGTTTTCAAACCGTTTGAAATATGTCCGAGGATACCGTCGATTTCCTCGTTTAACGTTTCGCCGATGGCGTAACTAAATCATTACTCACACACAGCCCGCGGTTTACCGTACACTGTATTTAAACACCGTCCCCGTCGTACACAATTGTATCGAATCTTATTCAAAACCATTTGTTTTTAAGTCAGCCGTCTGGTCTTAATTTTTTTAACTGTCTATATGTGTATATGCGGGATTCTTATTTTTCGTCCGAATAGCGACGATGTAAGCATTTACCAAACTGGAAACGTCTGAATAAAACTTTAGACGAAAAATATGTACGAAAGAAACAAGAATAGGTATAATTTAGTAGAACAACGTGTGCGTAGGACGTACGTTGAGACCAATAACATAACCTATGGCGGGCACAGTCGAAATAATATTATACCATGTGCGGATACGTTATGCGTATAGGTATTCATAAATGTCCGTTTGTCATAGTGTCTATTAGCGTGTGACAATGAAATGCGATTTTTTCAGCGAATAGAGGCAATAATTAGCCAGACACATTGAACAACCGCGTAAGAGTGTAGGGCGCACGTTTGAAAATATTTATAAGAAGCAGCTTGTCCGTGCATCTCGTGCGCAATAGGAGATACGCGTTAGTTTTTTAAACCACGGATTCGTTTATATAACACAACAACAACAACAACAACAATAATAATAATAATAATAATAATAATAATAATAATAATATGTAATCAAAGAGATGCGTGGCGGCGCGTTTTATTTCTGTTGTTTAAATCCGTGATTCCTATGCATTTCGACGATACAGTACGGTGAGTTTCTTGCGTTTCGCAGTGTGTCATAACTACCGTTGTTACGTGCCGTCATTGAATTCGGAGACTCGACGCCGTCACGGTAGATACTTTTAAATTCCCTTGTGAGATATTTGTCTATTCACGATTTACAAAATGCGCTAAACGTTACACACGTGAATATAATCAACTGGTCAATTAACAAACGCACGAAATGCTTAGGTAGGACTATTCGTTTTGTTCGTCTGTTTTCCAATTGTCTTTGTCCGTCGATACTTTTGTGTATATTGGGACGGTTAAGGAAATCATACTCCAAAAATGTCGTGTGAGACGGCCTTCTCAATCTCCGGGTTCAAACTACATAATAAATATTAAACACTTTAAAAACCGGAATCCGATAGCCATTAAACTGAAGATAATTTTTATTGGCAGTGATTTTGTTTTGTCGATTTTCATTTTATTAACAATTATAAAGCTCTCACTTTTTTTTCATAAAATAATAATAATAATAATTTTCTGGTCTGATAATAATTAAAAGAAAAATTAAAAACAATATTGATTATTTTTATTACATCAAGACTGATATGTTCTATAATGTAATAGTAAGGTCGTAGAAAGCCGTCATAGTCATTGTAAAAGTTTAAATAACTAATATACACTATAAACGCCGAGAAACTTAAGAAAGTGTTTGTAATGATTGATCGCCTCCAGTAAGCGCTACTTAATTAGCAAAATTCGTTCAATCATGTCTGATATTAATTTGTAATAAAAATATGATTATTCTTCGAAGTCATAAAACAACAGTGAAATTTCATTACGGTGCGACCACGTATGGTCACCGCCTTAAATATACATACTATAACGAACAACGATATCAAACGCGTATTCGTACAAAAACGACGCAGATTTGCCGAGCGCGAGTTTTCGAGAATAATTCAGGCGAAAGTCCGATCCTTATAAAAATATCACCGAAAACGTTTCACTTTCAAACATAAAATATTCAGAACCCGTTCTAAGAGTATGAAATATATAATTCCGATAAAATGACAATACGTTACGGTTTAACGGTCGTTTTTCCGGCGCATAAAAACGCCGACGGTGCATTCGGCCGTTCTTCAAGTCATTTAGTCAATTTCTGAATCCATCGCACACATACCTGAACGTGAGGAACGCAAAAAAAAAAAAAAAACCGAATAATAACATTTCGGCGTAAAAACGACTTACCGGAAAACGAACGTTGAAGCAGGCGTGCGTACGACGGGACGGCGTGGCGCGCGTGTGACTCGCGACAGACGACGAAAACGCGAGATATGTTACGGGCGCCGTGAGTCGAGCTCGACAACACGGAAAAGGCGATAAAAACGAATAAAACGACCGTGGACAAATAAAAGAACCGTAAAAAATCTATACGCGCGAAACGTGTCCGTGGACAAGATGTAAACGGAGTGTGTACGTTGGACGACGTCGGCGATCGGAAACGAACCGCGACGACGAAAACGAGTTACGGACGGTGGTGTGCGCGTGCGTTGCCGGCGACAAGTCGAATGAACGAAATCGAATGTGGGTTTATTGGTCGGTTTCCGATGTGTATACACGGCGACGGCGGCGGCGGCGGCGGCGGCGGCAAAAGAAAGTAGGCTATATAGTTATGCTCTTCGGCCGAGTGTACACAACGAGACGACGCAGACTGTTATTTTTTTTACCCTTTCTTCTTTCTCGTCCGCGGCCATATTAACACGGTACGTATAATAAATTGTTCGTGATTTTGCGGCATTTCGATTATGGTTTTTGTCTTGTTTTTCCAGTAGACGCGACGCGTCTGCCCGTTATCTCGTCGACCGCCGACGAATATCTCCCGACCGCGTGGGTAACGTCGACGTTATCGCGCTTTGCGCCCGTAATCCATGTGCGTACCGTGTACGCGTCGGCCGAGACGAGAAAACATTCGGCGCTACGTACGACGACGACGGTGATTATTATCGCGTGCGCACCTTGCTGCTGACGAACCAAGGGTATATAATCAGTATATACGTATATAGGTTATTGAACGCGTTGATATACTTATCGCCGTCCGTACGACGAACCGGTTGATACATTCGTCATTATTTGTTTTCCGTCGAAGAAAACAGTCTATTACCGAAATCGTTCGATACGCAAACATCAATCGCGTTGTGTATACAAATCCCCGTGTACCTGGTGTACGTACGATTCGAAACGGAATACCGTATCGGTTATTTGATAAAAATAAGCCCTCCCCCCCCTCCCCCCGTTTCACGTATAGAGTTGTTCGTGTTTTAATTTCAAATCCGCTTTCTAATACAAGCTCGTGATCGGAAACGGCGAAGACGATTATTATGTTGATGAAAACCGCTTTAAAACCCCAATCGAAAATTACATCGGTGTTCAAACGTAATTTTCTTCTTCTTTTATTTTTTCATTAATAATTCAGGTCTCCGGGCAGCTAATAAACAATTCGAGTAAATCAACAAAACAATTATCTGGTCTACGATATTGACGAGTTCATATGGACTAATCGAACGGAATGATAACAATTCGATATGACAACTTATATCGGTCAGACGGCCTGCGATTTATCGTCGTGCAAATAACATGTTATGTAATAACGGGGCGTTGAAAGACGACTATTTATTATTTAGTTGATTCTGCTAAACCATACGCGCCTCCTAACCGTGCACTGTGTTTCCGTTAACATTTTGAAAAATTAAGGAGGCACCATGAACGTTTTGTAAACAGACTACACGATACAAAAATACATATGTATGTATAGAAAGCCGTAGCCGTATATTACCAAACGACTCGCCTGCTTGTTCTCATAACTTCCATCTTGCACAACGTCCGCGGCGTGTGCACGGTTTATAAGAGCACACGTATAATACGTACGTGTATGTTCCACTTGAAACGGTTTTTTATGGTCACTTGCGACAAATCTAGTCCGAAATTGCATAACGGCCGTTTGGTCGTTTCTTGAACGTGGTGACGTCCCCTCGGCGAGATATCTGGATCGAACAACGAGAACGGTAATATAAACGTCTCGGTCGCGAGTTCAATAACTCGGACGTCCATTTTGCACTTATCTCCGACGCGTTCGGATTATTGTCGTGTGGCGGCCGGATGGTTTGCTACAATACGTACGACATAATTTGATACGGTATTATAACTGCATTATAAACTTTGTATTTGAATATAAATTTAAAAACAATTTTAAACACCCAAAATATTCGTTTAAATGTCTAAGATTTCAGATACAATTATTCCGTAATAGATATAATCGCTAATCAATACTAATGGGTATACGCAAACATTGATTACTGAAGTATTTGAATTCAAATGCAATAATTTCTTTTATGTACGCAATCTTTTTTTTTTTTGTATTATTAATTAAAAATTTTACCACTTGAATGCTCGATAAAATTAATTAGTACACAATTACTATTTTTAATAATTTAAATATAAAACCATTCTTTAAAAATAACTGAAGTTTGCTAAATCGTGGCATTTAATGACGCGTTATTTTTTCTACAAAATGTATAAGAAAAGTAATATTTCAGTAATTATTCAAATAATTTCAAAAAACCGTTATTGAAAAAAAGTTAAAAATAAAATGTTCAAATATCGCAAATCTGAAACGAAACTTCACTACTACTCTTGTAAAATTTAAATATTAAGTGAACTTTAATTGATAATAAATATTTAAAATACTTGAAATTAAAATCGAACATTTTTTTGTCGAATTCGGTTCATTTTATTATTTGTTATCGTTAACAACGTGCGTTCAAGTCTCGAGTATACGTAATTAAAACGTACACGTATGAAATAAACAAGCCGATCATAATAACATACCGAAACTAAACTAGTTCTGGCGATTCTTGCCGAAAATAATATGTCGCTATTACACCACCGTGAAGACAAACGTAACGGCGATTGCTGTTCTTTTGCTCTAAATATTATATCACACTAATCACGGCCAGAATTATATATTGACAATCTTTTATTGCCACACATTGGCCAACGTCTGACGAGACGAACAGTTTGGACACGACGTGCGCGTAATACACTCGTCTGTTCCACCAAACAGCTCTTATAGCGCGGGAATAGGTGATTAATATGATTTTTCTCTCGTCGACGCGGAATTTCAAAATATTAATTGAAACAATTTTCATAAATACGCCTGCGATGTGTGCACGAAGAAAAAATAACAGTTTCTGTATTATATCATCGTCGTACACGCAATTAAACATCGGATAATACGCTTGACATGTTAAGGTATTGCTCTAAATAATAGCACAGAAGTAGTTATTTTAAAACGAAAATCCAGAAAATGTATAGATTACGTAAAAATAAACATTTCGTAATCTATGTGACGTATGAGCAATCAAAAATCGTACTAAAAGTTCTTTGACCTGTTAAAAATATATTCGTAACAACTTAAATTTTGTTTTCCGGTACACGTGACTTCATATTATTTAGACTCCCGCGACTATCTGAATGCATGTTTATAATTTATAAAAATTTATTTTATTAAATCGACTTAATAATTACGGTTATTTGTAAAATTAATTTTGATTTAAACGGTTTTTCAATTGTATTCAAAGTACGCCTCTATTATATTTTTCTAGTTGGAATAATAGAATAGTATAGTATATAGAATAGTATTGTAATACATGTTAGTATTCAGTGCTTCACATAAGTTCTGTGGAATAAATATTTAGGTATAAACAAATATTATATCTTTTATAATTAAAAATCGCACGTACGGCAAAAAAATCAGTTGAAGATCGTACTACAACTAAAAAAACCAAATGTGTCTACTATATATCACTAGATCACACAAGAAACTATAATCATTTTCCACCCTATATAATAATACTTTTAAGTAAGACACAATAGTTTTATGATTTATACTGAAATTATATTCATTTATTTTTTTAGTTTAATATTATATATTAAAAAGTATAATTAATAGTAAACTACTTCAAAATTAAATTAATTTGTATTTGTTTTTTGAAGAGATTTCAAGAAATTAGAATATAACGTCAATGGTTTCCGAAGTTCAAAATCTCTAATAATATTGCAATACCATCGAAATAATTATAACTATAATTGTAAATAACTTTATATTGATAAGCTTAAGAAAAAAATAACATTTTGAAAACGAATGAGAAATTATATTTTTTTTTTTTAATATCGTATGAGAATATTCGTATTTTAGGAATTTATAAAATAATCAAATTTTATCGTAATTTATACACAATATTCTCATCCCATTTCTCTCTCGCGAATACTTCAAATAGAATACTTTCGACAGAGAAGTTTCTTTATAATTAAATTTCAATGGTTTAAAATAAAACCGGTTAGTTATATTATATATGCAAACATGGAACTTATATCGGAATTCATTGATTATTGATAATGCATATACTATAACAATACAATATTGTAAATTACTGTAGTTTTTTTCATCAGTGTTGAGATCATTATATTTATATTACTTAACTGTACTAAAAAATTATATCTTAGCTACAAAAATAATTATTATTATACATATTTCACTATTTGATTAATACGGTCCATAATATTCGACCAATAACATAATAGTATTTTAATAATAATACGTTTTAACGATTAAATTTAAATACCCTTCTTATATTTATATATATATATATATATATATATATATATAGTGTATACACTTTTAATTATTGTTTTATTAATCTAAGGACATATGTGTGCCAAGTACATAGATACGTGAATACACGTTAATTTAAATGTGATCATTTCACAGACGGATTGATTATGAAAAGTTATTATGAAGAAGGTATTTGGTCACACGATTTGTAATAAAAGACGGTATCTATTTAAGGACATCTATTGAAATCTAGACAACTCTAACTAAATGAAACAATATATTTGTCTATATGGATCTAATAAGTAATTCCAAATTGATAATTAAAGATAAGTTATGGATCGTTAACTACAATATCGTGATATTGTATTAGTTCTGAAGATCGTTTTAGAAATGTAAATATATTTTCTTTTAAAAACATCGTCATGCACTGTAAGCACAACACAACATATTATGCACATTAATAAAATTTATAATATAATTCATATACTATATATATATTATATATTTTCTTTTTTGATATTATCAAATTTAAAAAAATGTGGTTAGATAAATGATTAGAAAATGGGTGGCCGACCTTAAATAGCTGGGATAGAGGCGAGATATAGATAAAAATTAAAATGTATGATTTCAGTTTTAAATCGAACTACGCGGATATAAGAGTGTGGCCATTAACATTATTACGTTTTAATTTGAAATAATCTTTTACGACATATTGTACAAATGTGTTATATTTATAAATACTATATGGATATACCAAACAGTAAATATATAAGCATTGCACATCAAATCATATTTCTTTGTGCAACACAGCTACATTCGTAAACGAATGTATAGGTGTTATTGTGTACCTGTTTGGTATATGCTTTCTACGTAGAAAATGCTACCAACGAATATTAGTATTCAAATAATGAAATTTTACTAAATAAGATTCACTTTAAAACAATACTATATTTTCGGTAAATAACTATTGCTTCGTCGGAATAACGGATAAAATAAATAATTTAATTTGACCTCGGCCTCGCGTTATACAGACATGAGTAGTGCAGTGCAGTACAGACATGTCATGTTATATCGTTCGTTCATCACCATTTCTCTTTGAATTTAATACCGTCTAAAACTTATCGCTTTCAACGATTGGCGCAATAAAGTCCAAACGTACTATACTTATAGTAAAACTACTTATCCCGTGTTAAATCCAAGTTTACTTGTAAACGTTCATCGAACTATAAATAAATTTATAAATATTAAAAAAAGAAATAAATGTAGGTAGAATACTAAACACATAGATTTCATATAAGTAGCAATATAACATACTAAACAAGTATCTAACTAACTGATAAGACGATGAAACTATTACCTAATTTACAGAACTACCTACTATACGAAAATAAAAGTTATTATTTTAATTAAATAATTGCGAATGCAAGAATTAGTTAATGAATCTTGGCTTTATCACTTAAAACCCGACTTCCAACTGTAAATTGGTTGAACTATTTTATAGTACTTATATTCGGCTATATCTAATATGTTACGAACAATGTAGAAATTCCGGGCAATTAATATAATGCCCAAAAGTATAACGCACAATGTGTAGATTAAACAAGAACGTATATATATATGTTTGTAAATTATTTGTATATACTTATTATTACGGCATACAACGACAATATTACTTAGACGAACGTACACGTTCGTGTAAAATCCGTCAAACTTTAACAGCAGATATGTTTTAAAAATTTAACATTATAGAACATTATCACGTGCAACGAAAATCCTTACACAAGTACAAATTAGGTGACACTCCGTCGGTACGACACAAACGCAATTTTATTGCATTTCACAAAAGTTATTACTCATTACACTCACATATTCGATAAGAAAATATCGTTTCGAATGTTCGTACGGACGGAATCCATTCTGAATTGTCAAAACGAAATTATATATATATATAAATTTAAGCCAATAGCTAATCAATGTTATCATCGATCGAATTTGTAAAAATTATAACCACGCGCGTATGTGTGTATATTTTATGTATAACGTATATAGGTGGTTATAAAACCGTGCAAAATTAATTTTAGAACAACTAAAATAGCGACACGAAATCCAGTGGCCCCCCCACACCGCCCCCCACGAAATAAATTTCTGGCTACGGCACGGCAACATAATAACAATAACGATATTCATCCGTCGGACTCGCTGACACAGTGTAGAAAGCGTAAGTGACCGGTTTTCCTTATTGCACTGCACAACGTTCTTGCAGATCATTACGACGTATTTTTTCTTCCTTTCCTCCGGCGTGCGTATACGTTAAATCCGCTCGGTGTCGTCCGTATACATTTGTACGGTTCGTTGTTTTGTCTCGGCGACGAGCGTGAAGAGACCCCCCGCGAGTGTTCTCGTGCGTGTACATCTCTATTTTATCGTTCGTTCCGCTCGTGAAATCCACTGTTACTTTTCATTATATATATATATGTATATACCTAACTAACAAATTTTATTTTATACCGAACTCGGTAAACATACGCGTAAGAAATTAGGTATAAACGGTAAGATGTTATCATCCTACCCGAGTAAACAAATATAACGTGTTTCGTTAAAAATTCGCAAAAAAAAAAACAAAAAAAAACGTGTCGATTAATAACCTAACTAACCTACACGTCGTGAAATCGGTGGCGTATTTAACGATACGCTAAATAAATGTGAAACATCGCGATAACTATCGACGGACGAAATATACATTCATATATTTAACAAAATCCGTAATGACAGTACAATATACGTGACAATCACGTCGTGTATATTTGGAGTTTACATTTGATTTTTAAACCGATGCGATAATCATTTCTCACCACCGTGGTTCACGACCAACGGTAACGCGATCGCAAAACAATTTCAACAACTCGAAAATCGATTATCGATTACGCGAATAGCTGTTCAAACTACGCGCGGAATAATACGCGTTGCCGCGTTCGAACGCGATTTACATACATCACAATAAGCGAATAGTTTTTATGTAAATAAAACGATAGTTTAATTTGCCCATTGTCGACGACAAATCGACGTAGATATTCGTTACACTGTCCGTGGCGAAATCACAAACACGCCACTGCAATGCGATTGTAAATGACAAATGCGTATAGACGAGTTTTTTTCGGTAAATCGTATACTTATTTATTCGAATTTCATCTTAGAACCGAAAACAGATAAATCGCGGGGCCTGCCCGGAACCTGCAGTTGTGCACTGCCACGTGCATACACATTCCAAATGTCGAATGTTATAAGCAATGACGTAACGATAACGCGATCAAGGTCGTAAATGTATGTATGCGCACGGAAAAAATCCTCCGGTTTTCTAACGATTTCGAGTGAAAAATTATTTTTTTTTATCGCGTTCCTTCGTTTTTTATTCGTGGGTTTCTTTTTTGTCACGTTTTTATTTTTATTCGAAATCACACATTCTCGGTGTCACATACAACAATGTCCAAGGACTTACAATCGTATATACCGAGAGTACGAGGATGAGTTCTGTATTCCAGTGAAATATTGTATTTCCCACTCGTGCACGCCTACTAGATGTACGAGTGAATTTTATAATAACACCTCTGGTCATCGAACCTCGAGGTGAAGTTAAAATGTGTATGTGTATAATTGTATGCGTCTGGTAGAATGGTGTAAAGATATAGATTTTTTTGTACGGTGATCGCATAAATCCCGTCAAAACGCACAATAAAACAAATACTACATGTGTTTTAAAGACGTTTCGTGTGTTGTATTGTACGCTTTTCTAAAATCCGTGTTAAAATTCGCACGAGACGCGTTCCGAGCAATTATATCAGCAACATTATTTAGTATTTATAACATATAAATAGAAACGTGTTCAAAAAGTTCCCGAACTATTGTTTCTAAAAACAGACGAATTGTATTACGGCGTAAATGTTATTCGAAATAAAACGGAGATAAGCCAGTATATTTTCCAATAAACCAAAAACGTTTATCTAAATCGTTTATTGTGCGCGTTTAAACGTAGACGAGTCGTGCGTGTTGGACGATTTACAAGATGGCGGGAACTTTTTGAGCAGACCCCCGTATATATATATATATCAATTACTTACTATTGGATCGTTTTGAACGTTTCGATACACGATGTTTCACTCTGGTACGACCGGTTTTCTCGCGATTTACGACTTGCCGTCGGTCGCCGTGCGTCAAACGCGCACGCGAAACGTCAATCGGTAGCCTACATTTTGCGAAACGTCACAAGCGCCGCGGCGCGACCTACACGCCGCAAATGCCGGAGAAGACTCCCGGGTTGATTTTCATACCGCGTATCGGCGACGTCAAATGATTACATTACAGCGTACGGTCGACCGGTCGATGACGCGGTTACTGGTCAAACGATGAGTCCCGGCGATATAACCTGTAATACGTTTTACGGCCCTTATGAGGTACGCGACGCGCTTCTTGTGAACGTTTTGACCGCGTCACCGATTCAATCGCGCCTCGTTCTTCTTCGCGTAACCCGCCGGCATCACGACTACTGTTATTATTGCCCGGTCCTAGTCGTGATCGTAACCGAACTCGTGGAATTCACAATTTGAACTCCGGCCTCGTTTATCCATTTGAGTTCCGACGCGCCGAACGTTACGTTACGATAGAATAACGTGGATTCTACATTATATTTCGTACGTACAAACATTATGGTTCGTGACGTTGAGAGCCCAGATTTTTTAGGTCGAACTTATTCGATTTAAATATGGAACTTCATAAAAAAAAAAAAAAAAAAACGCCAATGAGATTTAAAACGTCTACATTTACGGTTGATGTAAAAGTCGATTAACCTAAATAATTCATAAAATAAATAACACACCGACGACCGTTTTTCCTTACATTATCGATCTCCCAGGCGTATCATCGGTCGTATCAAACGGTTTTCACCCGTACGTTACAAAACGGTTTGGACCGCGCGTACGAAATATTAATTGTTTTCGATTTCCCGAAACGTCGCGTCGGTGCAGCGGTTGCAGTCATCAGTAAAATACCTATCGGCGCATTGTCCTTTCGTCGTCGGCCACGTCATTGTATACACGGCGTGTAATATTCCGTTCAGGTGCGCCCGCCGCGAGTCCCGAGACGGTTTCACTTCGGTCGCGCGCGAGCGTGTGACGTCCGCTCCAAAGAAACACACGGGACGTGCTCGGCATCTAAGTCGTTCGCTATTATTATTATTATTATTATTATTATTATTATTGTCGTTGTTATTACGGTCGGTCATTATTTCCGTTTCGTATCTTCGCCGCTCGGCTCTTACATACATACAGCACGTCCGTTTCGTTGTGCGCGCCGTCGCCCCGCCGCCCGTCCGGATCGTGTCCGTTTTGCGCGCGTCGTCGCGACTGCTGACGGGGAGAAACCTCTGACCTACGCGCGGGGAGAAACGCGGATTCGGTAGCGTTTCACTTTAAATCCGCGACAAATTCAACGCAGGTGCCCCGGCCCGCCGACCTACAACGATACTGGTAATAATAATAATAATAATAATAATAACGACGTCGTGTGCAATTATATCGTCCGCGTCGAGAACAACGCGAATGTTTTTGTATTTTATTTTTAGTTTGCCATTCATACCGTCTCATACGTCCTTTTTGCTCGTTTTTTCGACAGTTATACGGGAAGAAAGTTATCGCACGAATTTCAACAACAAAAAAAAAATTGTATGTTTATGAAATACCGAATTTTTGAAATAACCATTTTTGTTGATCTTATTTTTCGACTGAAATCTATGTTCAAACTAAGAAAAAGGTTGCCGATTGCTGTGGATATCGAGCGTGTTGTTCGGATAGAGATTATTATTTTAAAAGTGATGATAAATCGTTCGAAAAATACGATTCTTGACGAATGCAATTAATATTAGTATCATATTTTTCATGTCCGAAATGAAAACGTCTACAATTTTATCGGATGTTTTTTTTTTGCGTCGCATTTTTTGGGTTGTTTTTGATTACGTTGGAAAAATCGAAAAACCGTCTCGTAATAAAGTATCGACTAGATACAATTTCATAACTAGTGGCCAAGAAAAGAAATCCTTCTGCGCCAAAAACGCGTTCACAGTACGAAATAAAAACACGTCATTGTAATGTGTGGATTGAAATCATTCGTTTTCGTGATGTCGTACCTATAATATTTTTTTTTTTTTTTTTAAGTTTTTTTATCTCTGTTTGAATGATGAGAAAACGTGGACTTGTTCCCCTCGTTTCCGCAGTTAACGTGATTAACCCAGACCCGATCGATCCCTCGGACAGAATCCTCTGTCGGCGTGGGTTTTTGGCAGGAGTTATCTGTATGGTAAAAGCGTGTTCGCAACGTTAGGTTAGGCTTACACACCGCCGATCGCGCCCGTCCCTATCCACGAGAGACAAGAGGAATATATCCCTGTACCGGGGCGTGGTCCTCGCCGCGAAAACGGGTGTACTCGACGAGCATCCCTAACTCGCGCGACCGTCCAGAAAGAAACAACGCCTTCGGAATTGCGCTTCTGAAGGCAAGAGCGGTCGACCCGAATTCGAAAAGAATTTTTTCGGTCGCCGCGTTACGTTTCCGTTGTCGTTGACCGCCGCCACAACATACTATCATTTGCATTACGTATGTTTGCGATAAATAACAGGTTTTTAGTTGTGACGGGGGGGGGGATGGGAACAAACGCGATTCAACACCATTATTTTTTATTTTTTTTTAAATTTTTTAGAAATCGATACGAGATGTTATCCAGTCGGGACGTGAAAAAAAATATTTAAATGTAAATTTTTTTTTTTTTTTTGAATATCGTAACCTTAGATCGTTCGTTTCGAAATATCGACTGAACTACGCGTCCATGATCAATTCGGGCCGACGGTTTTAGTTCTCACGAGTCGATAATTGTCGACAAACGAACACCGGTCGCGCGATTGACAAACCGTAATTCTATTACCAACACATATGTAATATTCAGTCTTCGACGCGTTTTATGCTGTCGTTGCCGCAGACCCTCCTCCAGTGGTTCTCGCGGCTCCGAGTACAAAGCAAAAAACTCATAGAACATCCGAGCCCGCTACCCGTTACCGGAAAACACGATGTCGGTCCATATAACGTCACATCCTCCGACGCTCGACTGTCACATCCAGCGAGTTCACGAGCTGCCAGTAAACTCCGCCCAGCGTAACCATCACGTTCACTGGCCAACTAGCCGGTTCAATGTGACCGCGAGGCTTTCCGTCACGTGTTCATACGGTTTTTGTCACGGGAACGTGGCCCGTGACTTGAGTCGTCGCGATAAACAACACGGTTACTGAGTGATCGTCATTAGATATTTGTTTTTCGCAAAACCGGTCCGGGGAAACGTCCCCGAATCCCTACGAACCGCCAAACGTATTTCGACGTCGGTGAGGCGCGTGATCTTTTTTAGAAAACGTATTTCAATACATAATTACCAAAAACAAAAAACAAAAACAACGTACAATAAAACAAATCGCTGAAAACCGTACGAAACGCTTTACCGCGAAATCGATCGAATGCGTAAAAATTTCGTGTTTTTCTTCTTTTTCCGCCACACCGCCCCGTCCGTTCGCAAACGAATATTCGTTATCTACAAGTCCCCGGCTATAATGAATCGGAACCTGCGCGTATCATATCGGGGGAAAACACGCGAGTCGTGTTCACATGCTTTCACGTGGACTCATGATCAACCTCGTCGTATATTTGAAAACGTAAATATATTCGAACGGTGGTTTTTTTGTTTTGCTTTTTTTTTGTAAGCGTTGTGCGCGCATGTACCTACGGAGCAATTGAAATTAAAATTATATAAGCGCAACGCGATTTCTTGAGATATAATATCGTCAAAAAATTACGTTTAAATGCTAATTAGTCATTTTTTTTTTTTTTTTTTAAGATGGTTTAAAAGTTATTCGAGTGAAAGTATACGGTATATTGCATTTTCCATTATAGTTTCAAGCTGAACAAAAATTTACCGTGAATAAAACTCACAACGTAAACGGACAATTCGAGAAAAGTATTATTCTTTGTTTCATAACACGTGAAAAAAAAAAAGAAAAAAGAAGGGTTTAACCATTTAGTTACACACATTTTGAACATTTGTAAACCGAACGGAAAAATATCTTCGAATACACTTAATTTTTTCGTATGCAACTTTAGTTTTGGAAACACAACGTTTTGTCGAACTTATAATAAAATCATTCTTATAATCTGAAATTCAATATTATGCAAACTTCGAGGAGTACTGCATGTGTATATATAATGAAGTATCACTCGGTAATTAATAGTAACTCTGTAAGTTAACTCGTCATCGGTAATACACGAGATTCCGTTTTGGATAATAACAATTACCTATCCATTTCTACAGATAAAATAATAACACAGTTTAGGTGTATGTATATAATAATTATACAACATAAACTAACATAAACTGTCCGAAATAAATAATTATTGTTCTAAAAATCAACAGTATGGATAGTAATGAGCACAAAAGGTAAATAAAACGAAGCAGCCAAAAAAAAAAAAAAAAATTTATTATCTCAAGTAAACATCAAAATAATAATTTTACCTGGACAATTGTTTTTTTTTTAGCATCATAATATAATACACAAATGATAAACGTATGTAAATGTATTTTTAAACATTTTTTTTTATAATAATAATTCTTCTATTTCCAACGTAAAAATGAGATGCAACAACTATATAAATATTGTATACAAACTAAAACGGTTAAATAATTGTAAAATTGGTTAACAATGATTTACGACAAGGGGGTGAAGGAAAAAGGAAAATAATAAATGCAAATTAAGTAGATTTTTACTCACAAATAACAAATTTTGTATGCGGACATTATAAGTCCCATTTGGATTCATATTTCAATATGTAATATTGATTATAATATATATGTAGTATACATGTTCCAAACTTAAAATTTATGATTTTTTGTGAATTAAAGACTTTTGACTTTTTTTATGATTTATGAAAAATATGTTATAATTACATACATTTATAAACTATTTATGGCACTAAAAACAACAAATCAATATGATTGAAAAATAATTTGTCTCATTAAATATAATACGATGACACAATGTCCATTGATGAGTTAATATGTTGAATATTATTCATATATTTACTATTAATGTTTACAGTTTATAAAAATTTTTATTAGTTAAAGAAAAACATTTTGTTTTGTAAAATAATGAACATTTGCTTAAAAAATATGAAATGGCAATAAAAAAAAAAATTTCACGAAACATAATACACATTTTTTTAAAGGAACATTGATATACGTTACTTATTAAATACACATAATATCCTAAGAACGTTAAAGTTTACAGATTAAGTACAGATTTTTTTTTTACAACAGTGTAGATAGTTCGGTCATAGGTGGTATTATTAATTTTACCGTGTAACAAAGACGATTAATATATAACAAAAATTACGTATAAAACGTTTTAACAGAAACATTTTTTAGAAAACTCAAAGAAAAAAAAAACAACTAAAATATAATAACAGCTGTCGAAAGCCTTATATCTATCGTACAACAATTTACGTGCATCGCATACAATACATTACATGTAACTACAACATTGTTAGCGTATATCCACGAACGTAAGTTTTAACGAATAACGATCAAGATAATATGTTATATATACCTAGTTGTTAAAATATTGCACACAACTAAATAACAATGAAAAAATTATTATTGCTAATATAAGAACTGAGATTACTATTACAACAATTGACATTGAAAATGAAGCGTTTTCTATGATAATATAATATTATATATATATATATATGATTCTGATGATATTAGTATTAATATCGGTTTAATAATAATAGTGTGTACAACATAAAAATAATTTTTATTGGTAAAAACTTTTAAAAGTTCATATATCTACAAATTAATTTAATTAGTATCTGGTAAAAAAAAAAAATATGTGTTGGTCAGATTTAGTGTTTAAAAACACAAGTTGATCAAAATAATTTATTTACGAACTTATTAACTTTGTTGAAAATTTTCCTGAATTTTCTAGTGGCTCCCTTGTTTTTTGGTAGGACCACATGACGATAGTCTCATTCATTTTTAGTTCGATCAGGTCTTTTATCCCATTCTTTCTCACCTTCATCCCGATCAGAAACTGTCTCCTCCAGAGAAGCCAGATTCGGTTTGCTGGATACTTCCTGGGTAAAGAAATCATCATCCTCAAACGGATCTGTGTTCCTGGCGAATATGTTTATGGACTCGGATTTTTTCATCTCTTTAGGCGAACTCGATAAGTCTTCTTGCGGAATTTTCACAACTTTTGCTATGAAAACATCGTCATCTTTGAAACTGAACTCACTAGACATGCTATCTTTGGCACCATTGTCTGGTCTGAAATCGTCTTCAAAAGGGGAGCGTTTTGTCACCTCAGACTTGGAATTTGAATCAACCGACCGGTGACCACTGTCTGAACGTTTTGGTCTTCTTGAATTCCAATTTGTCTTAGAACTAGTGGACGGAGACGGCTTAGTGAGGTATCCTAAATCGGAACAAGTACTCATCGTTTTTGCAAACAATGACGAATCAGGACTGTCAGGCGTGAAACTATTGTCAAAATTAGATGTCTGGTTACGTTTCAATGGCCATTTATTATTCTTTGGTTTTCTAGACCAATTCTGTTCCAGTTCAGATTCGCTCAAGTCTAATTCTTCTTGACTGTATGGTTTTCTGGGTGGAATGTTGCGCTCTTCATCGCTACCTTCACTCCGGCGATGATACAATTTTCTTGGTTTCCTGGGTGTTGTTGAAGACACATAACGGTTCTTTTTCGGTAGTCTGTACCGCAACTTTACATCATCTTCGTCACTGTGGTCGACAGGTAGCGGCCTAGGATAGTTTTTGAACCCTTTTGGAATAGGTGGACCGTATCGGTCCCAACTGTACTGTTCTTCGAAATATCTCCTTCGTCTTTCGTACATGAGCCTCTGATATTTTTCATCTTCCCAATTTGGCGTAGACGGCAGTTTTTGAACTCTCCTATCAATGTCTGGCCGAACATAAACTCGTCTTTTGTCATCTTTCGATGACCTCCTCCGTTCGTCATCAATATGCGATACTCTCCAATGCGTTGGAAACATGTACGGTGACTCCCAATCATCACTGTATCTACTCGTTTCATCCCACGGTGATGGTTCACGATGTCTTGGTGATATTTTTCGATTACTTCTTCTGATGGGTTTCCTTCCGTAGTAGGATTCGTCTTCATACATGGACTCTCCATCACTCCATCCATTTTCAGTTCGAGGGAAATCTTCAATAGAACTCTCTAGACTTCTTTTTGCAGCATCCCAATTATCTTCAGACTCCTCTAAATCGTCCCAACTTGATGAATGTTTACTACGGTTTGAGGGTACTTTTTTCAAATTAATTTTTGATTTAGGAGCTGGTGGCGGTTCTCGATTATCTGCCGACCAAGGGCAACTCAGATTTTTGGTCATTTCTGGTTCGATATCAAAAGTTGCCCAACACTGAGAGTTATCAAAAAGTTGTTGACACGCATTATTTTGTATTGGTTCAGGATTTTCTGTAATAACTGTGGTAACTTCTTGTTTTAAGACTTCATCACCACATGCAACTGATTCTTTTGTATTTTCTTTTTTAATAACTTTGTTTTCTATTTCATAATCATTATCTTCTTCCTCCTCTTCTTCTTCTTCTTCTTCATCTCCTCCTATTTCATCATCCTCTTCCTCATCATCATCGTCTTCATCGTCATTTTGTTTCAGACTTTTAGTCTCAACAACTTCTTCAACGACAATCCTTTCATCTATAGGTTCAAACACTCTATCATTATTTAATTCTTTGTCAACTTGTTTTGAAATATTATAGCTATGTATAGAATCTAAAGTTTCATCTACTGGATACTTCTCCATTGATTCTTCACCCAGAGTTGGTTCTTTCATAGGAATGTCTCTTAGAGCCGCATATTTATCATTCTCCTTCGTTACGGTCTCAGTAGGTTTTTCTTCATCCAACAACTCTCTAAATACTGCATATTTGTCATATAAAGATTTTTCCGGCTCTTTCTTTTCTTCTTCAGTCTTTTTGAGAACACTTTGCACTTCTTCATTACCATGGATGGTTAATTTAGACAAACGTAAAGTCAATTCTTTTAACGTCATCTTGGATAAAGAAGTAGGAGATATCCTTAGAGTGTCCGCTAAATCACTAAACCCTGTTTTAGTTAATTGACTTAATGTTATATCGAGTGAAGTAGATACATTGGATTTTGATTCGGTACTAGTTTTTTTCACTGAAACAGGTACTAAATAGTAATCAGAGTCGACATCTTCTTTCTTTTTTTTAACATCATTTTTTGGTTTTCTAGATGGTAATGGTAAAGGCGGAGCTTCGTTTTCTTGTTGCGTGGATGGCAAATTGTAGGAACTAACATAATTTTCTATATAGTCATAATGACAGTTACGTGTACGTATAGGTTTCACATTTTTGGAAGGGATTTGTTGTTTTTTGGGAGGTAAAGGTGGAGGCTCCAATGAGGATGATGGTCTTGGTGGCGGTTCAGGAGCAATGTCTATTCGTTGGGGTAATGTCATCATTTTCATAATAGCATAATCATCATCGGGTGAAGGCGGGTCTTCATTTCTATAATAATCTGGACTAGGAGTTTTTCTCATTTTTAATTTTGATCTATTTTTAGTCATTAAATTGTACTTGGGCGAAGCAGAAATATTGTATGGCTTTTGAGTTTCTGGTGGAAGGGAAACCTTTAACAATCCTTGAGCAGAGTTTTGTGATGATGAACTATCACTTTTCAATAAAGGAGCTTTTTGTTGTAATTGTGGAGAAACTGGTTTCAGAGATTCAAATGAGGAAAAGTCTGCAAACTCCATGTCAACAGAATTAGAATCATGGGATTTACTAAAATTATCATTTTTAAAAGGGTCTTCCACAAAGTTACTACTAGTCTCTTTAAACGACAAATCAGAAGAAAATGAATTGCTCACGGTTTTAGTCAGTAAATTTTGAGATTGTTGTTCTGAGATTTTTTCATTTTCATGTGTGGCAAGTTGATTTAATATTTTTTTGGGTGGATTTTTGAGTTCTTGGAAGAAGTCTTTTTTATCTACATAAGGTTTACTACGACCAGTACCCAAAGGATCTAGTTCAGTAAACACATCAAACGCATCTGACTTGATAGTTGGACTTGGATGGTTAGTTGACTCAATTACCTGAAAATACAAAAATAAAATGTTTTATTTTTTCAAATCTTACAATATTAAACTATTTTTATTTTATAAACTATATTATTAATTGTTTTATGAATGTTACGTTTTTTTGTCCCTCTACAAACATGCTAAACACATGAAAAATTATCAAACATTACCTTTCATTATGGATTGGACATTTTTTGAATAAAAAGTTTAAAATATTTTTAGTAATCTTGAAACAATACTTTTTTTTTAGCAAAACAAATGGAATGAAACAGCAATAAAAATTGTAATCAAATTTTACATTGAACAACAACAAATAACCAAGGCAGTGAAACTATTTTTTGATAATTAAAAAAAAGTAGCTAACTACAGATGTTGGTTCAAGATCTACCTAATTTAACACAAGTAACATGGAAATAAATGAAGTTACATTAGTTAATTTTGTAACATTTGTCTAGAATCGTCATTTGTCCTCATAATAAATCTCGTATTATATTTTCAGCTTCAAAGATTTAAAATTATAAATTTTATCAAAGTACAAACATAAAAAAAAAACAAAAAATTAACTAGTTTATGAATATTCTTTAAAAAAATTACTGGGAAAATCAAATAACTGTACCAATCTGTAGTCAAAATTTATTTCCTTAAACTAAACTAAAAATAAATAGAATGAAGCTTTCCTAAAAAATGTTTATACAAAAGATTTAAAAAATACACATCACTACAAAACTCATAAAAAACCAACTTTGGTTATTTATTACAAAAAATAATAAAATTATACATTTATTATACCTTTTACAACTAAGTAGCATTAGACAAATAAAGAAATGCATTTTTTATTTTATACAAAACTATACTATAACCATTATATCACACTAACTGCACTGTACATAAATCCAATTATAATAAAATTAGATAAGTAATCACATAGATGATGAACATTTATTTTAACTTATATTTCAAATTCGGCCATGACCATTGATATGATACATAGCATTGCCGTTGTTATAATTATCTTTCTCAACTACTTTATTGTGTTCGTCTCCGTTTTTTTTAGTCAAAAACTAAATTATTCTTAAAAGTTCAAGCTTTCCAATCAGTTAATAATATGCATTATTCAAAAAAAAAAAAAGGATCTTGGCTAACTCGATTTTGGTAAACGAATTAATTAATTACACTCATTACGACAGCAGTGAGGTGGCCGCACTCCGCAGGCCCACTTATTCTACGTCGTCTCGCGATAACAACAGTCATAACGTAATCATGACCAACAACAAGTTGTTTACATGTCTATGTCTAAAACCGTCCCGCCATTAATAATACTAAAAAATTCGCATACAGAGTGCATCAAATCCACAGAGTAAAAATATATAGAGAGGCCATATCGTATATTAAACGTGATTATCTTATACGCTGAATGAAGCAGGAGCAAAAGATGTAATTTCAGTGTGACCACACGATCAATAAAAAATTATCGGAATTATTATTAAATTATTTATGGCATAAAATAAACCTAACCCGCAAAATCAGGAGCCAAGAATGCACAACGCACGTGAAATGTGAATAATCAAAAAGTAAATAAGAGATATTACCATAGAGTATCTTGTTATTATAGTTTAACAAACATAATATTTTAGGAATTTTTATTTCTCTTATCTGGTTACTACGTAACTCCACCTTTTGAATGCTTCATGTACAACAAATTATAGCCACTCCCTGGCCAAATCACTCTCCTACTTCGCCTATTCAATCCAATCAAAATAACGGAAACATCACTCCTTCATTAAGTAAACGCCTTCAATCGCCATCCACATCACCTAACGCAACTACCCAACACAAAAAACAACAATACTATATTTCAAAAATTCGTTACTCATTGTTTTCGTATAAACTATCGATAATCCCGAAGGTAATAAATCTGACAATATGGATTTACAAACTGATCATAATGTAACTGCGCTTATCGTAATCAAACCACCACCTTTAATCTTCATTAGCACAGTCACTAACTTCAATACATTTTACATTAATATCAAAGAAGTAACTTATGGAAAACAGTTTTTTAAATGGTGTAAAACTCTCTGCTCAATCATCTGAATCTTATCGCTCAGTCATAAAATTCTTACAACAAAACAAAACAGACTTCCACACCTACTACCTAAAAAAAGACAGGGCTTATCGTATAGTGCTTAAGAATTTACATCATACTACCCCGCTAGAGGAAATAAAAAATGAGCTAATTTCACTAGGACATACACCCAGAAATATAACTAATGTTCTTCAACGCCACACTAAACTTCCTCTCCTAATATTTTTTATTGATCTAGAGCCTGCTCTCAATAACAAGGACATATTTGAAATCAAATTTTTACACTACACTAAAATCAAAATCGAAGAGCCCTGTGCCAATAAACAAACAATACAATGTCTTCGCTGCCTAGGATTTGGTCATATAAAATCTTACTGTAATCACACCCCTCAAATGTGTCCGATGTGGAGATAATCACCTGTCTACTACCAGACAAAAACCCACGAACCTGAGGACAACCCCTCAGTTCTAATCTCTCTCTTAATAACAAAATCTTCATCTATAAACAAATCATCCGATCCGCTATGACCTACAGTATTCAACTTTGGAGAACAACAAAAAAATCAAATTTAAACAAATTCCAAGCTTTTCAATCTATAAACCTCAAACTTCTAACAAATTATCCATGGTATGTCAGTAATCTCATATTCCATAACGATTTAAAAATTCCAACATTCCTTACACTTGCATCCGGCCACTACAAAAAATCTCACAAAACAGAATTGTTAGGTATATAATTTAAAATAATAAATAAATCTTTAATATTATTAGATTTACAAAAATTAATTTTTTTTAGATATTCATAATAATGGCAAATACAATGATTATAGTTGGGTAAGAACTACTGACTGCCATATAATTTGATTAATTAATTGCTTTAAAATTAAAGAATAACCAATATGTTTGATATGACTAAAAGATAAATAATGATTTGTAATAGAAAATGTTCACTTACCTTAAATTCAGATGCTTGAAGAGATTGACGAACTTCACTTGGATTTGTCAGACTGAAAATACTTTCAGTTTCTTTATCAAACCAATGTTTTTCAGGCTGTCCACTTGAAGTTGCCGAACTATTACGTGTTCTCCGCTCACCAGAACTAGGCGGTGGTGGCAATTTAGTTAGTGCAACAGTCGGAACAGCAGTGAAAGAATCACCAAATGGATCGGCCGATGGCGGGGTAATACTTTCCATTTGTGACAATCCCTGTTGCAGATTATTTAGTTCAAGTTCTAAGTTTAAAAGATCGTTGGCGTTTGGTGTCATGTTTTTAAATTCAGATTTGTCAATGTTTGACAAATCACGATTGAATCTTTTCAAGCCATCGTCATTACAACTCGCCTATTTATACAATAATAATAATAATTAATGGATTGATTTTTTTTAAGTTTGAAAACAGTAAAAATAAAACAATATAAATGTACATGATCGATTTTTGATGCCGTACTAGCTAATGCTTCTAAATAAAGTCCACTGCCTTTCATAATTTGTTGCTGCCTCGTCATTTCTATTTCTTGTTTTTTCAATTCAAAAACCGTTTGAAAAAGATCTCTCATAGTTATTACGACCTGAAATCAAAACATTCACGAATCATGGAAATAAACAAAATATACTCCAATCAACGTGTTACCTGGCTTGCAGCTTTATCGGTTTTTATACCAAAAAATCTATGACCCGTGTCAGGTGAACCAAATATGTATCCAAAAGCTCGAGAATCAACCATGTCTTGTGCTATGAACGATATCTTATGTATTGGATGGTGGTATAAACAATCCTGCAATTTTAAATGTATTTTCGAACAAAATCCTCTAGAAGAATTATATGCTTTCTTCATATATATACCCCAGTCTTTTCGTCTCTCAATTTCAGCCCGTCAATGGCTACATTTATAACGATGCGCTGTTTGTGCTCTCCGGCGGCTCGAATAGCCATCTTTAAGTCGAACAACGCTTCTTGGCACATTCTGTCCCCTCTGGCCTCACTGACTTCCAATATACCGATAAGCTTGGCCTTGAAACTGACTCCATCACCCATAAACCGTATGGCACCACCTTTATCCGCTAATAAAAAATAAAATAATATTTACAAAAAAACAAACAAACATACCGTAGCCGATCATCGATCGCCGTTCAACGGAGTGTGTACCATGACGGAAACGAGCGAAATCGAAATACAAAACGAAAAAAAAAAAAAACACGATAAACAACAGGGTTATAATCAAATATCTATACAATGGGAACGTGGAAAAACTTACATTTAAACGGGCTCGTCTTTCTCCTAAGGGTTTGCATCGTTCCAAAACGATATACGTGTATATATATATATTATAGTGTGTGCGCGTGCTCCCGAACGTTAAACGAAAGTTGCGTGATTTTCTTATCGAACGACGTTAACGACGCCGAAGAGTGCGCATAATACGTATTATTATTATTATTATTATTTTTATTCATTCAGAAACGCGTGCATCTTTTGGACATTTTTCGAAACACCGATCGGAAGCGTCGTTCCCGACTATCGGCAAACGCACGTACAGCGGAGCGAGCCGCCCGGTGGGGATGACCGTCCGTCCACCCGCGCACACCGCGAAATTAATCAATATCAACACTCTCGGGCCGGTACGACGGCAATACGACGACAAGCGGAGAAAGAAGTTCCGTCGCGCTCGCTCTACACGTCTTCCTAAAAACACTGCAAGGGTTGTGTGTGCGTGCGTGTGTGTGCGCGTTTGTTTGTTTGTGACTTACGGGTCGCGCGTTTTTTTCGTGTTTCTATTGTATCGATCTGGCCGAACGATTTTGATTGTTGTTGTTGTTTTCAAACCAACAAAAATTCCGATTCACGGTTTCTCGGACGATCGTTCCCACTCCCCCAAACCGTCACGAGTCGTCGTGCGCTTTTTAGCAAAAACTCGTAAGCTACGAGAGAATTTTCAGACGCGCGCGCGTTCAGAGAAAACGCGTACGATGTTTTATTATAAAAATAAAAATTAATCGCACGCGCACGATCGTTTTATTTCAGGACGTCTAGCCTGCTATAACGGATTTGGATATTTTTAGTAAAATATTCAGAGCAGGTAGTTTTTTCTTTTTACATATAGAATTTGTTTAAAACGTTAAACGTCACGTTAAAACACCAAACTCGTACGGTACAAAAAAATCGATCCCCTGTCCATTCGTAATTTATTTTTCAATCAAACAATAAGTATTATTTATGATCCCTTTTCCAACGCAGTTTTTTTTTTAAATTTATTGTTACACATACAAAAAACAATATTGTGATAACATTACCTATTGGCTTTTAGTCTCATTGAATAATTTGAAAACAATAAATCGTATCGTTTGACGTTTGAAATATTATTGATTATATATGGTAATATTTTTTTTTCATATTCAATTTTTAATTTTTGATTATTGCTGTTAAATATAGAGAGAGAAAGGTCGAGACTTAGGTAGGCCTCTCAATAAAAATGTAATATTGTACTGTATGTCTGTATACCTGTGAGTGGGAATTAACATACTATTTTACTTTATATTGAAATCATTTTGTTGGATGGACAAACACAAAAAAAAAATCATATATTTATTATTTTATAATTTAATTATTGAATTTTGACTCATCGTCGTTAAATGTAAAATGCAATTAGGTGCAATCAAATGGTGAAAATCATTTTGAATTTTATTTACATGGCAATTATTTTTTGATTTATTTAACTATATCGATTCGGTCAATAAATAATATATATATTATACATAATATACCTATCAGACACTAATGAAATATACAACAAATATACTTATTTGTTTTTGGTAGGTAGATATGAGTTTAATGATTAATAATGCTTATAGTACATAATAGCTATAGTAATGCATATTTAAATGACCTGATTAGAAACAAATAGTTTAATAGTCAATTCTTTAAAAATCGTTGAAATTAAATATACTTAATTATACAAATTACCAACACCCAGCTGATTAAATAAATTAAAAACAATTCATTTATACTTATAAAATATTACATTAAAATTTAAATTAACATTCGTTTTAAATAATTAATAAACAAATTAACGTAAATCAATAGTCATCAATGAGTACCTAAAATATTTTGTACAATTTATACTCAATGATAATATTAATAATAAAATATAAATATGACAACAAAAATGCAATATATTGTAATACAAAATCGACCTATGAATATATACAAAATAATTCTATATGCTATAAATTATTTACTTACTTATCCCAGAATTTACACTAACTACAAATTACAATGATAAACAGCATAATACTTTGATATCAAATATATCAAGCAATAATATATTTTAAATATAACAATAAATACCCATTAGATTAAACACCAATGTTTTATTTATTAAATATTTAATATAATATTTCATCAACAATCCATTTGTATTATCGGTATGTTTAGAAAGAATTCTATTGTTTAATAGTGTAAATCACTAAAAATATTTTTAAAAAATTCAATAAAACTCAACAAACGTTAAAAAATAAACAAAACACCCCACTTACCTATTTTTAATTTATATTATTTTATTAGGGTACATACTTTTGACGGCGGCCGATTGCCTGTTAACGTTTTTCAATGTTCTAAACGATTCTTTGAACTGAATGAATCCCCTTTTCGGGACTTCTTTCAAAGAATGCAACTTGATTTCCTTGTCTTTCTCACTGTCAGGAGGCATTGTACGTGTTGATGTCGATCTCTTGACGTTTTCCATTTGTCACACATAACACGCACTGAAACACTTTGCACAAAATATGAAATTCGCCATTTCAAATTGTCGTTAGAAAAACAAATGCGAAATAAACGAGATCAACTTGTAATTTAAGTTCATTAACGAACGGTCGTTCAAATAAAAACGAAATTTATCGATTAAATATGTATTATTTACCTTAGACAGGAGACGTTATCATCGATTACTTTATTTTGTTTGATAAACACACAGCAGTGTATCCAACACTACTACGCGAAAACCGTAGAAAAACGAAACTATTTTTTTCGACCTGGGCCAAAACAAAACTAAATAGTCAAGTCAAACTCGGAAGTTATATTCATTGTCATTTGTTTCCACAACTCTTAATTCTGTTACTAATTTAATTAAGTGGATGGTTATTTTTCAACACGACAATTAAATTATCCATTAAAAGGTTAGTATGTTCAAATTAACATAATTTTTTTTATACAATTTTAACTCGAGAAAATATAGATACAATATTTACTTAAAGTTTAGTATTTATTTCCACTTATAATTTAATTATGATAAAACATTTCAATATTGATCACTCCTAAAATTATTTTAAAATTTTACAACTGATGACTGAAAAGATAAATTACTTACTGTTTTAATAACGTTTAAAACAACATAAGGGTTTTCTTTTCTTTGTGAAATTAAAAAGTAACTCGTAACTCGAATGAAATCGAAAAAATCCTACTTTTTCACACCACACCGTTGTTTTATCTCCGAGATATTCGTTTCAGCCACAAATAATATTTCAGTGTTCTACACGACATTCTTCATCCGGTATCTTCAAAACGATTATTTCGAACAACGTGTAATACAATATTGGGCGCACCAACGCGAGCAGTCACTAGAAAAAAAGAGACTAACGTTGATTTTTGAAGATATCACTTTGATTTAATTTACGAAATATGATAATATTGAAGCGAACGGATTAAATTATTTAAAACAGTTCAGAAAAACTGTTGTAAAATATTGTTTTTGTCGGTCGGAGCGTAGACATTTATATTCCGAACACAAAGAACTGTTAAAGAAACGAAAGCCGGACGTCAAGTACAGACGGGTTTTCCGAGTTACGACGTTGAACGTTCCGGCATACGCGTTTTACATTAAGGGAAGCGGGTGTCGATTCCGTCTTTGTCTCGAGACGTTTCGCACTCACGACGTGTCCCGGATCCGATCGACAGTAGTGCGATAACGACTTCGAATTGGCCGTGAAGTCTACCCGTGGTCGACTTTCCCGCGTTTTAAACGTTTACCGGGCGGCGAATTCGACGCCGTTTCCGGAGTCCTTGTCCGCGTCACCAGACCGATACGTCAGTTTCGCCGTGTTTCGTGTGCGCAAGACAGAGACCGGAGAAGACACAGAACCGCTTCCGAATCACGGTCGATCACTGACGGACTTACGGTGTGGTTACGGTAGTCTGGGCCTCGCACGGATTCGACCGACGCCGCCGACAGCGTATCGCGGATAGAAGAACGGCGGGAAAACGCGCACCGCTTAAAAGACGAAATCTATTTTGGTCCCGACGCGAAACACCCGCCGCGCAAACTGTATACGTCTATAAATAGTTATAGTAATAACAGAGCGCATATGAATCGTGATTTTGGCCGGGTGCGTTCTCGATCGGCCGCTGAACGGATGCCGCCCGATCGGCCAAATGTCCGTTTCACGTTCCGACGACTCGTCGTGTCCGGGAAATATGAAAAACTACTGTTGTAGTTTTGGCTACGCTCCAACAGACCTATTGCAAAATCGACGGTTTTTGCCGAGACAAAGAAAATACGGTCGATCGACTGAACGAAACGCCGACCGAAAACGCTCGAGACCGACTTTTCGATTTCTCTCCGGAACACGTTCGATGACGGACGTTAGCAGCTTGCGCGCCTAACGTACAATTACGCATCAGTTTTACTAATGGAGTTGGCAAGTTCAAACAAACAAACACGTTTTTAATCGACTGGGCGAATACTGATGATGTACGATTTTAATAGCTCTTTTGGTTCATAACGGAAGGTAGGTGATTTGTTTTTATTTCCTAACCGCCATTTCCAAATAATTACAAAAAAATGATACAACTACGTTCTAGTTAGTAATATTTTTCCATTTTAGAGATTTTCAACAACTTCATAAAACCCTTTTATAATCAATTGAACTTTTCGTATACGATCATTTGGCTGTAAACGCCAGTCTTACAATGTTTAAGAACAATTTATAGATCATAGTTCAAACCCGTAGTGAATTCATCTCCTCCTGTCCAAATGAATCGCAAGTATAAAACATATTTACCTAGCGATTAACTTATTTTGTTTATTAGTGCTATTTATGCATCAGCCAGGTGGATTCCAGCGGATCGGACATGCTGTTGTACAATTATTATTTATTTTGAAAGCGAATCACCGTTTATTATATTTTTCAAATTCAAACTTCACACACTTAAGGAAATGATACAACGAATTTTTTTTTAAATATTGTATAACGTTTTGCGTCTGAGATTGTAATAAAATTTCAGACTTATAATTTATAGGTAACCTAGATATATTTTTATAAAACAAAAAAGGGCAAAAACATTTCTACGAGTTGTCGAAAATTCGACTTACCCGTAGGGTTTCACTGTAATGAAGTGTCCATAGATGTAATTGAGCACTTTTTCGAGTTCATCATATTTCTATTGCAATTTTTTTTTCTACATTTTGATTATTAGGTAATTGTAAATTTTAGTTTATTATGAATAGGTGCTGGAATTGAACGAGTGTGATGGCATCAAATTTCTGTCTTTTCTGGTATAAATCTTAGACTGTATTCTAATTGTGAATATGAAGATTCCGTAATAGGTCTGTTATTGTTTCGCTTTTGTATCAATGTATACAAAATACGCTTTTAATTCTCTGTCAGTCAGTACCAGTTCTTATTTTCGGATATTACCATCTGTATATGTTAATTAGATATAATTGTAGTTTTATTTTTGGCTTTAACTACCACAACCATACAATGTATTGGATGTAAACAGGTTGTATAATAGATAACATTACTGCTTAATAATATTTTACTTTTTTATTTTATTAATAATTTTATTTATAATATATAGTTATTGAATATACTTATATATTTTTCAATAGTTTTAAACAGCACAATAAATAATATATAATAATAATAATAGTAATAATAAAATACACATATGAATTAATATATTATAATATGTGTATATATATGAATGTTTATAAATATAATATATTATACATGTTTGCGCGCACACGTTTATATAATTTTTTTTTTTTAGTTTTTAAACAAAATTTATCCAATCAATATGGTTTATAATATATGTCTTACAGTGATTATATGCGTATATGAATTTTTAAAAAAAATATATATATAAAAGTAATGAAAAAATAAATCATTTCACGTTTATAATATAATATAAAATTAAAAATAATAATAATAATAATTATAATAGAATAGAAAATGTGTCGAGATATATGAGACGAAATGAACCGAAAGGGTATTTATTATATATAAAAATCAACACGTAAGTAGTATACATATAATATTTGGTACACACTTAGTAGTAATAATAAATTAGCTTAATTTTGTATATTATTAAATAGTTGTTTGGTTAAAACACGATTTCTATAATTTAATCAAAACCATAATGTATAAGTATCATATAAAATATTATTATTCGACTTATCATTATGATTATAAACGCAAATGTTTGTCATTATCTAAAATGATTCAAAACAAATATAATGTATTATTAAATAAGCTAAAAATGGATATTTTGTTGTAAAGTGTAATATATATTTGCAAAAAAAGCGCTAAATGAGAAATAAAATTATTATTTATTATTATTTATTATTATTATTATTATTATTATTATTATTATTATTATTATCATTATTATCATCATTATTAAATAAGTAGGTAGTAATTTTTCAAGAATAATGTCGCCGTTTCAATATTAGTGCATTCAACTTGATTCCTTTTCCTTCTCTTTTTCTTTAGCTGAAAAATACAAACAAAAATTAATTATTTTCCAACATATGTTATATTGTTGAAATTATAACATATAGGTGGATGCCACGTTAAGTTTTATCACATATGTCGGATGAGGTTAGATTCATTTCAATATTTTATAGTCATACTTGTAGGACTTGAAGCTTCAGGAGTTGTAGTGCCATTAGCAGATGAATCTTCTTCCTTCTTTTCCTTCTCTTTATCAGCATTTTTTGACTTGCCTTTGACTGGCGTAGCCGGTTTTGGTTTCGGTTCCATGCTCGGATCCAAAACAATTTTTCCAATATTCTTCCTGTCATGCATTTTTTGCATAGCCTCACCCACCTAAAGAAAATAATTAATTCAACGTTTATTTAACACATTTATACAAAAAGTATTTCATAAAAATAAAACATTTACATCTTCAAAAGCCCAAGTGGAATCAATAACTGGCTTGACCTTTCCATTTTTCCATAAACCAATTACTTTGTTGAAAATATTTGCAACATATTCAGACTGGTTTTGGTGGAACAACAATCTCCTTAAATTGAATCCCATAAGGGTTTTGTTCTCATCAAATAATTTCAAAGGAGAAATTTTATCCACTTGCCACCACTAAAACAAAACAACATTTTTAAAATTAAATATCATTTAAAAAAATATATATATTAGTCTTATATATTTTCTGTATAATTAATACTTACAGACTTTGCAGCGCTGAAAAAGCTTTTTGTTTCTCCCGTGACAATATTGGACGAACCTGATTAATATTTTTTGAAATTAAAATTTTTAACAATACATATTTTAAAACTATGGAATTATTATAATTTATATTTACCGAACAAAATATATTTTCCCATAGGTTTCAAAAGAGAATATCCACGGCTACATTCTTCGCCACAAACACAGTCCAAAACAAAATCCACTCCTTCAGGAGAAACCCTATTCACATAAATCAATTACAAATATCAATAAATAAATAAATAAATAATAATAATTAATAACAGAAATAAAATAAATTACTTTCTGACTTCAGCAGCATAATCGCTTCCACGTTCCAAGAGATGATCAATGTTTCCTTTTAAAGCTTCATGTTTAGATTTCGATGCCACACCGAACACGGTCACATTGTCCACGGTTTTGCAAAGTTGAGCTACTGCTTGACCCTATAAATAAAATAATTGTTTACTTGATTACATCATTTGAAATGTTGGCATAATATTCATGTAAAACTTTTAGCGATAATATTCAGAAAAAATACAAATTTTTTTTCTGTAATTAGTAGGCCATACCTTAAAAAAAAAAAACCACCAGATAAATAATAAAAATGAATATTATCGATACAGAATTCAGATAATTTCTTCTATTCTACAACTCAAATTGCTTCTATTAACAAGAGCTTATCCTAAAATGTTCAATTTATAGTATATATCACATAGTGATGTTACAAACCCAGATTTTTGAGGTCAAACCGAACCAAACTATTTAAATATCGAAACTGAACCTGAACTTTCTAAAAAAATTCAAAGTATTTAAATTAATTCAAAACATCTAAGTACTCGTTTCATTTAAAAGTTTATTAGCCTAAATAATTAATTATTAATTTATAAAATGAATAATATAGGTATTTAGTATTTTCAATCAAATTTGTTTGAGTTATAACTAAAAATTGGGTACAGGAGGATATTCAAACCGAACAATTCGTAACATAACTAACATCAAGGCGTTCTGGAGTTTTATCGTCCACATTTCAACTGTATAGTGATTTAATTCGACAGGCTAAGTAGACTCTATATATATAACTTTAGAACTTTGATCGTAACGATTACGTAAGGTAAAAGCAGTTTAAATTACATACTATTTCAACACTACACCACGACTAAAGAAAACCCAACAAAATAAGAATCGGTGTAAAAATCATGACATTTAATTATTTAATAACGAAATGGAAATAATACCAGATTATGATGTGGATAAAAACGTTCACGATTTTTTATTTTTTTTGAATCGACAAGTCGGTGGTAGTTACGGTCAGCCAATGCAATGGTACTCGAGAGTAAACCGATATTGATTTAGTGACGTACGAATGCAATGTGCGTTTACTTTTTTAGCCGGTTCTTTGGTAATAACAGTGAACGATAACTATCGAATTGTCACGATAGAACTCTTTCGTGCTATAGTCGTTAGTTAGTTAACCAACACGAACCATCGCGACAGCTACCTACCTACTTTAACTATCGGCGTTTTACCCGATCGCCGTGCGGACGCGCGGGCTTTACATGTTTCGATTATCGTGTATGAATAAATATACAATTTTAAGGACAAACACGTACGTACGTGTAATCGTTTGTGTGTTTCGCTCGAAATTCGTCTACGAATTAAAAACAAATTCGAAACGAATGAATTAAACATAACATACAATATAGTATTCGAACTCGGATACTTTCATTTATCGTGTCCGATCGATTGGAAGAAGAAAAAATGTCACGCGGAGTAAAAAATTGTAATACTTACATAAATAACAATAATAATATGAAATCGCGATCGATTTCTAAACGGTAAAATGTTGCTTTGCTGGCCGCGAGAGAAAATCTATATCGAAAGAGAGAGCATTCGTAATCGATTCATCGCGGTGATAAACGATCGACGACGTTGTTACGACGTTTTTACGCGCCGGATAAACACGTGTGCTTTTGGGGGTCCTGTGATGGTTTCAAAAGAAAAAAATTATTTCTGAATAAGAGGAGGGGAGGAGGAGAAACGAACTCGTAATTCGCGCGTTTGATATACTTAATACGTTTTTTTTTTTTTAATATATATATAATTATTCACTAAAAATCAAAGACTATATCGGAAATATTACGTATATTATTATAAAGGTCGATTCGATATGACATTGTTTTTAGAGTAATAAGTTAATTAAAAAAAAAAAAAAGTTAAATCGAGTTATGAGTCTGAGAAACGCGTAAAGAACATATTATAACATTCGAAAAAGTTTGCAAAAAATTTCACTGAGATTTTTTAACTAGTTCGTACACGATGCATGGGGTAATGTCACATAATAATAATAATAATAATAATAATAATAATAATAATAATATGGTAACAAATCCGAACGACAAAGAAGACACTTAACACGACGACTTCGCCGAACACCATTAAATCGCTATTTATACACACACGAAGCGACAAGCGAAGTTCGCAGGTTCACGAAGTGAAAAGAAAATAATAATAGTAATTGATTTTTGGAACAAAAGAAACAACAACAAAGCGGTGAACGCTCGTCGGCGGTCGCGCGTCGTCGAGATAAAATCCGATAACCCGAGACGAGAAGACAGGAAGGAAGAAGACAGGAAGAACGAACACGCGTCCGCCGTCGCTGTTGTTAAGTGTGTGCCGTATAATTAAAATGCACTTACCACGCCGCCGCCGGCCGAGTGCAGTATCAGGCTGCTGCCAGGCTTGACGGCGCCCAGCTCGAATAGCAACACGTACGCCACGATGTAGTTGGTGGCCAAGGCCGCGGCGTCCACGTAGTTCAAACCCTCCGGTATGGCGAACACGTTCTTGGCCGGCACGGCCACGAGCTCGGACCACGCGCGCCACTCCGGCAACGCGACCACACGATCGCCGACCTGCGAAGGAGAAGAAAGACGTAAAATAACACACAACAACGTCACACATGTCTACCAAAGCGCATCGCGGTGGTTACGTATATTATATAATATTATGCTTGTACGACGCGTATCTCACAGCCGTATTCGTTACCAAACCGAGCACAAGTCAACCGGTCAAAGTAGGCACATATAAGTTAAGTAAGTGTTTGGAATTATTATCGTATATACCGGTTTTCTTGTGCACAACGTTACAGTTTCAAAAATACGTAAGTAACCACAAGCCTAGTAGTACATGTATAAATCCATAAATAACTCTTCTAACTTAAAATGTTTTGACGATGGTTTTTAAATTTTAATCGATTTTCAAACAAATACGTGTACAATATATAGTACGAACGATAACAACCGAATATCTTCTATGGTAAATTACGTAATGGTGCATCACGTACACGCATTGTTTAGTATAATTATTAAGGGATCACAAATGAATAACACAATAATCAACGATCGAGATAATGGACTAGTGATTAATTTAATATACGCTCGCGCGTATCAAATGCGTTTAAAAGCCACAGTGTGGTCAAATTCCACGATATCGTTTTAAAATGAAAATTCAACGTCTCTTTCTGTCTCTGCGTCTATGCCGTACACATATAACAACAACGTTTTTAAGATCGACCGCGCGATAGTGTAACGGCGGGAGGATACCTCGTTGCACGCCACAGCGGTAGTGTAGTCATGGTAATAACAATGTAATTTCGTCGTCGTCGTCGTCGTTAAAATTATCATAATCGATTTGCACGTGAGAGAAGGGGCGAGAAGGACATCGGTTTTTAATCGTCGCAGCAGTCTTCGAAACAACCGACGAGAAAAAACCGGTTTTGGACACGGACGAAAAAATAAAAAATATTTTTACGACCGCGTCTAGAATAACAACGTATCATACAAAATATATATCCGTCGTCGTCGTCGCCGTCGTCCGAGCGCGTTAATAATGGCTCGCATCTGGAGCGGAGCGCATAAATCTTTTCCGAGTGTTTTCGAGATAAACGTTATAAACACGGCGACGGCGTTGATCCTGTTACACATTATACGAGTGTATACGCGGAGCGTCGTTCACAAAGCACGCGGCTCGTTTCGTCGAACACGTAACGACCGAAATAACGGACACAACAACACGTCCGTGAAGTTAGCGGCGCAATGTTAATATTTTTCAATAAAACCTTTCCAACAAATTTGTTGGTCATTTGTTGGTCATTGTTGGATATGTCCCGAAATTTGTTGGACATTTTTTTAAAAGTTATAGGCTTTTTTTATTTTGCGCCGCTAACTTCACGCCAGCGGCGCAACTTCAAAAAAATCCCAAAAAAACCATCCAACATTGTTGTACTCGATTTGTTGGTCATTGTTGGAAAGGTCCCGAAATTTGTTGGACCTTAGTTTTTTTTATATAATTTTTTTTAAATGCGCCGCCAACTTCACGCCAGCGGCGCAACTTCAAAAAAACTTCAAAAAAACCATCCAACATTGTTGTACTCGATTTGTTGGGCATTGTTGGAAAGGTCCCGAAATTTGTTGGACCTTAGTTTTTTTTATATAAATTTTTTTAAATGCGCCGCTAACTTCACGCTACCGGCGCAACATAAAAATACTCTTACACGTCCTAAAACTTTCTAAAACGTCACGAAAATGATCCAACATTGTTGTACTCGATTTGTTGGTAGTTGTTGGAAGGGTCCCGACATTTGTTGGACCTTAGTTTTTTTTATATAAATTTTTTTAAATGCGCCGCTAACTTCACGCTACCGGCGCAACATAAAAATACTCTTACACGTCCTAAAACTTTCTAAAACGTCACGAAAATGATCCAACATTGTTGTACTCGATTTGTTGGTCGTTGTTGGAAGGGTCCCGACATTTGTTGGACCTTAGTTTTTTTTATATAAATTTTTTTAAATGCGCCGCTAACTTCACCTTACCGGCGCAACATAAAAATACTCTTACACGTCCTAAAATTTTCTAAAACGTCACAAAAATGATCCAACATTGTTGTACTCGATTTGTTGGCTATTAAGAAAAATTGAAAATATAAAAATGTTACTATTTTCAATATACAACTTTAGAAGATATTTAAGAAGCACATTTATTATTAATGTATAAAATAATTAAAAATAATGAGTATATAACTTTTAAATTTATTTGGAGAGATTTATATCAGATTTTATATAAAAGAGTGTATGTGGAGTTACATAAAATAATTTTGTATTTATAATTTTTGCTCTTTTTTGTAGGTCGTCATAAACTTCCCATTGTCCATTATGTCTTTTGATGTAGGCAACATAATGCCCTATAGCGTTCAACCCTTTCGGTTCAATAAATGCTGTTACACCAACAAAGCAATACCTAGACATAATATTTTATTAATTTTAAATTTTGTTCGATTCTAATTTTTAAATTTTTTATAAACTATTATATTTCATTACATTATTTTTATACATTTAATACACAAATATGAGTGGCACACCGAAGTGTTAAATTCCGGATACGGACCCCCTCCCCCACCCTTGGTGTGTGTAATAGTAAATTAATATTACAATATTGAAAATTTTAATTTGATTATTTTAGTTGATTTAAAAATAGTATACAAACAAATATAATATTATTTTGTAGTATAAAATATACTAGTTTGTAATTTAAATAAGTATGAACCATGGGTAGATTTGTTAATATACAATATTTCAATTTTTGTTTGTATTATACAGGTATTAAAACAGTATCTATTTTACTGCATAAAACCATGCAGTACTTTATATTTTTAGAAATAAGGCACTGGTTGAAATTTAGTTTAACTATTGTGATTTTTCCCATATTTATTGAAAAAAATTTTCAGAAAACTTAGACATAAATAAAAATTCAACATTTATTTAACAAAATTAAATTTGAAGTCTTACTTGTACCAACTTTTTAAAGTTTAAAATCATAATTAAAAATTTTAATGTATTTGGGATTTAAATTTTTAACCTGTATCAATTTAGATTCATAAAGAATAAAAATAAAAGTATTTATCGTAATAATAAAGTATCAGAAAGTGTAAAAAGTTAAAATTTTAATTTTGAGGTAATTTAATTTATAATTAATTAATTTTGTTTTAAAAAGTAACCTAATTTGTGATTTTCTAGTTAAAATTAATTAAAAGTATTAGAATCAATTGTGTATACGGTTAGACTAATGATAAGTTAGTAACGATATAAATATATATATTAAACATTTTAATTTAATTAAAAATATAATATATAATATTTATTACTCAACAATCAAGTTATAATATTTGATTGCTAATTTGTCAATTTCTAATCATACAGTTATAAAAAAATTATTCAAATTACTTTCTTTTATTTATGACATTTTATTGCTATTTTGGTAATCATATAAACTGAATTTTGAACAAAGGTTTTGGAAAAACTAGGTAATTTAAAATTATAAATATAATTATGAATAATACCTATCATATTTCAAATATTGTCTGTTGAAATTAAATTACTTGAATAGAATAATAGATTATTAAAAAACAATAGTTGCTTATCAAATATCAAGTATATATTGATATAAGTATCAAGGATACATTGATAAAGTATATATTGATATAAGTATCAAGGATACTTATCAAATATTAAAAAAATTATTGTTACCTATTATCTTCAATTGTAATTTCTGATGGGATTTCAGCCAGATTACACTTTAATGTCGATATATTATCAAAAGTGTCCATTATTGTTTCAATTATTAAGTGGGGTCCTAATATTTTTGTAATGGACTGCTTTCCTTGGCAACCCTCTCTTAAACATTTTCGGTTATAAAATTCAAGTTGTGAAGGCGTCATATTGATAGCACTCTGCAAATTTTTGAATGACACTAAAATATTATAATTAAATAAATTATTAAGTTTGCTTAAAACGATTAATACTACTTAGAACTTTATATTAAAAACTGAATCACATTTTTATGTACTCTTATATTTGATTTTAATTTTAATTATTTCTTTCAAGTATTATGTTAATTTTACTGTATTATTATGCTTAATTATTTTATTGTTAATTCTATTAATGTTAATAACTAACTATTTTAGTACTAAATATTATGGTTGGGCGCTAACGAATAAAAGTTAAAATTAAGTTAAAAATTGAAGTTTATTTTAATCAAGTTAACTTGTGTTTTTTCAAATTAACTTTTAATATCATAAGTTACTTTTCAACAATTTGAACAATATAAATTTTCTGAATGAATCTTATGCTTTTTAGTATAGTTAATTTTAATAGTACGTATATAATATAATACATATATATGTAAGAGTATGGAAGTACTATATAAATACAATTATATTTTGAGTGTAGATATGTAAATCCCCAGGACTCCGATATCGATGTACTAAATTTACATGGAGACTGCACAGTTTAAAAAATAATATATTGAAATGTGGATGATGGAGTGTTTAATATTAGTTTTGGTGTAAATAAAATATATAGGTATCAGAGCAGCTAGAAGGTATAGGTAATTTTATAATTTTTTTTTTATCGATAATTTGAAAATGTTAACCTAACTTAAAATTAAGTTATTTTACTTTTTCCCAAAGTTAGTTTTAATAAATTTGTATATTTTTTAAATTTATTTATTTATTTTAGTTTTTAGTTTTTTGATTTATTATTAATTGTTAACTTATGATGTTAGCAAAATATATATTTTTTACTTATATTATTTTATATTAAGTTACCTTTGCGAGTTAAAAAATTAATTAATTTATAATCCGCAATATATTTGTAGAGAAATAACAACCACAAGTCGCAAACGCTGAACTAGAAATGTTCTATAAACATGATTGTTCGTTAAATTATTTATTTATTTTATTTTTAGTTAGGTTTCCTCATCAGTATAATTGACTAACATATGCCACACAAAATATACAGACATAAAGAACATACAATAAGACCCTCTCAAATCGTCGATTATTATTTTATTATCTGTGTTTTCATATAGTTTGTGTAGTATAAATTTACAAATGATTACCTTTTAATGATCATTTCAAATAATTTAAAATTATTGGATAAAGAATAGAAAGAAAAGGAAACCGCATTTGGAGACTTGGTGATCGCACGGTAAATCACCAAGAGTGCGAACAATATGCCATCTCGCCCATTATATCCGTTTACAGTACAAGGGTCACTTAAACAATAGCACACATCAATATTACAGATTCTTCACGGCACCAAAAAAATACTACAATAAAAATAACGTTTTTAATATAGTTAAATTTAGATTTTTAAAATATTTGTTATAAACCATTTACAAATATTTTGTTTATATTTTTCTCACCTACTTAAAAAATATTAATTATAATATGTTTTTAAAACATTTTTTTGGCAAGTCAATCAAATATTATATTTACATAGATATACATATGCAATTAAAAATATTTAAAAATATTTTTTAAAAATTGTCAATAAAATATTTCATTTGTAACCACACAAATTGTTATTGAAAACGAACATTTTCCAATTGCTGTGTAAGTGAAAACATCAACAGTATTGACTTCTAAATATAAAATACAATATTAACAAAATAAATAGTTTGCTAAAGGTTTGCTAAACCTAGCAAACAAAATCAGATTTTTATTTATGTAAAATCAATTTGTAATCACTTGAAATAGGAATCTAGTTTTTACGGTCTAGTATTTCGTAATATGTCGTTATCATGTAATGAAAAATATACTTACCAAGTAAACGAATGACACGTAATTTTACACTGGATTATAATTTTAAAATGAACAAAATACACTTGATAAACAAAATTCACTTTAAAAACTTTATATGCTGACTATACTTTACCAATTCCAGTAAATACACACGTGTGCACCATTGTACGTGTACGAAAAATTTTCCAGATGACGGATATTGTCGATAGAACTATAAATAACAACATTATTCATAGTTCGAAATCCTAATATTGAGAGAGATATCGTCACGTGCATAACATAATTTTCATAATTTTGAACATTTCCGAAAATATAGACAATTATATAGAAAAACGTGTAAAAATACTTATGAAATTCAGGTATGTGGTGTGTTGCAATTTTGCTGAATACATTCATTATGTTTATTTGTCTACTATCAATCGATGTATTTATGTTAATTGCAGTACTGTAATAACTAATAATACCATCAATCAAGAAGCACTCGAGTACGACAGAAAAATGAATAATATGTACATATATCAAAAACACAAATAACGTCCACTTTGATGTTGGAATCGATGTGAAATAATTTAATTTAATTATTATTATTATTATTTATTTACTTATTTATTAACCCCTAAAAGCATAAGACGTTCTATTTAGTTATAAATACCATTAATAAATATGTCATAGAAATTCTGTTATAATTTTTTGTTCTTTCTAAAATACTGTTAAAATTATCGTGATAATTGTAAAAAAATTAGATAAAATGTAATTCCATGTGAACTGTACAATAAAAATGATACATACAATAGTAGGAGAATAAGAATTCCAAAAATGACCAACAAATCGATTACAACAATGTTGGATCATTTTCGTGACGTTTTAGAAAGTTTTAGGACGTGTAAGAGTATTTTTATGTTGCGCCGGTAGCGTGAAGTTAGCGGCGCATTTAAAAAAATGTATACAAAAAAAACTAAGGTCCAACAAATGTCGGGATCTTTCCAACAACTACCAACAAATCGAGTACAACAATGTTGGATCATTTTCGTAATGTTTTAGAAAGTTTTAGGACGTGTTAGAGTATTTTTATGTTGCGCCGGTAGTGTGAAGTTAGCGGCGCATTTAAAAAAATTTATATAAAAAAAACTAAGGTCCAACAAATTTCGGGACCTTTCCAACAATGCCCAACAAATCGAGTACAACAATGTTGGATGGTTTTTTTGAAGTTTTTTTGAAGTTGCGCCGCTGGCGTGAAGTTGGCGGCGCATTTAAAAAAAATTATATAAAAAAAACTAAGGTCCAACAAATTTCGGGACCTTTCCAACAATGACCAACAAATCGAGTACAACAATGTTGGATGGTTTTTTTGGGATTTTTTTGAAGTTGCGCCGCTGGCGTGAAGTTAGCGGCGCAAAATAAAAAAAGCCTATAACTTTTAAAAAAATGTCCAACAAATTTCGGGACATATCCAACAATGACCAACAAATGACCAACAAATTTGTTGGAAAGGTTTTATTGAAAAATATTAACATTGCGCCGCTAACTTCACGGACGTCACAACAACAACAGAGTGTGCGCGCGCATTACGGTTAAAACGCGAAATACGTGTTCCTCCTAACCTACGTTCGTCTTAACGTTCTGTTGCACATGCCAGCAAACAGACTGCACCAGCTTTTCTTCTCTCTCTCCCCCCTCCCTCCCAAGACGATCGATCAACCCGACGACGTGTCACGGTATATATTTCGTTTAGAATTTCTCGGCCGATCATTCGTGATGCCGCGCGCTTTGGCCGATTGAATAAAATATCATCTACTAATGTCGAGAGAATTGTTATGTTGTTTTTACATTTTTTTTTTTTTTTATTTCTTGTCCGACAAAAAATAATACAAACACAGAACGAATATACATATATTGTGTTTAAGCGGAAAAAAGAAAAAGATCGAGTCAATTATTCGAAACAAGATTAGACTCGCGGGTCAACCGTCTTCATCGAATCAGATGCGCGACCGACCGCCGCGGAACAATATAACATTTAATAGTTGGACGTAATCTTGTAAGCATTATCACATCATAGTGAAATACATCAAGAAAAAACCGTTCAGAGTTTTTGAGTTTAATTAAACCGACGGTTTAACGTGTTATATATATATATATATATATATATATATATATATATATATATATATACGACTTCAAACGCGTGTTTATTATAATTTATATAAAATATGTAAGATATGATAGAATTACGAGGCGATGTCTAATCGCCGATCGCAAGACACGGTTAATGTGAAAAATACCACATTTGAAATAGTACATTCCGGAGAACAATATACGCGCGCAAAAATTTAGAACTATCCTCAGGAAATCGCAGACGATTGTGTAAAATTAATTATATTATAATGTCAATTGACGTCAGAGCCAGCACGAAAAATAAATTACGTTGTATACTTTTTAATAATGAACAGATAGTACGGCCAGTGACGTATGGACAGACGTTTCTTCTTTTATAATTATATATTGTAGATTTGAAGTTTTTAAGCGTATCGAAAATATTCACAAAGCGATATTCGTGCGCGGAGATACGACGACAACCGCGTAAGAAAACATATTTTGTTTTGGGAAAATTTAGTCTTTATCTGTGAAAAAGTCGTTGTTGTCGGGATCTGTTGTTAAGTGTGGATATCGGGCAAGTGGAATATTGTTTAGATAGATGGGAGGGCAGCCTTTGCCGTCCGAACGTGAACGTGTGTGCAGCGTTTCGATGCGGATCGGTTAGTTTTTTAATTCCCCAATGTCTGTACCAGATTTCTAAGACGTCTAGCTGACGTTGTATTAGATTGGAGGCCATGTCAGGGTCTGAACGAAGGGCCAAAATGTCGCTCTATCGTCGGCAAAGTCGGCCGTAATAGCGAGAGGAGGGGTGGTAGAGGTTGATCGAGGTCTACCAAAGCTCCTCTGATCGGGGCGATACGTTCGTCGAAACCAAAAGCGTTTTTTGCAGAACGAGTTGGCGGAGAAGAATGGACCTCCAACCAAGCAGCATTCCCCCCCCCCTCTTTGTGCACGTATGTACCGTCGCGGTCGTCGCAAAACGCAAACGACAATCGCGACACGGACACGGCGTTCGAAAACGCGACTTCCGAGTCGGACGACAACGGTATCGCAATACAACGCACGTACACACGCGATAACGTTTGACGGGCACGGAGGCAATTAAACGATAAACGACACGCGCGTGTGACGTGGCGATGGGGACGGGGAGAGGAGACGATTCACCTACAAACGGAAACACGGTCGCCCCGAAATACCTATTCATAATAAACGACGTTCTAACAATCGTCGTCGTGTCGTCCGACGCAAGTCATGTCATGATGATATGTTAAACGTGTTGTAGGTGCGCGCGCGTAGGACATTCGATTAAATAATTAAGCCCAATAAGGTCCAATTGTTATGATCATTATTCACACGCCGTCCTCGGGGTCCGTCGCCCGCACGTGTGTGCGTCGTCTTCCCGTGACATTTTTTATACGAAGGCGGCGACGGCGCGATCGGCCACTCATCTCGCCACATTATACTCTCCGCGTGTCGTGGAGGGGAAAAAAAACGAGCTATTAAAAAAAATAAATAAACACCGTTTAATTTTATTTTTTATTACATTGACCGAGAGACGACGACCGTTTGCATACCGCGTGCAGTTAGTAATCCGTCGTCGTACATCACACACACATAGCGTTTCGAAAATGCGGGTTATGGTTTAATTATCATCATCATCATCATCCCGTACACACTTACACGGCGTGCGCGTAATAATAATAATAATAATAAGCGTCGTACCCGTCCGCCACTTAAGAAAATAACCGTCGCCACGGCCCCGCTTTGGTCTGGGGACACGATGATAACATTGTATTCGTATTTATCCGTTTACAACAGACGGATAGGTCCATTGTAAGCGTATAATGCACAAATATAGGGTCGCCGCCGCGCCTTCAAAACCTGTCTATAAACGCGCGCGCTCGTGAATAGGAAAAATTCGTCCCTTCCCGACGGCTGTGCCGTGCAGCACATATTGTAACATAACGACAACCGGACGGGATCGGCGGTCGAACGGCATCCGTTTTTCTTCGCGTGCCACACATAGAGAGGACAGGGCGTCGCGTTGCCGGCAACCGGGAACGGAAGGATATTGTTTAGATTACGTGTAACCCTGTCCATCGTTTTCCCTTTCACTTAAATCGTGTCCATAACCCCCGGACAAGGCGGCGGCGTCAGTCACACGAGAAGATCGTACACGTTGGGGGGGGGGGGGAGGGAAGGCCTCTCTCTCCACGCACCGAACGGTTTTTAAACTAAGAAGCCAAGTCGTTTTAAACGCACATCTCTCGTAAAAAACAAAAAAACCGACAAAAAAAACTCGCGTGGGCGACGACGCGAATATCATTTTCGTTTCGTTTGTTCGTACATTTGTCTATTAAAAGAATCCGACACCGGCCGTTGGAATCGCGTAGCATGTGGTTATATATAACAATATATACTATGTGCACAGCACAAATCAAGAACGACCGGAAAAGTGATACGCCTACTCCAGGCGGTCGTCCTAAAACTCGATACTTCCGACGCGTCGTTCTCTACTCTCCTCGTTAGCATACAATAATACGCACACAATAGTATTAAGCAACAATAATAAATAATATTGGGACGTACGTCGTCATCGTCAGTCGAGAATTTATGACATTCTATATCACGTCGACAATATTACCACGGGGCGCGACGAAGACGTTCGTTTCTCTTCTGTCCGTGCGTGTATTATAATGTTGTTTCACTTTTTACTCACCTTGAACTTTTCGACGCCTTCTCCGACTTGCTCGATTACGCCGGAACATTCGAAACCCAATATGAACGGAGCTTTTGGCAGAGACTCGATCGCGCCTTGTCTGGCCATTAAGTCTTGGAAATTCAAACCGCTGAAAACGGGTAAAAAAATACAAAGCGATTTAATTAAACGTAGCAAATAAAAATTGGGAAAAAAAAAACGCCGACAATATCGACGTATGTATACGAATAGGCCATTTCTCGTTACACAATGGGTTTTCTTTCTTCGGGAACTAGTTTTCGCTGGTCTAGTTTAAACGGGAAACATTGTATAATATTTACTCACACCATTTATCGAGAGGTAAGAGTGCAGCAAGACGATAATATCGATCGCACAACCCCTTATCCGTAGCTTTCCCGGATATGATAATCGGTTTTCATCGTGAAAATGTAAAAATCGTCGTTTTTCTAATTATATTTACGTAGCCGGTTTTAGAAGGGGGAGAGAGAATCGTGTTTATTTTTCTACAAATCTATTGAAGCGTTTCTAGTGTAACAAGACGATATGCATAGAAAAAAAACCGATTGTATTCAATGAAACTATCTATTCGCAGAAGCTTGTCGTCGAACGAACGGGCCAATAAAAACTAATGGTATATAAATCACACAATATAAAAATCGTGACGAACGTGCATCTGCAGCCGAAAAGTCAATATTGTGATTCGCTAAAAAAAAACACGCGGACGACTGTGGATTTATATAAATGTAAATGACTTCCACGAATCGGACGTTGTTTTTAAACAAGATTACCGCATATGGTCCAGGAAAGCAATAATGATGTGACTCCGGCGAAGTAACAACTGCCATTAACGACAACGGGACGCGAGAAGAAGAAGAAGAAGAAGACAGACACTGTTCACGTCAGAGCAGAGCACCGTTTTTGGACGGTTGAAAACACACCAACCAAGGGTCTGACGTCGTGCGACGAAAACGCTGACGTGCAAATTCGAGTAGGATTTTATTTATGTCTACGGGCATACCGATGATGATCGGATGCAAAAACGAAACATCTCCCCTCCCGATGATAACGCGATCTATATAGATCTGAACGACGACGACGACGACGTGACATGACACGTTAATTTCCGCGAAAATCGTTTTTATTTTCCATCAGCCCAATTTAGACGGTTGAAATACGTAATTCACTTATCGTGTCGCCGGCGGCAGGGGCGTTTCGTAATCGGATTTCAAAACCATTTTGTACACGGCGATCCGCAGGGCGGGCGGGCGACGTCGAACACCGGCCGAAACGCGCTCGTTGTAATGCGAGACGGGTAAGCGTTTTTTTACATTACGTGTCCCGAGACGATGACGACGGCGTCGGTTTGCGTTCGACACGATCAGAGAGAGAGAGAGGTATGGCCCCGTCGCGTGACCGTCGGCAGTTAACGTGGGGGCGCCGCGAAAAAACCGCCCGACGGGGGAGGGGGGGAAAAAAAGGGTCGCTACGTTCAGGTAGTAGGAGGCAAAAGCGTCGCGACGAAGGGTTTTGGTAGACGACGCCGACGAGGCAAGTAGGCGCGGTGGCGTGAACACGGATCGGGCGGAAAATATATTCGTCCGCGACGCCGACGTGTCTAGACGTGTCGTGCAGTCACGTAACGCGTGTTGCCGCCAACCGTCGACGAGGCAGCGCGCAGCCACGTCTCACCCACACATGATGATATTATTATACTATTGTAATGACACGACGACGACGTTTCATAATAATAATAATAATAATAATAAAATTTGACGTGCGTGTGCGCTCCGGTTATTATTACGAGTGTGAGTTTTTATGCGGTGTCAATAAGCAGTAACGAATAATAATAAAGCGTGACGAACGTTAAATCGAACAAACAAATCGCGACGATTAAAACATAATACACGCCTGCCACGTCGTAAATTATCCCTTTTCGGTTATTATTTTCAGACGGTGACGACGTGAAAGTATAATTTAGTGAGTTCTCGAACGTTTGCCCTCACGTACCCCGGTCACTGGGACGTGACATCGTGCGCGTCGACGCGGTCCGACCATAAATCATTTTCTCTCCGGACACAGTTTTTTTTTATAACAGTTCGTGTCAGCTCTTTGTCCGCTGTCCAATCCCCCTCCCCGATAACGTTAAACTATGACGAGACACACTTTAAAGTGATTAAACGTGGCACGCGACACGCTCGCGCAACTTGGCCCGCGTCGACATTTGATATATTTCAGAGTTTCTGACAACGTCGTCGTCGTCGTCGTCGTCGTCGCCGCGAGAAGAACGGCTCTGGGGGACGCGTGCCAGAGTCCGATAATTACACCGTTAAGTTCCCGCCCAAACCCGAACACTCGTCGAACGCCTATTTACCGCTTACCCCGATGATTGTGTACAATGCAAAACGCTCTCGACATTTTATTGTAAATAAACGGAGCGCGCGAAACGCCCAGTTTCAGAAAAATTGTTCAAGATTCTGACGAAACTCGGGAAAAAAAACCCCGTGGCGGTTCAATAACATATTTCGTTCGGAAACCGCGAGACGTGAATTGGTTTTTCCTCCTCGCCTGCAATAACGACAAGCGACCGATAACAATTACATCGTTCATTTTTCACCCGACGAAATTAATAGTTAATTACCCGAAATGCGGGTATGAAGAACGAGCCCCCCACCCAAGTTAACCCGGTTAACCGGCCTACCACTCCCCGAACAAAAAAATTAAAAAAAACACACGCATAAAAAAAACGCGATCGAATCGGAAGTAAAGTTAATCTATTCGCGCGGAACGACGATCGAAAAACGAACGGCCGAGAGGGCAATCGGTGGACCGTGAATTTCTCGTCGACGGAAATGATAAGATTTCTCTTCGCCGCCGATTCGCGAACCGGAGAAAACCTATTTAATTCTCGTGGTGACGCGCACTTAAATCTCCCGTCAATGTCCGTAACACATCACGTCGGGCACACGGCAAACGTATAAAACAGAGATGAGTTGGAAAAACCCGTGTCGGCGTGTACGGCACGTTATATATAACCGTCTACGCGGTCCAGGAACACGAAAACCGCTTTTTATGTACATTTTGTTTTCTTTCCCTATTATTCCATTTTATTAACGCGTCATAATATGAAATGGTTTGCCCGAGAATCTCTTTTTCCATCCGCAATAAGCCATCGATTGTTGTTTCAAAGTGGACCCCCGACCTCATTTTATTCTTTTATTTAGTTATTTTATTTTTTTTCTCTTCTCCGTCGACATTATTAACTTACACACTCTAAATACAACTTATACGACGACTATGCGGAGAGAAAAAAAATAAATATACGTATTCTTTTGTGTTTACACACGTGGTGTGACGTGACAATATAAATCAACCGCTCGCGATCGCCGGCATCGTCGACCGACAACAAAATCATTATGATATTATTATTATTTATTATTGTAAACAGTAAATTAAAAAAAAAAAATCGGCTATTGAAATCCGTACCGGGGTCAAAAACCTGTTTTACAAAATTCTACGATCATAAACGCGTTAATCACGAAAACACGACCGACGGAGGATTTCGGCGTCTCCTTTATACATTTGTTCTAAAGAAAATTCCACGGCGGTGAACAAACAGTGAACCGTCTATTATACACGCTCCCGAACAAGCGCATACTAATAATAATAATAATAATAATATATTATAATGTCGGCGCGTTGTTGTTTCACTCGGTATATGGCAAGCACATAATAAATACGAAAACGCAAGGAAGTACTAATCGGTGTTTCGATAATAATCATTATCAGAGAAAAAATACGCGTGTACGCACGAGGCGATTCTCGAATATTATTATTCTTGTTTGTTTATTTGTTATCGAAACCAGACGTTTCTATAGACTTTTCGTGTGGAATTCGTGTTCCGATAAATCCAATAATATAATATTATCGTCGGCGATATTATACAGATTTATTTAGAAGTTTGTGGGAAAGAACGAACGAGAAACGACGACCATACCGTTTACACAAACATTCTATCGTACGGACTGTATAGTAAATACACACAGAGAGTATTATAAATAACGCTACATTATCGATAACATGATGACACATCAGTTATTGCGTCAGCAAGCACTTATACATACTTAATTCTCGTTTATTACGGTCAAAAGTCAGAACTATTATTATTATTACAATATTAGTATATTACCGTATCATTAAAAAATAAAAATCGAATGTAATTTCATCACACACGCTGGTTTCGGTCACCAACATTTTCATATACAGATCGATTTATATATTATAACATGTAGATAGAGTTCGTTTAAACGGCATGCAATTTTTTTTTTTTTTGCGTACGTATAAATACGAGTTAATTTGTTTACGTTTTGTAACTCAAATTATAAATGAATAAAAATATAAAAAAAATTTTAAGCGTATTTTTAAATTACTGTTTATTGCAATAGAATGTTTTGCATCCAAATGTCGATTTGTTATGAACATAGTGAAGAAAACAAGCGGAAGCTTTTTTTTTTTAAAAAAAAAAAGTTAACTGTCACAACAACGCTTTTCAATATATATATATATATAAAGTGTGTAAAAACATTCATAAATGTAGCTCGGTATAAAGATGACATTAGTGTACAAACACGAGGAATTAAATAAATATCAACTGTGTGCAAACAAAAACATTACGTTATAATTTATTCGACAAGAATGAAAAATGTGCAAGATATTTTTCACAAAAACGAAAAATTCCTTCACGATTTCTAATGATACACAACCGACCACCGTCTGGCAATCTATCGACTTCATTCCTTCGTAACGTCACACCACCCCGTCCGAGTTTTCGAAAATCCGTCGGGCGTTATGTAAACGTTTTGTTTCCCGACGACCCTCTCGTGTACACGACGCGTTTTTCCACGTTCAAGTCGACCAGTGCTAATGACGTTTCTAATGTTTCTCGACGATTAAGCACATTCTTGTTTTTTTATTTTTACGATATCGACGACACTCGAGTTCAAATATTTATTGTTGTTGTAACGTCCAAACGAGTTATTTTCGCTAACGCGCGTCCGCCGTCGCCTACCACTCGACAATTTCTCGGTTTTGAACAAAACAACAACAAATTGTCGTCGTCGTCGGGCGCGTAATCCCCCGGTCCGTTTGTTTGCGCTATCCAGTTGGTATCATCGTCGTTAATGCATTGACGTTATATCATTATAACATACTTATTAAATTGAATACGCTACTCTCGTCGGGAATGCGTGTAAAAATGTACACGCACGTTATCGAATTCCTCCGCCGTACGGGTTCGGCACGAATAACACGAATAACAAAAGAGCACACACCCCAAATACATACAACACGACACGCGCACGCACGGCAAATTCAGGGAAAAGGGCGTGCGCGTGTCATTTTCACATCGATCGGCAGCGAGCGACGAAAACAACCAATTCACCCCCGCCGTCCGGACGGCGACCGTTTTTATGTCCGGTCAAGGGACGCGGCGGCGGCGGCGGCGGCGGCGACGGACGGCACGGCAATTAGAGGACGACTACCGGGCGGCGACGGCGGACTTCCAGCGTATTGTTCAGCGCCGCGTGGACAAGACGCGAGAATTCACGAGACGCCGTCGGGGGCGCGGGCGGCGGCAGCGTGACGGGCCCCTAGGCGGGGGACGGGCGGCGGGGTACGAGCAACAGGGCGCGGCACAGCAAAAACGTATACGACATTACACTACAATAATATGCGGATCGGACTTGTTGATCCCTTCGCGCGACGTTCACAACGTCATTGTAAACTTGTTTTACATGACTTAACCCTACGTTTATCGACGTAGTTTAGATTCGACGTCGCAGAATCCAACCGACGTTTTCGTAACACGTTATATCTTATTGCGCCTTATCCAAATTCACAAAGTAAAACGTGTCCTTTGGGACCCCTCCTTGGTCTTTCTATTTTTTGCTTTCCACATTTGAAAAATTTATTGCTTTACCCGAGTTAGGATCGAAGCTGCTTTACTCCCCCCCAAAAAAAAAATCAAGTAATTACACGCTACTGTGTGTGCATATAAAATATACACATTTTAAAAATTTGTATTCACAAACCGAGTAATTTTCGAAAATTGTTAACGTCACATAAAATAAATGTAATACAATGTTGATATAATTATATTACACGGTTATCGAATGAATTGAATACAAATTGGAAAAACCATCGTGAAAGTATGATAAGAGAAAATCGTTGTCGACACATTTTCCGATTAAATACACAAAATATTGTGGCCTGCGTGTTTGGTCGAGGCGCCCCGCAGGCAGATAGTAGTGGGGAAAATCTTTTCGCGGCCCGGACGACGACGATCGATAAGATGTCACAAAACTCTGAGCCGTAAATAGTGAAAAAAATAAAACCACGATATTTCAACGAAGAAATATCGATCGTTGTTAACACGGTCGATCGACATAGATTAGACGGATCCGTCTGTTTTGAAAACGTTGACGTCTACGGGCGGCGTACTTGACAAGCGTGTTGCAAGTCGATACGCGAGAAAGAGCGGAGACGCGCCAAGAAGAAGAACCCGTTGGGATTCCGTCGTCCGTCGTCTAAACTCGCGTTAGATAGAACCCAACATGTGTTCTCGAAGACGGCGGCGGCGGCGGCGTTGCCAGGTTTGGTAGAAAACATCCCCTCGCTGCGTTTCCCTCCCGGCGCCGACCACCGAAACACGCCCAAACGAACTTGTCGTCCGTCGGCGAAAAACAACGCCAACAAGGACCGCCGCGTCTCCCGTTACGACGTCGTCGCATTATACTCGGGGAAAACCCGTGTTTTAATTAGATATATTATATTAAGACGGTTTTTAATGAACTCGGGGCAATCATCGCGGCAACGTTTCTACGCCGACGAGGACGCGCGGCGATTCGTGGCGATATAATATCGAACTTCTTCTGACGGTGTATATCGATTTCAAAAATGATAAAATGTCGAGCTTGTGAATATTTTAACTATCCGATTGGAACGTGGGATTGAAATAGCGCATAACAAAAACAAAAAAAAAAGTGGTTTTCACCACCGCGATAAATCATGTAAACCGAAAATGTTCATTTTTTTTTTTTAATTTTATTACCGCACTAAAGTTGTCGACGACCGATCTATTAAAATTTATGATTTTTTCGAATATAACACATTTCGCCGCCGATATCACAATGTTTAAATATAACGTGATATCACAATGTTTAAATATAACGCGGGTGTACGTACGTAGGCGCGCCCGCGATCGACATTAATTATTATTATTATTGTCGTACGACCCGCCTCGCCGACGACGATTAACGCAGAGCGACAATCGACGAGTTTTCCCCGGCCTTTTCGGACGCTAAAAATATATCACGGTCACGAGTCGAAATGTAAAAAAAGAACGCGCTTAGGGGAGTCGACGTGGCGACGACGATGACGTTTACCCGGTTTTATACATACGGACGGACGGACGAAAACATCATATGCCGCAGCAAAAGAAAACTAGACAGATTCAATAAAGACCGCGGCGACGACGACGGAAAACATTTCGGCGCAAAATAATCCCGTCCCGCGCGCGGTATTAAAACGTGCCGGTTACCGTTTTAGCGCATTTTCGACGGGTTTTTCGGGCGAGCGAGCACAGCTAAAGTAGTAAAACCGCCTCCGCGCGCGCACACGATATTAGGATTATTTTACATGTATAACACACACACACACACGCACACGCACACGCACGCATCGTTGCGTTGTAATAGTAGTTTTTTTTTTCTTTCGTTCTTTTATTTCGTCTTTCGACGGCCCAGACGGCGGCGCGCGGCTCGGGCCAAGGTTATACACACACACGTCGTGTACGATATTTCCTTTTCGCGAAGCTATTATTATTTTATTCGGTCCGTTCGGGTAATTGAACGAAATCCGACCGTCAAAAACTCATACTCGGGCTTGTGTACGCGTAACCACTTGATGTCGTCGAACGGTCGCCAGTTTTATTGACGATCTCGCATAACAAACCGATCGTAATTTTTACGTTTTCTCGCGGCAACACTATCCAACGAACCCGAAAATCCGTTTTTTAATTTTTCGACGTAAAAAAAACCATCGCCCGTCATCGTCGAACGCGATTATTTTTTTTCGTACCGTTTGAGAAAAACCCCTCCCGCCCGCGTTACACGAAAACGTAATTGAACACGTTCGCCGACGACGGATTTTCCGACGGTTATAAAACTAAATCCATTCACGATAAAATAACAATTAAAATCACAACCGGGCGGATTTCTAAACATGTACGACGAGGTTTCAATTTCATCGTTTTCTCGATATAATCTCCACCCGCCCACCCAACTGCACGTATGCCGTCGTCGTACGTTGTGACGAAAACGCGCGACACGTCTCGTTGACGACGGAATAATAATTTAAATAGCTCATATTCGTCGTGAGAATTTACCAGCACCGGTGGTTTACGTGTTGGTTTATGAAAAAAAAAAATTTAATCTCCGTCGCGTGTGTGTACACAACGACAACGCAACGTAGCGCGAAGGGGACGCACATAATGGGGGAAATTTAAAAACGACGATAAATAAAAGGTTCGGACACAAATAACAGGTGGTAATGCGTTGTCGGGGACAGCTGCTACCGGGCGACCGTGTACGTCGGTCAGGAGGGTTGGCGGGCGGGCGAGCGGGACGACGACGATTCGCGGCCGAAAAAAGACGAGTCGCCGCCGCCGTCCGACAAATAATAATAAATACGCGAGAGCATTTCGTTTCGTGCGCTCGAAACACGGCAAGAGATTATCTCTCCCCGACGCCTGGCCGCAGGGACGTGGACGAGAGGGACGCCCGCCCTTTGTAGGGCGACGACAACAGGTTTTCGTCGTCGTCGTCGTCCCGCGACAAAAGCGTGCGAAGTACAGAACGCGGACATCGCGTGATAATATCGTAACGACAAATAACGACGTTTGGGTACAGTGAGAGAGAGAGAGAACGTCTGGAACCGGCCGTTAACCAAACCGCGGGCGTCTCTCTCCGATGACAAAACACGACGATAAAATGCGCTGCGGACGATCCGTTTTTGTTTGAACGGAGGGGAAAACCCGGATAGCGTAAACACGACGGCGGACGTAAACGTTACGCGACCATATGTTAGGTTCGGGTGTAAACAAACAAACAGAAAAGAATTTAATAACAATAACGGAAATAAAACCGTAAACTTTATGCGGTCCACTCACCACGCCTTCACCCGGATGACGACTTCACCCTCGGCCAACGACGGTTCGGGTTTCTTCAGGATCTTGACGGACTTGAGACCGCCGAACCCGGTGAGTACGACGGCTTTCATCTCGGGCTTGGGCGGTTCCTCGGCTGCGGCGGCCTTGCCGTTGCCCTCGGCTTTCGACTGTTCGGCGGTCTCGGTGGCCGGTTTCTCGCCGCCGGCCGCTTCGGTCGCCACCGGTGCTGGTGCGTTCTCTTCGGCCATCGTGCGTTCGGTTTCGTGTCACGGAACCCGTTCGGACGGGGTAGAAATGCGAGCTATCGATCGACTCCGCGGGGGCGAAACAATCGGATTCGTTCGTTTTCACGCGGCGCGTACAAAACGGAACCCGTACGGTTATCTTTCGGGAACGGTACGAACGGTTGGGCAGCAGTGGCGGCAGTGGCAGTGGCGAGTGGAAGCGGGCGGATAGATCGGCGTCAGCGAGTAACGGACGGTACGGCGTTCGCGGTGCAATAGAGAACGGACGCCGATGCGTGTGCGTCGTATTGGAGCCGGACAGCGTTGCCGAAAGATGAACATGGAGCGCGGATCGCGGCGGTGGCGTACACCCTCTCGCGGCCGCCGTGGAGGGGGAAACGCTTACCGGCGGCGGCGGCGCGCAGTGTGACCAGACGACCGGCGCGCGACCACCGCGCGACGCTCGTGCGGCCGGTATTTTCGTTATTACACCGTTTTTCACGTACGGCAAAATCAAACGCCCGTCGTGCACCGTGACGGGGGACTCCGGGACTACGTTTTCTTGGCGTACCGTTCGGAGTACATACGGTTTTTTGAAAATTGCGTACATTTAAACAAATCCAAAACAAATGTAGCAATTCGACAGCCGTCGAGTACAAAAAACCGTACGTTACAGTACATTTTCAAACAATAAAAATCCGGTAATTCATAGTGTAAACACGGGAGACCCGACAGATCCAAACTACTCTCATTTTTTAGAATTGTTTTTTTCAAAATGCTGCAAAAAAAGCGTACACGTAATAGTTGGGGTTTTTTTTTTTCTCGAAAACTATCGATTTCAGAGGGTCGTATAGGCGTTTATTTACATTACGTGTAACCGTATACAAGGGTACGTTAAACTACTTCCACACTTATTATTACTATAACTATACGGTATACACAGTGTATAACTAAGTAAGTTTACTTACAAAAAAATAATAAATAAAAGTAAAAAAAGACATTCCGGAAACAATACGACGTCACATCTTGTGACGCCCAAGTCAGTATGTCCTATACGAAAATGTAATATGAATTGCACTATTTATTTTAAAAAATTAATAATCAAACGATATTTATTATTTTTTTGTATTAGATAGGTAAACATTTTTACGTTTAAAAATTTCGTTTTTTTGTATATTATACATATCGTAAATTGTAATTACGTATACAATTTAAATGTTTAAGAACTGCAATTATTAACAAATAAAAGATTTTTTTTTTGGCGCAACGTCTATATAGAAAATTGTAATCAGACCTAAATTATCACGGTATCCAAAAATTATGAATTTATTTAAATTTATCCGCGATAAAAACTTAAACAATATCCCCGTGACGGCCAATGACAAGTAAAAACTCGATTGTGAAATCGCTTATATATCATCGCTTTATTATAAAATGGTTTTATTTTGTATAATTTATAGAAAAAAAATAATGACAGTTTCGAAATTTCAAAAATATGATGTGTTTGGATTATAATAATTATTATACTATTTTAGTACAATAATCATTGTCAATATAATAAAAGTGAATAGGTACGCATTATAGGTTACATATCATAAAAACATAGCAAACAAAGGTCGTGTAATTAATGTATCGTTATAATCGATAGTATTTAAAACAACATTTTATAGCCTATATACTCAGTAAAATATGAATATTTTCTCCGTATTATCATTGATCATAATTTACTGAACAGTCAATGATCATATAATTACCATAATCCGTACTCCATAGTGAACCCATATATGTATTTATGATTGTATAATTATATTTATGATTCATTGGAAGGCAATAAAACCTTAACATTCTAAATTGATGAAGTGATGAATACTAGCTGTAGGGGTCTATAACGATGTGTGCGTTTTTGGTATAAAAATCACTAATTGGCCAATAACTTATTATTCCTTTGAGAATCTATAAAATAAATATATATATATATACAACAAATTAAAATACCTATGATACACTTTTCATTTTGCTGCACACAAAATAGGTTTTGCATTATATCATTGATTATTTTTAATTTTAATTTCTATAATTTCAAACCTATCTAATTTTATTTGTAATTAAAAATAATAACTAAAAGTAGTTTTTATTTTAATGAATTAGACAATTTTATGACTGAAACATAAGATAACCAAATATAATAAAACATTACTATTGACTTAAAATACTGTGTCATTAATATAAAAATGGCTTGTTTAGACAGTGTTTTAGTAAGACAAGTAGCCAGTAGGTAAATACTACAATTGTATAAATGATAAAAATGAATTTATCTAAAACTTTAACAAATTAAAATGTATAATAATATTATATTTAGATAAAATTATTCAAGAATCAGAGTACACTACATTTCGTTTTTACAATTTATGTTTACATTTATTTACATTGTGTATTAAGGATGTTGACTTGTGATAAGACATCCATGACATTATTCTCAATGTAATTATTGAATAAAACCATGGAATAATTATATTATTAAATAACTATTTGTTTTAAAAATTGATTTAACATTTAAAATTAATTATTGTCATGATTTTATATTTAACTATTAAAAAAAAGTTGCCTTTAAATGCCACGTCCTATACATTATTAGGTACAAATTAGTTTTTTAATTATCTCAAATGTAAATCTTAATTTTTATAATGACAATTACCTCCACTGTGGTACTAAATTTCTTAAATCTTAGTAAGCGCCGGTAGGTCGCATTTTGTACCAATATTATTTGATTTCATATGACTATCATCTATTTACTGCAATTATAATTTTTATAATTCAGTCTTCAAACAAAGTCCGACTATAAAAATATTAATGTAATATGGTGTGGTGTAAACTCTATGTTGGTTTATATATAATAATAACCAGTCATTGGAAAAACTTATTTTATAAATTACGATTTTTTTACAAACAATACAAAGTCAGACAAGGTAAAACGAATATTATTTTCATTGCAACCGAAGTGTATACATGCATATACATAAAATATTGAAACTCTTACTTCGTTTTTTAACTGAAATGTTGCAAATCAACAAGTATTTTACATTATAAATTATAAATTGTTTAAAGAAACAGACTTCATTATTTATAATTGAAATTAATATGAACAAAATAGATTATATTTATTCACACAGAACATTGTTTGCGTTACTAACATATGTGATTCAAATTTGAATAAATAAACTATAGGAATATAGACTATAGTGCATACAAATATTTATATTCACAAAATTATTACTATCTACTAACCTTCCAATAACTTCACATAATAGTCTATAATGGTAATTCTATATTATAATTTTAATAGCTAAAACCATTACTCATCTTGTATCATACAATGTGTGATATAGTGTGTTTGTTTTATGATTTGGTTATAAAATATTTAAATGTTAAAAATACCTAAAATAATTAGTAGTATAATTCATATTATGCTTTTCAATATATGTTAAATATATTTTTAATTTCTAATATACTATTAATTAAAATTAAATGGCATTAATTATTACAAATTAGTACAATTTATAAAGATAATCAAATAAATTAATAATAAAAAGTAAAATAAAGTACATAATAATAATTTATAGTATTTATAATATATTTAAATTCTTTTAATGGAAATCATAATTTTAAGTTAAAATCTATAAAACCAAAAATCTATTTCAAATTACTATATCACTTTTTTTTAAATACTACCAAAAAATCCACTAATTACAAAATTAAATTATTAATATTAATTAATTAATTATATTTATAAATATTAATAATATTTATTAATCTAATAAAAATTAATAATCGCAATTAAAAATAATAATTTTTTTTTTTATAGTAATAAGGTACTTGAATATTGCATGTTATTTTATGAATCTGTTGTATCATCATCGACAGGTACTACCAAAGTATCTGGTTCTCGTGTAGAGTCCAAAGCCTTATGTAATTTTTCCAATTCCAACATTTGAGTAGTATAATGTTTACCCTTTTTTGGTGGTTTCATTATTAATCGAAGGTTAGGCGACATTTTTAATGCAATGATTGTACTTCTAAAATACAGTAAATATATTAGTGTTATTTCGAGATATTTAAGTACAAATAAATTTATGTATACTTTGAACTACCGACAACTATTACAGGCATTCGCCAATTAAACGCAAGCTTGGTAAGTTGGTATTGGCTCTCAGATTGTATGGGTTGACAGCAAATGTTTTTATATTTATCTGCATCCAAGTCATAAAATACTACATTACAATCTTCGGTAATGACTCCAAAAACTGTACTAGAGAATGGCGACCAAAGAACATCTGATACGCTCCATAATAGATCGAATGTTAGCAAAGGTATACTATGATAAAATAAATACAATTTAACAGGTTAAATTATTATTTACTATTAATAATGAATAGATAATAATAGTAAAAATAAATATCATGAATAGGATACTAAAATGAATATATTTATTAATACCATACAAGCCACAAAGAGTTAAAAGAATTTCATTGAATAAATTTAATTAATTAAATTTTACTTATTATTTTAACTATAATAATTTGGCATAACAACAGCAGTTTCATCAAGTATAAACTTTTTATTGCAGAATATATTTTCTACTTTTTTTATGATAATATTGATAAATAATCATAGCTATAACTTTTAACTATTAATAACACCAATCAAGCTTACTCAGATCTATCTTCCCATACTTTGACTGTACAATCACCACTACATGATAGATAAATTTTTGGGTCGTATTTGTTGTAATCAATTCTATAAATGGACATTTCATGAGCTTTAAATTTTTGTATAAAATATGAACTCCATTCTGTATTACATTTAAATATATAACCTTCATTAGTTCCAACCAAATATATTCCATTGTTTTCAGGATGGAATGCAATCGTTGTGCCTCTACCTATAAAAAAAAAAATATATATATAAACATATATAATATATATATATTCTGTAGACTAATAGTATTAATGTATGAAATGAAATATTTTTATATGTAAAAATAATTAGCTTACCAATTAATGTTTCACTAATTCCATCAAGAGTTATTTGTGGTTTTATGTCTAATACTAATGTAACTATAATGGTTTTTGACATTTCACTTTGCATGAGTAACCAGTTGCAAACTGTTCCATCCTCAGATATAGAATAAAAATTTAATTCGCCATCTGGCAAATCTTTTGCCCAAACTACCTAAATAATATGACTATAATATAAATATTTTTAAATTTATCAAAAGTAAGAATAGTATTTACTTAATAGGTATATAAATGTATTATAATCTAATGTAAATGCCAATCATAAAATAATGTGTTTTTAAATTAAAATATTTTTAATTGTCTACATTAATGAGCAATTTTAATTATAATTATACAAATGTACCAGGTGATTTAAATATGTTTTTAAATACTGATTATACACAATTTAAAAGAATCGCAATACATATCGGAAATTCAATAAAAATATATTTACCTGTCTTACACAAGCCATATGTTTAGTATTAACAGTATCTGTCATATATTGAGCTTCTTTAGTTGGCAAACTAACATTATAAACAGCCAAATGACCATCATGGAATCCAACAGCCAATAGGAAACCATGATCTTTATGGAAATCTAAACACATCGCTCCACAATGTGTCTGGTTAATATACTCGGGATATGATGGATTCTTTAAGGACCACACGCATACGTAACCCACATCTGAACTATCAGTTAATGGAAAATGACCTTGAGCTGCAAATAAAAATTAATATTTTCAAAAACTCATATTCTTTGTACTGCATTGGATAGGTTACTGTTTTGAATGAGCACCTAGAGCAAATGTTTTATCATGTTCAAAATAAAAATGATTATCCTATTCGAAGGATAATTATGAGAAAGGCTCAGTTCAGTTTAATCCACATTCCATATTATGTTGTTTTTAAAAATGTATATAAAAATTGTATGTTGCATTTTTAAACTGTACTAGTTATATATATGTATATATATATAACGTTATAATATAAACTATATGAGTAGCTTTCTGTAGAGAATTTAAACATAAAATTGCAATACACATAATAAAATATTTTATATCAAATTATTAATAATAATTATAGCTGTAATAAAATGAATAAATTTCAATATATTAAAAATAAATGAATTAGACAGGAAAATAATGGGTAATTTTTTCAATATTTTGCTATATACAGTTATAATTAAATTGTATAAATTATCATTAAATAAATCATTTGTGTAAAGCTATGTACTGCGAATTTTCATTCTCAATTACTATTTATTAATTGATCACACAAGGACTAACTATAATAATATAAAATGTTTGGATCACTTGCTACAAGGTCAAGTTTAGACCCAAACATAAAATATTTATTTATAAAACAAATTTCTTATCTACATTATTTGTATTATAATTAGTATTTTATTCTTGCCTTTATTCATAAAATAAAATAAATTTATGTTTTGTGTAATAATTATAATGTGTATGCAAATATTAGTTGATATATTGTTTATTTTTTTTTTACATTTGTAGATAATTTTTTAATTTGTCAATTTATGTTATAAGTAATAACATACTAATGTAATAGTAAAAATTAATATATAAGTGTTTTAATTGAAACTTTTGATAAAAAATATTTTAGGTTCTGAGCGAAGGGAATAATGTATTATTTTTATAATGATGTGATTTTTGTTTTTAACGCTTACATGTAGGAATACTTTGTTAATCTTTACATACATTACTTTCCAGTACTAGAACATTGTGTCTAGTTTACTCGATTCGTTTTTTCTATTACCTTTATAATTTTCTTACATATGAAAAACTACGGAAAATTTTCATAAAATTGTAAAAAAGGCTGGTAAAATTGTAAGACTGGTAGATATAAAATATTTTACCAGTATTTAAAAAAATTTTTATCTTTATTTTTTTTTAAAAGTGTTAAGTTTAAATTTTTTTAACTACAAAGAATAATAATAAACAGAATTTTGCTCAGAATCGTTTTTATGAATGCAATATCACTGGTTTCCAGCTCAAAATAATAATACAGCATCAACAACATCTGAATAATAATCAACATCCACAGCATCTGTGGTTTTCTTACTTTTTATTAATTGATTAAATAGCACTCGAAATTTACTAATTACCAGTCCCTAGTGTAACAGCAAACATGTCAAAATAATCAAGACTCCAACTAATATCCGTCACATACAAATGTTCAGCTTTGTCATATGTCATTGTCCATAATGGTAGTAAAGTTCCTTCCCTACCTCTAAATTGATCTGATGGATCTTCATAATACCTAAAATCTAAAAATAATTTTGTCATACAAAATATACCATCCGCTCATACTCAAGTTATTAAGTCAAATATCTATTATATACAAGTAGAGTTCGAAAATAATATTTTTTTTAAATATGTTCCATGAATCATAAAAATAACATGATTGCATACATTTGAAATAATTATATGACATCATAAATTTCAGATGTCTACTAATATATGTCATGATATTAATCTTAGAAATATATTACGTATATTATGAAATTTAATATACCTTGTGCTATGGCGTCCATTGCATTTAAGTTGATAATTCTTTCCAAAAATTTAGCAGTCATCAGCAAACATTTTTCAGTTTGATCTTCAGCTACATCGGGTTTTTTCTTTTTGACAATATTCTTCTTGCTTGCGTGCACAGATATTTTATCTCTCTTTTCTTTTTCCTTTTCTTTTTCTTCTTGTTGTTTTAGATAATCTTCATTATAGGCGTCATAAATAATCCATTGTGTTGCATAAGTACAAAAATCATTTTTTGCTGGTGGCGTTGTTTGAACTTCTTTATTCTAAAATACAAGATTATTATAATTTAATGCGAGAAAATTATTTGATTAATCTAGGTACTCTTAAAATTATTTCTTCTGTAAGTGCACATCTCTCAAAGTAATTAAATTGATTCATAAGCTTTTTTGGTGCACTTCTTTGTTTGGCTGATGAATTTATATTGGCTATAGATTCTTCTTTTGCAACTACTGGAGCTTCTTCATCTGAATCTGATGTAGCTTTGGGTTTTGAAGTTTTGTCTTCGTCCATTTCTTCTTGTCCTTCATTAGGAAAATCCCCTTCCCCTTCACTTTCTCCTTCATCCACTTCTTCTTGAACTTGTACATCGACATTTTCATCCATGCCAGTTGCATGATCTTTATCATAGTCACTTTCTTCTCTTAATTCTTCATTTGAAGTTTCTTTACTGCTGTCTCCAAATTCTCCCATTGAATCTGTAATATAAATAAAATAATATTAATTATTTTTATATAGAAAAATATATGTATTTTTTTACTTTATTGATTTTTATTTTATTAAGTTAAATATAAAATACAATTATTTACCAATTTGATTCTTTGATTCACAATGAATTAATGTAGTCTCCAATTCAATCAATGTGATAAACGGTAGATGATTTATAAATGGCACAAAGGATCCATCTTTATAGCTGTATATTACTCGAGCAGTTGATTCGGGTGGTTCTTTAACTTGTAAAATGTTACTTATGGGTTCATCCAACTCCTACATTTTACAACATAAATTCTAAATATTATTATTTAATGTGTATATAATGTAATATTTTGTTTTGTTTTAAAAGCTAAATTAATCAAATAATTTAAAAAAAATTAAAGATTTTTATTTCAACTAAAAAGAATTAAGTTTATATAATAAACTATTATCAAGAAATGGATTCTAATGAAATTATATTTTACTGTATCGCATAGTATTTGGCATTTTATGTTTGAGATATAATTAAATGAATTTTAAACATGTTACATGATTTAATGTATAATGATATAAATTAATAAAAATGGTATTTTAAATATTGAGTCTACTTAGACATTGTTGAAAATAAGTACCTACATATTTCATAGGTATATTATTAGTTAGTTATTATTTAAAAAATATATTATAATAGGTTTTATTTAGTATCAACGTTCTGTTTTGTCTTTTGTTAATAAATTGCAAACATATTTTTAATAATATGAAAAGAAAGAGTATTAATGTAACTACATATTATTTTATATTACTAATATAATACATGATAATTATATTCCTAGATTAATATAATATATGACAATTAATATGAAGAAGACAAATAAAGTAAAGTAATTGTGAGCCTTTGAATCTTATTATGTTTAGACCAATAATACTTTGATTTAATTAATTAGCCTATTATTTTATAATTACAATTATATCAATTTATGACCAAAATTTTTAGTAGTTAAAAAGCAAAGTTTATATTTTTTATGAATAAATTAAAATTAAAAATTTTATTTTATTTAATACTAAAAAAAAAAAACATATTTTAATAGCTCTAGTTTCTAAATGGAAGCCAGAAAGCTATTGTATTATTTTTTATGGTTTTAGAATGAATATTTAAACATTTTATTGAACATTACTACTTTAATCATTTGTACAAAATGTATCTATTGATTGAAAAGTGGATACACAGTTAATATTCCAATTTTTCAAAATTATAACTTTTTAATATTTTTGACAAAATTGAAAAGCTTCATTCAGAATAATTTTTCAAATGCGATGATTTATTTTTTCTATAAATTTTAAATAATAAGTCTTTGTAATTTAAACATACTTTATTTACTATTAATTAATTCTAATAATATGTCATAGATATTGTACTTTTGATTTTAAAATTATTTTTAATTTAAAAATTTAATTAAAAATAAAAAATAAAATAAAATACTTCTTCAGTTAGTTTTAATTGATCATCCGGTTTTATAGGTTCATTAGATGCAACTGTATTAGTATCATCCACAGCTTTAGCTATTTTCACTTGGCGTCTGGAAGGTTCTTTGTTGAATGGTTTCTTTTGACCCGGTTGAGACTAGACCATATTGATACAAATTATAGTGAATTAATAAAAACATGAATATATTTTGAGTGAATATATACTTTACCAATGATAGTCTAGTAGCCTTTTTAGCTGTTTGATCTAATTTTGGAGGCATTATTAAAATAAAATTATAAACTTTTTATATGTTATATATATAATTAAATATAATTAAAAATTATAAATTCATTAAATAAAAGATATTACTGAATGTTATATATTTTACTGTATTAAATTGAAATTATGAAATTCCTGACATTAAAGAAAATGCAATATGGGTTATGGTAACCATAGAAACTAAATTTATTGATTTAACTTCTGTAGTAGAATTGTTAGTTTTATCATATATAAACATATGCCTAATAAATTTTAATTTTAATTATTCTAAAATATATGTTATAAATCAATTACTGTCTCCTATTATATAAAGAAATAAATTTATTTTTACATGCAACTAACTTTGAATTAATCTTATTTAGTTGATGTGTGACATCAATACCATATTTCTGTTCAATGAAAATTATTTGTATTTTTAGTTGTACTATAGTGTTTTATTCAACTGACTGATTATATTTTCCAAAAAATATATTTTCTTATTTTTAACTTCTGTACATGTAATTAAAACAATCCAATTCATTAATTACATCATAAAAAATATCCAATATTATAAAATAATGTTTGACATATTAATAAAAATTCAAATAATTACTTCGACATATTTAAAATACAAATTTGCAAAAAATTATTATGTTTATAAAAAAATTATGCAAAAAAAATTTTAAAATATTTTAATGTTAATTGTTATTGTTTCTTATTTATCATCAATTATTGTAGTTATAATATTTTATTGGTACATTGTAATACTTATAATAGCAGTATCCTATCGACTAATGCTGATATATGTATTAAATGCAATTATGATGCAATATACTTAATTTGTTCAAATTTTTTAAATCAAATAATAATTTTTGTGATATAAACAAAATCACAACATGACTAAAAATCAAGAATCTTGTTTATATATAAAATATACATTAACCATATTTAAATACTTTTTAATTTAGCCTTTTAATTTTTATTTTTATTCTACCACAATAGCATAATATTTATACTGTTTAAGTACTGACGTCTAATTGTGTTTTGTAAAATGCTTCTATTCACACATATTTGTAAATAATTAAATGAATTTATGCAAATATTTAACAAGAAAATTGCGATTCATTTATCTAACTAATAATATTCATTATTGACCTTAATAGTTTAGATACCTACCAATAAATACCTGCATTTAATTATATTGTAAATAGATTAAAGACAGTTTTCAGTAGTATAATAATAAAATGTACATTTTATACTCATCATATTCATTATAATTAATGACTGAACAGTTGAACGACCGATGATATTTTAAAAGCCAATCATAAGTATTTTATTAGTATTTTAAAAAAAAAAACAGATACCAGCAAGTTATTTTCGTAGGATCACGACATATTTTAAAAGCAAAAAAGTTTTAAGATTTTTGTTTTATATTATAAATCTAGGGGAAAGGGTCCATGAGAAATAAATGAGAGGGAAGGAAATCTTTTGAATTTAAAAGCGTGTATTTAAATAGTTTTTATATTTTTATTATGTCACAATAATAAGTTTAATTCAGTACTAAAAAAAATCCAGAATTTAATATGAATTAGTTACAATCACGATAAATATAAAAACAATTTAACCAAATACGCGAAAATCCTGAGTTCATGTATATGCATGTTTTTACTGAATAGTCCGAAAAATGTATATGAATATTTTCCAAACATTTTAAAAATTATTTACTGCATATAATAATGGTATTTATTGTAATTGTTAAAATAAATTGTCATGAAGTATTTCAATAACTGAAAAAAGAAATATATATATATATATATATATATATGTAATTGTGTCTGGTGATGGCTTACTAATAGACACGCATGTTTTCGACCAGACAATCAAGGTGACTTAAATATTTTGGACTCACGTATAGCGAACGATAACGAGGAGCATCACATCATGCAGGCAAGCTTCAAAAGGTGTTCCGAAGTCACTACCCGAGTTAAAACCGTTAACTATTTTTAACGATATAAAATTGATACTCACGAATTTTTGTAAAAAAATCTGTTTTAAGTGTGCGAAAAAAAAAACTTTGAAAATGTGTTCAGCCTACTCGGCGACAAACAACATTTAAAAAAGAAAAAAAAAACCCTCCATAGCGTATTATAAAAGCAATGTGAGTGTTGCAAAGTACAATTTTTCGAAATTCACCGGCACGAATGATATCGATTAATCCAAAGAGATTCGACTTATTCCCGCCAATTTTCCTTTAATATCACATTTGATAATAATACGATAACCACAAATATTGTTATTTTTTTGTTATTGGTTTTACTTATTGTTACTGTAAAGTATGGTGATAGACTATACAATTAAATTGTGGTTTAGTTTTTCAAATGTCAACACTTAATTATAGTCTTCATGTAAGCGATGTGATTTTCGATTATCGTAGTGTAATGGTTTTTCTTTTTTGCTAATTTACTTTGTTTTTGTTTGAAATTTCAAATATAGTGAAAAGTTTCTATCGAATCGGTCAAACATTATATACTAGATATGGAAGAGTCTCCGTTCAAAACGCCATCCAAGCTTCTGATGTCTCAACTACTACCGTCCAATAATTCGTCTTCGCCATTTACGCCGAAAAGAAGTAGAATCATGAGGAAAAATGACGAACAGTTAAATTCTGTTTCGCGGTCTTTGATATTTGACGATTCAAACAGCATTCACTTACCATGTAATAGTAAGCTAGAGTTTTTACCGCTTAGTCAACAAACATCTATTGAAAATGAACAAATTGATTCTCAGAAGACAACACCTGTTAAAACACAACAGTTGCTAGTTGAGAAAAATAGAATTATATTGTCTCCAAATATTAAAAATCGTCCAAATCGATTCAATATAGCTCAACAAGATAAAAATATTATCAATCTGTATTCTTGTAAAAGAAATGGTTCACAAAACTCTACACCATCCAAAAAAATTAAAAAATCAAGTTACATTGCAAATTGTAATCTAATAACACATTATTTCAAACCCATTCCAAAACAACCAAATTTTGTAAATGATATAGACAAAGAGAAAACTTCTCAAATTGGGAATCTTATAAAATCTGAATTTTCTTCAGACAGTGTAGTGAATGATAAACTAGAATTAAATAATAAAATTATAGCAATAAAAAATACTTGTCAAAGGTTAAATCTTAAGAATACAAAAAATAAAAGTCCAAAGGAAAATTGTATTGAAAATCAAGTTACTAGATATTTTAATTTGGAGAAGTCTCCGATTAAAACACCATCCAAGTTTCTTGAGTTTCAAATGCTATCGTCCAGTGGTTCGTCTTCACCATTTACACCAAAAAAGAGTAGGATCATATGGAAAAGTAGTGGACAGTTAAATTGTGTATCACGGTCTTTGACATTTGACGATTCAAATAGTATTCGCTTACCTTTTAATGATGAGCTAGAGTTTTTACCGCTTAGTCAACAACTATTTAGTGAATATGAACAAGTTCATTCTCAGCAGACAACACCTATTAAAACACAACAATCGTTTGTCGAGAAAAATAATACAATTACATTGATTCCAAGTATTGAGAATCTTCCTCATTCAATCAATATAGTTCAACAAGACACAAATACTGTTAATCAATGTTTTAGTAAAATAAATAGTACAAATAATTCTTCACCACCCAAAAGTGGTATTGCAAACTGTGATCCAATAAAGTATTATTTCAAACCTACTCAAAAACGACCAAATTTTTTAAGTGATATGAACAATGGAAACACTTCTCAAATTGGAAATTTTATAAAATCTGAAATTTCAGACCAGAATAAGAATGAAAATATTAACAACATTCAGTTGCCTAAAGATATCAATATAAAATTGAGTCATAAAGCAGGAAAAAAGAATAGCCCAAGAAAAAATGTTAAAAGTCCACCTTCTATCAAAAATATAATTAAACAATCATATGTTGCAGAACCAGTTACTCCAAGTAAAAATTCTAGTATCCCAACTATGAGAAGTCCGAATATTGATTATTTAAAAAATGGAGTTATTATTTCGGGTGGTGATACATTCAGTCGATTTATAAAATCTATTGTATTAAAATTTGAATTGCTTTGTATTGGTAATAGTGATATAATAACAAAAATTTATAACTGTAGTAATGATGAACTTAAAATTTATGGAAGATTGATATCTAGAAAACATGGATGGATTCGTTCTAATGAACCTGATGGACTTACAAAATACAAAGAATTAAATCTATGTGATGATTTTGATGGTGTTTTAGCATCATTGGCAACAAAAGAATTAATCAATACAGGTATATTGTAAATTTAATAATATTTTTTTCCTTAAGTTTCAATTATTCAATATTTATTCTATATCAAATTAATGGTTGTATATTTTATCTTTAGATGTTACTTCTTGTGAATTTGATTGTTTATTAAATATTTTGAAATCACATGAACTTAAAGAACTGGCAAAGTCATTTAATATTAATTTAGGATTCAATAAAATTAAGACCAAACGTGAAATGATAAAATCTTTTATTAATCTTGTAAAGAATCAAAGAACATTTTGTGGAAATCCAATTAATAATTTAAAAAAACGGTTTGTTATATTAATTTATATATTTTGTATATAATTTTGAATTATAAGTATTTGTTGACTAATATATATATATATATTTTTTTTTAGTATAAAAACAAAATTAGGGTTCTGCTTAAAAGTATCGGATGAATCAAGAAATGATATAATGAGTTGTTTAATATATGAATCATATCCATATTTTGTTGGCGAAGAAAAGGACAGATTTCGTGATTGCTTCACTAAATTTTCATCAGTCGAAAAAAAAGAACTTAAATTTCCTACTTTTAAAAGAAAACAGGTTTCAATTAATTTCAATACAAAAGATAGTTTAGAAAAGTAAGTTATTATAAAAAATAATTATTGTAGTATATATTACATTTATATATTTTTATCATGAAATATAATTGACAATCTGAATTCCCAAAGTTAATAAAAGTCCATAACAATAAGTATCAGCTGTGGTCGAGTGGGTCGAAACACACGTTTCACCGCATAAATTCTGCGGTTTGATCCCCAAGGTTAGGATAGCCAACAAGATTTTTCGCATTGATGGCATCAAGTCTCTGATGCAAGCTGACCAAAAATTACTCGCCTCGTCCATCTTTGGCTTGTCCAAGAACCATCTTTAATCCCTATAATATGTGAAGGGTGCAATCTCTGAGCATATTAGTGTTTGGAGAATAAGAGGATGTAAAACTGCTGAACAAAAAAAATAAAAGTCGATAATATTAACCTATGAATTAACTATATTTGTAAAATTAAATGAAAACAGTTACGGTATTTTAGTTTTATTAATCTAAGCTGCCCATTTCTTTGATTTATGATACGAATGTGGTATTATATTATATATACAATTATTAATTTTAGTTACAAAATTGCTTTAAATCTCCGTTATGAAGTTCAAGTATCTTTGGAGCAAAAAAATCATGAAAACGCAATTAGATTATTGAATGTGATATTTGGAAATTTTAAATCTGCTATATGTGATCAATATTTAATGTAAGTATTTTTTAAATAAATAAAATATATTGATAATGATAGATAAATCTTATTAATATTGGTTTGTGTATATATTAGGGAATCGTTATCAGAAATACCCACCTATATGCGAAAATACTCTGCAGCATCAGTTTATGCCCATATATTGTTCAAGAATATATCAATATTAAACAAGACAGATTTGAAAAAAGAAGTGCTTGAGTTTTTGTTACAACATAAAGAATTTTTAATGTCGAAACGAGCCAATTTACTTATTGAATTAGCGAAACTTTTTGAGTCTCAGTATAAACAATTAAATAATGTAAATTATACATATTAAAGTTATTTTAAATATAAAAATAAAACATATTCAATAAAAAAATAAGAAAAACAAAAAATAAGAAAATATTTTCTTATTTTTGTTTTTTTATTTTCTTATTTATTATGGCTAGTCAAGCTGATGTAAAACATTTTAATAATTTATTAGGCAGCAAAATTATTAATTAATGGCCTCAAGGATGACACAATGAGTGAACTGGAACATCAAATGTTGTCAAATAGAGCAGTGATGTATGCTAATCGTAAAGTCAGAAAAATGGATAGTGAACTGAAAAAAGAATTATTGAGTCTCACTACTCTCATGAAAGAGTTGCCTACTATAGAAATAAATGGAAAAATAATGCCTAATGAAAAGTACAGTAAACAAATTTGTAATATTTTTTATTTAATTTTAACTGAGTAAAAAGAAAATAAGTCCATTCATTCTTTGTATTAGGTATTACAAATAAATAATAATACCAAAAGGTTCTTGCTGGTATGTTAAATAAATTAAAAAATATTATTATGATCTAGGTTTTCATACATTTTAAAATATTAACATATTCATTAAACCTATTCAATTTCATTTTTAGATATTTCAAAAACACTTATAATTTTTTATTGAATATGGTTTTATAAAGTTTAAATAATAACATAAACATTCATAGAAGCAAGAAATTGAGTGCCTGTCACTGGAATTAATATCTTGGCTTTTTTTATGCTTACAGACAAAATTAAAATTAGAACTATAGATGCTTAAAAATCTTTGTATAAGCACCATAAAATATAGTATTTTGATTTGCAACACAGTTTTAATAGATTTTAATATATATATATATATAATAATAATAATAATAATACTTTAGTAGAGTTTTATCTGGTCGTAAACAAGTTTATTCTAAGAAAGCTGAAAATGGAGACCTTCTTTTGATGTCTGTCGAAGAACTTGCTTTATCACACTATAAAAGTCAAGGATATTTGAATGGTAAATACTAATTACTAAATACAATTGTTTTAATTTTTACAAAATTATTAAGTAAATTAGATTATTTTATATTTAATTTGATCTAGCAATTTTAGTAATATTTATACTAATTATGTTTATAAAACAAAATACTTGTGTTTGGATTTTTAAACAAGTGCTTTCTTTAGTTTAACATTGAATGGTATACATTAATATGTAATTATTCTTATTCTACATTAATCGCTTTTGATACATAAATTTTTATTTTTTAAATATTTTAATTTGTAATTGGAATAGTACAGAATTGATACTATTATTTTGTTGTTTTCAAATTATAACTGATAATTTCGAACAATATTCCATATTGTAAAATTATATGTTAGTTGCTAGAAATCCAAACTAAAGAAATTTGTATTATAAGATTATATTTTAATATATCATGGTGTTTATTTTTAAAGGAATTCATGATGAGGGTCAATTTATAAAATCAATGTTCCTATTATGTTTTTGGGATATAATATATGATACTTACGGTAATCATATACTTTTTATAAGCCAATATCAAGACTGTCCTTTAGATTGGAGAACACGCCATTTCTATAAAATTAGAGAAAAAAAAATTAAAGTAAAACTAAAAACATTTTTTTTTAGTTTTAATGCATTTTAACTTATTATCATGTTTGAAAAAATTATAGGACCGAATTGCTGAATTAAGCCAAATGAATATCGAACAAATTTGTGAAATGTTAAAAGAACGCTTTGATTTATATTGTGATACTCAGTCTGTAATAAATTGGAAGATTATGAATATAAATAACCTACCGCTGTGCGGGGTAAGTGTTCATATAATTGCATTTGTATTCAATTTTTTGTAAATGTCGTTATTTAACGATTTCAGACGTTACTGAAGTGTTTGGGAATAGAAGTATTTCTAATGATAGGTGAACAAATATTGAAAGATGGCCGAATTTATTTGTATGGTATGCCAGATCTTATCGTTTGGGATGCTATTAGACTTAAGGTATTATCAATATTTAATAGTATTTATTATTTTCTAATAACAATAATTGACTGTAATTTTTATGATCAGTGTATATTTGTCGAAGTAAAAGGACCAAATGATAAATTATCAGAAAGACAGTATTCTTGGTTACTCAAACTAATGGAGTTTGGTGCTAATGTTGAAGTTTGTCATGTCGTTGGTTAGTATTTTATATTTTATTTTATTTCAATTAACAATTATTTACCTAACAACTTCATTGAATATTTAAATTGTATATTTGTAGGAACGGGAGGCAAAAATATTACTGGTGAACATATGGACTAAAATTCACGTAATTGTTAATGTGTTTAAAGTTATAAAAGATCTATAATTAATTCTGTTATTGTTTTATACCATTTATAAATTTTTTTAATGTTAACACCATCAATATATATATATAGACATTTTAAAAGTTAATTTTTTTTTTTGTTTTCAGCAAATTTTTCTTAATATTAACAAACAATAAATTGTGATTAAATATTTTTAAGTAATGCCATTATTATTCATCTAAGATTGTATATTTTATTTGTATAAAATACATATTTTATTTTTACATGTATATATATATATATATATAAATTACACTATAAGTATCTATTATAGTTAATTTTGTTCATTGTTTCCATCAAATTCATCTTAAATTATCGACTACAAGATATTTGTTATAATTAGGTAAAAATGTATTAAATACACTAAGTATACAGATGTAATATATTTCATTTACATTGATTAATAAGTGTACATAAAAATTGAGTTTTATTATGTTTTTAACTTAGCATTACTTTTAAATTTTTATAATGTTTTCTCAAAATTGAATTACAGTTATGATATTTCAATAACTTAATTTTAATGTATTTCTTTATTACAAATCGTTAAAAACCTATGGAAATAAATGTTTTGATAATTTGTGATGCAAAGCCTGTTTGTATGTGAAATTAAAAACGATTTTACAAACTAAACATTAATTTAAATTATAAATTATTAGTTTAGAATGGATTTGCAAAATATTGGTGTTGGTTTGAACTCAGTACTGAACGATGGGTGGGCCAAGTTCATGCACGTCTACGCCCCGCAACAGATTTGTGTTTGATAAAATGTATGTTTCGATATTATTATACTGGATAGATTTATTAATCATTTCATTTAAAATAGATCGACTATGTACGAATACGTAATGCTTTTCAGCTTTCCTTCTCTATCGTCTAATAGCGGTACGACTTTTTTACACCTATTTATTTACACGACGCAATCTAATCGTCAACGCGTTGCTGCCGCTGTCCTGTGCTTTCTGCTCAGCAACGTCTGCGGTATCAACCGATATTTGAAATTGATTTATATTGTACGAACGGTCGTAGATACGATCAGTGCTGCACACGGGGCTGAGTGGGAACAGTTAAGGGGTCACAGCCGTGTTCTACAGTCAGCAGTTCTACTGGCAGTCATGGTTGTTATGACACGACATGAGTTACGGGTATTGGATTTGAATAACGCGTTTAAAATACTACAGAATGACAAATAAGACAACACTGTATTGATAAGTTATCCGCGCCGCAGGAGGACGTTCATTTTCAACAATACGACCGTTTTAAAACCTATTCACGAAACGCTACTGGACAAATCAGACTTGACGGTCCATCGGTGTTAAATGTGCACGGGTACATGGCAACAACTCCCGATGAAATTATCAATGAGATGGGAAAAACTTCGAATGAAAGATTGCGATTACATTTATGGTTGTGTTTAATATTCATGAATCTTGTAAATTGTCAATAAAAATTAAAAAGTTAAACATGTCGTTTATTTTCAATGCGCAAATATGCTGTCAGACTTTTTACCGTGTTACTCTGCACAGAGTTGTACGAAATCCTCCTCTTTGGGACATTATCGTAAGCACAATCCCATACGAAGAATAAAAGAAGAAGAGAAATGGTGTCCGAACGACGGCTCACGTCATTCCTCATTGATGTGCATCGTCGCTTAACGGTTTACGGCCGACGTCTTGTGCATCATCACGCCGTGACGCGGATGCACAATCACTGACGAGGGGGGGGGGGGGCCTCGGGCATCACGTCTCTGAGGACAGCAAATTTTTAAATGGTTTGTTTGTACGATGTTACTACTCGTTTGTGAAATATTTGACATTCGATGTTTTATCTCGCGGTTTTGGAAATTAAATATTATCGGGCATTAACACCACATAACGAATTGTATGTTATTATTTTACAGTATCATAAACATTGTAAACATTAAAAAACAAACATCTTGTACCTCAGAAAATTGCTCGGTAAAGTATTTTATTGTATTTTATTTCTTTACGTGCAATAAAAGGAAGGCAACAAAATTCTAATCACTGAGCACAATACCATATCGGTCTATTATTACAGTGTTTATTACTATTATCATTAGTGCAAGTGCGCCCATAACATTCCTACACTGTCGTGTTACGTTCGAATCGATTTATGTGACATGCTATATTATTATTGAGTCACCCTTTAATTTTTCCGGCGTCCACACTTGGTAAACCATTTCGTAAGATCGACCGTTTTCTGGTCGCAACCACGGCTCAATCCAGAACCGTATACGTTGTGCAGAAATGTTCGCTATCAACACCAGTTGACGTCGCGGCATGTTCAAGTGAACGGAAACGTTTTCCCCTATCCGTGCTCACCGCGGTATTCTCCTTACAAACCGTTATCAAATGAAAAAAACGTAAAATAACGTACGATTTAACACAGTGCGTATGAAATGAGACTCGTGTTCCGTTTCCTGGACGATTACGGAAATAAATTACGTGAGAAAAAAAAAGTCGTTTAAAAAAATCAAACAATACATATTTCTGTGCGGTTGATTCTTTCGCGGTAGAAAGGCTTCCTAACGCGTTATGAAATCAACAATTTAAATAAACCGATAAACAATATCAATCCGAAAGTCTACTACTCGCTTGTGACGTGTGTTTAGGTATAATTAATAATTATTCGTGTAAATAATTTGCTATTTCGAATGATACGCGCCTATTGTATTGGAATACGTGTACGAGTAGATTATCGTTCGGACATAATTTATCGATATGCTTATGAATTGTAATCTATTGTCTTGTTCGTATAAACGAATGTGGCCCAACGTCCGTTATATCTGTCATTCTAATCTGTAATTTTTAACGTAAACAAGAGTGTTTAGAATTATAGCAATCGAAAAAAATATACAAATGACGACGAATAGAAGAAAAGTGTTTCGTTTTGTGTGTTTTACAATTTCTATAATAATTTCGAAGTATATTTGGTTTAAAAAAAAAAAAAAACAACCACCCGATTCCCGAGCAGTTTTGTAAAAACAAATAATAACAACGGCATTTTCAGAATTGTTCCGGAAAACCTCTATTTGAAAAAACGTCGCACCGGTCTTGAACTCACGATCATCTGAAAAATAACTCGACCACGCGAACGTGTAAAAAACGTGAAAAAACAAACGTTTATTGATCTCAAGGGCGACAGAGGGGGTCATTTGAGTCAATGTTTGTAGTACATATTTTAACGAATATGTTTAGGAGTATTATTTTTTTTTTTCGATAAAAACTTATGTAAGTTCCAAACAATAATAGTTTTGAAATTTCGCAAATTCTATGATCCATTATCACGATCTGTCGGCCAAAATAGTTCTTCAAAATAGCGAACACGGTATAAAAGTAGTGGTAATTTTTAATCGTACCGCTTTGTGTTAGAAACAAACTTGTTCGACAACGGTTTTCTTTATTTGATTATTTCGTCACGGCGATCATCGGACGACACTATACTACGATAGGGGGGAGGGGCGTACGTTTTGAGATGTATTTGTTGTTTTTTGACATTTTATGTCTTTACTTTGGCACATTAAAACAAAAAACCGTCACGAAAAAGTGTCCACGAAAAGCGTTACCTAAATTAAGATACCCACTGGGGACTGTCACGAAAAAGCGTTACAGAAAAAAAAACCTAACCTAAAAAGACATAAAATGTCTCACTTAACGCGGACTCGTACGCGTTAATCATTTTTTCTACGGTGTTCTCGCAACCAACGCACACACACACACAAAATACAGCTGACAAATATTTGGTTCATAACGATTTCATATTATGCGTAACGTCAACACAGATTAAAAAACGCTACGTTTATTCACTCATGATTTACATACATGAACATGTCCGTCCGCCGGGCGAACGACGTGATGATCGAACGGGAAAACGACGACGGACGCCGCGTAGTGATAACGAGTACGATGCAAAGTCCGACGGGCACGCATCCCAAACGTCAGTCCCGCGTCCGTAGGAACGACACGTGCATGTTCGCCGTCGGGTTTTCCGTCCGTTGTTGTTTGTTTGTTTGTTGTTGTTTTTCGGTTTTCGGCGTTTTTGGGATTCACGTCGAACGCGCACTGCCGCGCGAACCCCCCGTGCAATGTTTCACGACGGTCTGAAACGCCAAGTAAATTTTTGCGTTTACATACATGGTCGCCAGAGACGCGGACGGCGTACACGGCGTTTTGCTAGAGATTTCTGCAGAACCGGTGTCCGCGTCGTCCCCGTTCGACGATTTAAAAAAAAGGCGCAGCCGCGTTCCCGTTACGAATTTCGGACTCGTTTTGGAGCGCGCGCGCGCGAAAACCATAACTATAATCAGTCGCCTACGTAAAATAAAAACAACGTTTGTAAAAGTGTTCGTTGTCCCGCTAAGCCGCGGTTGAACACGTTTCGCGCGAGTGTATGAAAATACCTTTTTTTTTCGTTGTTGTTCAAACTATAAAGTCCATTCGGTCGAACAAATGATAATTATACACGCCGTTTTGAAGTTTGAAGTCACACCGTTATATCAAATATGTACAATAAAAAGAAAAAAAAACCATATCTATATTGTTTATACAATATTTATCATCGTGTGTCGTTTAAACATACGTCGTAAAATATATTCCTCGGTCATTGGTTCTGATGTTTAACGCGGTGAATACGTATTCGCCCGAGTTAAAAAAATGATTATTATTTCGGAAAACGACCGGTACTCGAAAGACCTGTCGAACCTAACTATAAGTCAGCAGCTTGACTATACGAGCTTTGCGTCCGCCGCGAAGAACGCGGCGGTATAATGTACACATAATGTAATTTGGTTCGCGAACGGATTTTTAGAACGGTGGATGTCGAAAATCGTTATGTTTCTGATCGATTTGGGTATGGCGTATTGGAACACGCAATACGACCATTGTCTGTGCATGGCGTAAGTTAATGTAGAATTGTTGACAGTTCGACAGAGACGGTTACGCGGTGATCAACAATTTTCTGAGCGAAAAAGAGGTGGAGCAGCTGAAGGACGCAGGACAAAGACTCACCGAAAACGTTCCGGCAGACGCCAAATCCGTCTTCTCTACGAGTCACGTCAAACAAGTAATCAGACACGGCAGGAATGTTTATTTGGTTTTTATGAGAGAGACAGTTGGCATTTTTCACGAAGTCGAATACTTGTTTGTTTCGGTTCAATACGAGTGCGAATGTCCATCGATCACACCGTGTGGATCTTTTCGAAATTCGAAAATCAATTAAAATCTTGACAAAACGAAAACCAACGTTTAGATTAAACATTATCGTAAGCCTATACAGCGAATTTTGTTTAATCCACCAGAAAACAAAGTTTTATAGGTCCGTTTGTCTCGAAAATTGTTTATACCGATAATTGGACGATTTGTTTTACGCACTCGCTTATGTTCGATCGAACTGCTGTCCCACGGCGCGGTATTAATTTCATATTCATTTTGGTACATACGTTTTATACCGAGCGGTTAAGGACGAGATTTCCGGATGGGAATGCCCGCGTTATAATATTGAAATACCGGGCGTGCTCTAACGGTTTCCACCCTGGCAACGGGTCCCCCCCAACCAACGACCCCGTAATTCTGTGAACCTAATTATTAGACATTTCATTACAATTATTCATCTAACAGAAAAATAACCACGTGACACCCGTCCGAATCGATTATTTTCCGGATCCTCCCCTACCACCCACCCCTCACCAGCGAACCCCGAAACCAGATTTCTGGCCACAGTCGTGCGTCACGGCAAACGTTCACCGCGTCGGCGGTCCCACAGGACTCGGACGAATATTTCATGGAGAGCGCGGACAAAATAGGATATTTCTACGAGAAGGCCGCGCTGGACGCGGACGGTGAACCGCCGGTCGACGCCGCGCTGGCCCTCAACAAGGTCGGACACGCGTTGCACCGGCTGCATCCCACGTTCGAGCGGTGTACGTACAGCGACAAAGTGAAGGACGTGTGCCGCGCGTTGGGCCTGACGAAGCCGGCGGTTTCGCAGAGCATGTACATCTACAAGAACCCGGGAGTCGGCGGCGAAGGTGAGTGGTCGGATCCGCGCGGGTTTAGTTTTACAAAGTTCGTCAACGTTTTTTCGTGATAAACGTTCAGCGAGCCGACGATTTTTTAAATTTTTAAATTTTTTTTTACCTTAACGCACAGACACCAAACAACTGTTTGTTTTATAGTCGTCTCGCACCAGGACTCCACGTTTCTCTTCACGAGCCCAGACACGCTGGTCGGGTTTTGGATGGCGTTGGACGATGCGACTTTGGAGAACGGATGCTTGTGGTTGGTACCCGGCTCGCACAAGGGCGACGTGCACAAAAGGTTGATCCGCAATCCGGACAAACGCGCAGACAACCAAACAGTTTTTCGAGGGACATTACCCGAATACGATGAGTCTTCGTACGTGCCGGCGGCCGTACAGAAATGTAAGCTTAAACCGTTCCTAAAACGAGTACTCGAGACACACGTTTTAAAGACCGCGAACGGCTTTGATTTCATTTGCAGCCAGCCTGGTCCTAATACACGGCAGAGTGATACACAAGAGCAAACACAACAAGTCGCAACGTTCCCGACACGCATACACGTTTCATGTATTCGACGAGGCAATTAGTCAGTACTCCGAACAGAATTGGTTACAGACCAAAGTTGGATTCAAACATCTATATGTGTAATATAAATATATAAAAGACCTTTAATACATATGCGTTTCATTTATAATTTTATTGTAAAAATTAAACATTTCTAAAATGTTAAATATAACAATAAAGTCAGTTATAACAATTATTTCAGTCTTAACTTATATTTATTTAACAATTATTTTATTTCAGTCAAAATACATGATGACAGTACATTTACAATTACAAAACCAAAATGATGGATTAGAGGATAATATTGATCTATTATTAAATTCAAATTTCAGAAAACTGTGGATCGGTTTTTAATTTCATAGTGAGAAACAAGTATAATTTCTCTACTTATGATTTATTTGATTGAAAAATTAAAATATAAAAATAAAATGAATAAAAGTTCAACAATCAAAAAAATGTTGAGCTTGGATTACAATTTGAATTCGACAAAATAAAAATCTTATCATTTTGCATTCTATAGATTTTAAATTCGGTGCAATGGAATGAGGTTAAGAGTATATGACGATCATTTCCTTATGGGATAACATTATTGAAAATATAAAAAAATAATAATCGTAATAACAAATAAATAACTTTGTATGCATCAAGTAGATAAATAATCAAAAACACTACATGAAAGTATGTAAATAACATTACAGCTTACTAGTAATAACCAAATTCTTCATCGCCGACAAATTGTTTTGAAAGAATATCAATATGTTTAAAAACAAATATCTGAAAGAACAACAGTTTAGACAGTTTCACAAAACAAACATTAAATTGGATGTTGATTGTAACGTGCATACTTGTCTTTCATCAAAACATAATTAGTCACGTGTTCCAAGCTCAGTTCTACTAATTCTTCATCGAGTTCAATGATTGCTTTTAAGAACTCATTAATAATTATGCGAGATTCCAGTATTTGTTCAAATCCCAAGATTTTAATTCTAAAATTCACAAGTTTGTTTTGTGTTTTATTAAACAACAACAAACACACCAAATATTACATTTGGATTATATTATATTAAAATCATGTACCTTGACATCACTTTGATAATGTTTGATAATTTTTGGCAATAATTTTCAATTTGCTTATAATGCGGTATTGATTTCGACAAAATTATAGGACAATTATTGTTTTTTCTAGGCAAATTTCGAGTAAATCCATTAGTTTCGTAAAATTCAGAACTATAAAAATCAAAACCATTCTATTGGAGCGTGAAAATGATTTATTATCGATGTATTATATTGTTTACCAAAATGTATTAACTTTATTTAAAATATTCAACAGAATATTTTCAACTTTGGAACCGTTACTGTCGTTTGATATATTTAAATTGTCTGATAAAATAATCGACAACTCGTCGTCTGGCATGATATTTGAATCAAGTTTTTCTTTTAAAATCTTTCTGGCTTTCTGAAATTCAAATTTGTATAAAATACTCATTATCTAACATACATTATAATCATTAGGTTTACACATTTATAATTTATTATCAATAAACTCCAATAAAATGATTTCAACTAAGAAGTGACAATATTCATACTATTAAAAAACTTCAACCCATATGCAATTTAATACTGAAAAAAAAAAGTAATAACAGCAATAACAAATGTAAAGTAACAAGCAAGTATTTTAGTCAACGTTAGCATTAAGATTATTTAACATAAAATTATAACAAAACTATTTAGAAAACAATAAAACAATGTTGTGGGATGCGTCAAAACGCTAAACAATTTTATACCTAATTATTTGCCTAAAATTAATTAATTTGGCTTGTCCAAGAACCATCTTCGACCCCCATAATAATATGTGAAAGGTGCAATTTCTGAGCATATTAGGGTTTGGGGAATCAGAGGATGTAAAACTGCTGATGATTTACTTAAAATTAATTTAAAAAATTAAAAATAAAAATCGTATTGTTTTATTTAATTTGAAAGCAATGGTAAATCATTGGTACTCGAAAATGGTAGTTTACATGCGGTCGGCCAATAATAGACCAGTGCTGAAATTCATAACAAAATGATTGTCGATCCAATGTTATTGATTTACCACGAAAAGATGGTGTTATGAGAAACATAATATCTGATAAAATCGATTAATTTTTTTTTAAGGATTCTACAAATGAAAATTGTGTGTTGTACAACTGAACTTGATATTTTTTTTTTAATCACAAAAATTTCTTACCATCAAATCATTTAAAAGTACATCAGTAATATGATAGTATTCGTAAGGTAAAGCGTTTATGGTTTCTGCACAATACTTGAGAAAACTATACAACTCGTTCCAACTAAGACTAATTTCAGGCGCTATAAAACAAAAACATCATCAAACTAAAAATTACATCCATGCACAAGTAGGTAACAATTTTCAATCCAGACCTATTACCAAACTGTATTATGTAAATTGATTTTAGAACTTACCTGTTTGTTGAAGTTCTTTAAAAAAACTTATCAAACAGTCTAATTGATTTTGGGGGAATTTAAACAACTGTTGAGGCGATATTACATTCCAGTGTTCTTTTAGGCCCAACAAACACTTGATCAAATTCAGCGGCATCGTTAACGAATACACTTTCCACCACATTTTTTTCTCAAAAGTCCTATAATTATTTTCATACACAGCGTATCTCAAAACCTGTCGGGAAATGTAAAATAACTTAAAACGAGAATGGGATGACATTTTACATGAAATACATAAATTCCTACACACTTGTTACACACAAAATAAATAAAATCCCTACCTACCTATTCTTATCGCTTCTTGTTTTTTTTTCTAAAAAGAAGAACATTTATAAAATATTTAACAGTATTAAAAGCTTTTTTTAAAAAAATAAAATTATGTTATTACAAATAATTATTTAAAATATTGTCAATTTACACACATACACACTCGTATATTTGAATTTTATTGAATATTCTCCAAAAAATTGATATAGTTGGATTATTCAATGAATTTATTTACATTAGTATAGAAACTTCAAAAGGCCTATAAAAGAAGACAAAAATGTAAGTTGCATTTCTTTTATACGCTAATATTGATTTTGGAAATATATATATTGTTTTTGCGCTGTTCAATATCAATAATTGTTAACAGTTTGTGTATTGACACTTGACATTAATTGCTATTATGATATTCTGTATTTTAGATGTTTAAAACACTTCACATGATCATATATCTTGTACTTACCCTTGCTATAATGTGTTCTAAATGTGGCTCAAATTTTGTTATTAATTTACTTTCAATGATTGGATATCTTTTAACAGCCTCTATAATATTAGAAATATGAATTAGGCAATACAGAAAAAGAAAAAAGAAGAAATACGTTCATTGTACTATAATGAATACAGATTCAAAATCAAGTGTTTACCTTTACTTTTTATCTACAAACCAAACGTTTTCCCTGAGAAAAAAATAATTGTTTAAGCCGGTGGAAATTATTTTTAAAAAGCAATAACCAAGAACCAAAACCAACAGTATAAATTATATATAAATAATAATAATAAACTAAACTAAATGAAAAAAAAATGCTACAATTAAAATAGAGCGAAGCCTATACAAATATGACTATTTTGATAGCCAGACAACTACCCAAAATTTACAAAGCGAATATTTTATTATAGAAATGTGTATTTGTATATCTGTCTCCAATGACTACACCATCTTTTAACATTCACAACAGCTATTAAGTGAAACAAAACACAAGTCACATAAAATAACAAATACACTTTTATTCAATTGTGTTAAAAATAGAAATATTTAATTTGCATATTATATCATTACAAGTTAATTATCTTTTATAATTTTATAATATTCTTTTGGTTGTTACTAATAACTAATATCACTTATTAATAAAACAATAAGTTTATATATATATTATAACATTCCAAACTTGAAAAATATGTTGGAAATTTAAAATCTAAAATGGATAATTCATATTACAATAAAAACAAATTTATCACATCATAACTTAACAACAACAACTTTAGGTAATATAAGTCAATAACAAATTAAATTTATTAAATTCATTAAATAAATATGATATTTGTTTTTATTTACCTCCCATAATGTTTAAATGTATCAATCCTACATATATAAGATCAATAGTTTATATATATTATTAATTCTTTTTAAATAATACATTTAAAAATAAAAGCGTAGTATGTAGAATTCCCAGAGGTAATTATTAAAATTGTATACTATGAATAAATAAATAAATTTTATACTGATAAATTAATTTTAATGAAAAAAAAATGTTTATCCATAATTATAATATTGTAGTATTTTTTAATACGTTATTAATAAAAAAAAATTAAGTGGTTATTTAAATGTATTCATCTCTCTCTCTCTCAGTCTATACATATATATATATATTAATTAATTTCATTATTTCATTTGTATTTAAGAATTTTTTTTATGTAATATCAATTTTTTAATTTTCATATAAATAAATGTATTTAGAACTTTATACTAAGTTGTGAAAATTGAAACATATCTATTGATTTGTGTTACGAAAAAAATGGAAGTATTTTTCAAATCATATACAGACATTTTTATATTTCATTAGCATCAAATAAAAACATTCTTTATATTTAAAATAAGATAGATATTGTACAAGTGCCATCAAAGGTAAGTATTAAATTAATGTTTATAAAACGAAGAAATTTTATCATTCACTTAGAGATACCTTCGTTTTCATGTATCAACTTCCATTCGTAACCTGATGTAGACACGTCACGTGGGAAAACTTCCTGAAAAAATCCAAATTAAATTTTGTTTACAAATTTTGTTTTTTTTTTATGATTTTGTTTTAAATTATATAATACACGAAAATAAAACCATAATATGGTAAGTATTTTTTAAATCTTAAATTAAAGTGTGTGAAATTGATAGATAATTAAATTATACAATACATTTTTGTTTTCTTTGACTGAAATTATTATTATTATAGCCCAATTAAATAAAATTACATTGATTAATTAATTTTTAAGGAATTGGATAATTTCAGTTAATTTTTCCGGTTCTGACTGTTTCCCTTATTATGATTTGAATTCCAAAACAAGTTATCTCTTAATGTTCAAATTTTTAAATCAAAATTGTTTCACATGCAAATATATTAATCACAATTGTATAAATAAATAAATTTGTAAACAATAAAGCAGTGAAAACAAAACAGAAAATAAATAAAGAATAAAAAGTATAAGCAAAAATAAAGAATGGAAATAAAAGTAAAAATTACAAATTAATACTCGTAAATAATAAATAATATATATATGTATGTATATTTAAATATACAAAAAAGCCAATGAGCATTATGTTGAATAAAGAAAAAAATATATATAAAAGTTGTTGTATGAGTGTGTTTTTATTACTATTGATTTCGACAAAGATTCATCATTAGGTATTAAGCAAAAAGAAAATACAATAACAGAGGAATAAAGTAAAAGTAAAATTACTTAGAAAAATTACATAGAGAAATTGAGTATTACATATAAATATATTAAATTTATAAATGTTTAAAATGTATAAACATCGTCTTTTAGAATTAATATTAAATACAAGCAAAATAAAAAAATAAGACAATAAAAAGTAGACGTCTTAACACTCGCTATTAAAGTTTATTTAAAGTGTATGTGATTGTTAACATTCAACACACAGTTTTTAATAACTTGTGTTGAAATTGTTTCTGCTTTAATGATACGTATAGGCAAAATTTATTGTATACAGAACTTGAAAAACAAAAAGCTAATTAAGGTGAAATATAAACTGAATATGATATTATGAACTATTACCAAACACACATATATAAATTATAGATTGAAAAATCATTAGTAAGCCAACAGTACACACAAAGTTTTATTTGATATAAATATAAAACAATTATTTAAAAAATAATAACATAACTATTGATCATGGTTCTCGATTATTTTGCTTCTAAATAATGTTAATCTTTGTAATAAGTATATATTCAATGGTGATTTGAATTTTAAATGCAGGTAGTGTGTTGGACTACACTGATTTAAAATATACAACTTGTTTTTTTTTCATTGGTAGGCAATTTTTTATTAGTAGCCTTTTTTAAAATTAGAACATGTTTATGTTGTTACGTTTAAGCATATTGATCGTCAAATCAATTGGTAGTGAAACTTAAATAATATAAGTATTACCAAGTATTATTGCAGTGATTGATCTATGAACACCGCGATACATTATAAGTAGACTGCACTTAATGGACGGAAATCAAAAAATAAAATGTTTCACAGGTTAACTAAGTTGTAAAATTAATTTTTACATAAACAATTTAATGTATAAATGAGAAGAATGGTGATGTCAGGAAGAGATTTCGAATATAAATACAAATGTTGTAAACAGTAAACAATAATAAATTTGAAGTAGACAAATCAAAATAATTATGAGTAAGTAAATGGTACGAAATATATGTACCAGGGAATTAGTGTAATTGTTATAAATGGTAACAGGTATAATTCACTAAAAATCTAATTGTCTGGTTTATATCATAACATCCGAATTCATTATAATAATTTCAAATGATTATTATTATTTAATTTTTTATAAATTACTAAGCACTTACCTTGAAAAATGTTGGATCCGTTTTTATTTGTAACTGAAACTATGCGTCGTAACCATTTGGAATCTTTTGTACATATTTTATTCACTTTTGATTTTACCATCAACATCTTATCGTTTGTAACTAAATACTGAAAATATAATTAAATCCAATTATGTTTAAATAAATATACTGATATTTTAAAATTGTTGGGACTTATATTTTTATAATATTTAATCAATTACTTACAATATGGTTCACTCTGTCTTTCAAACTCATGGCACATTTTAAAATAGCATCATCAGCACACATACCATATTTTTCAGTCATTGGCTGACCTTTTAATCTTGGATGACTATTTGAAAAGTTTTGTAACAACCATCGCGTAACCTCTCGTGCCTGATAACCAAGCGAAGTTTCATTTGTTTTCAAGTAATCAAGTTCTTGTAACACTTTCCATGGTAACACAATAGTAATATAACCATATTCTGAATAAAATAAATTGTATGTAACTTTTATGTTTAGAATACTTTATTGTTATATACTTTACCAGGTATGTATTTGTCTAAAATTACAGTAATTACATTTAATTCTGTTAAATATACATTTGTGTCAATCACTAGACAATAATCAACTTGATCACAGTGCATTATCGAATCCGGTATCCATTCCATAGGTTCATAGCCATGCGCAGTTTTTCTCAAGTCATTAACCTTTTGAATTTTAAATACTAAATGAAACTATTAAATAAACAATATTGTCCACTTACTTTGTCAACAATGTTTGGTTCATTTATAATTTCCCATTCCATAGAATCATTTTCATTACATTGTGTTTTTCTGCATAAAAAGATGAATATTGTGGTTTGAATTATTACATGATAATTATGAATGTGTTGAAACTTTCATGGATTTTTAATTGTCTGACAATGTTTTCAGATATATCCATGTGTGTAGTTTTGGGTTGACGTTTCGGACTATGAAATGAGTCCGAAATGTCAGCCCAAAACTACACACATGGATATACATGATAATTGACAGTGTTATATATGGTACAAGTATTTTTTAAGTGATTTTATATCTACATCTGTAATTGGCTTTATTGGTTTATGTTATTCCCTCAAAAAGTCTAATGATATTATTGTATACACATTATTTTACTTGTATGTTTTATTACATATCAAGTTAAATGTTATTATAATTTTAGTTTCTCTATCTCTAGTTGTAATAATAGTTTGCTATTCGAGTAAATAAATGATACAGATATATATATATATATATGTTAGCTTAAATGTTTTATGTCCTTTAAGTACTAATTTAGATGCTACAACAATGGTATAAATGTGTAAATAACTGCATATTTCTGTTAATAATAATGATAATGATAAATAGTTATAAATCATAAAAAAATTGATATGTATTAAGACTGTCAAGAAACACTTTTTGTATACAAGTAGTACATATAAACAACTGCTCCTTACTTGTTTATATTTTCCAGTCTTTGTTGAGCAAATAGGATTTCAGGTACAACAAAACTAAAAGAATTTAGTTCATTTTGTTTTGCCTTTTCGATGTCTGGATTTACCACTTTTGTAGTTGTGACTGTACCTGAAATTAAAATCAGATCAAAACATTAAACATGTTATATGGATATTATCCATCTTAAGTCATATATGAAAAAAAAAATACATTTATTCAATAGACTAGAAGGAACCATACTTTTTAGTATAACTGGTTTTTGTTGCACTGTGACCAGTTGCTTGTTAACCATTTTATTAACATCTGATGTATGCAATATGACTTTTTTCACAGTCGACATCATAGCTGGGATATTCTTGTTGATACTATGGTTTAATTGATTTAATCTTTTTGTTTTATTTTTAATGTTATGCATTAATGGATTTATATCTTGGTGGAAGCCACCTATTAAATAACATTTAAACAACATATCATAACAAAAAACAAGAAAAAACAATGTATACTAAGAGCACAGTCGAATAAACAATTTTTTAATTCAAATTCAAATAGAAAAAAAAACGATATTGAATAATTACTGCTTACATGCATGTGATGGTTTTTTATTTATTTCTTTTATTGTAACATCAATTTGATCACGGAGTTTTGATTTGGCTTTCATTTCTTCTTTTGCTTTTATCAATCTATTTTGCACTGAAGTTGTTGTGTTATCTGTACACGCTATATAAATATTGGATGAGAAAACATGATTTTAAATTGAATATGATTATTAGAAAATTGTTCTACTAAATTCAATAATACAAGTTTCTAATATGATCTGACTAGATTACTTTATTTGACATAAAATATGTTTATGAATTTTAAATATAAATAATACAAATTATAAATTGTACATTTTTTTTAAACTTACTTGAAGTGCTAATGAACTTATTTATACAATCATAGTTTCCAATTTCATTATGAGTGTTTTTTGAAATAGTTGATCTCAGTCTGTATTCATTGTCTTTCGGGGCATTAGTATCGAAACGATTATTAACAGTATCATTTTGTTGAGCAAATTGTGAATTTGAGGAACTACTTGAAAATGTGGGCGACTCTACAGTCTTCTTATCACATTTAAGAGGAATTGCGTTTGTTTCTTTTTTTTGAGCTTTTATGGCTTCTAATCGGCGTTGCATTAGGCCTCCTTTGAACGTTGGTAACACATCACTTGTGCTGAATTTGGATTGTACATTGGTAATCGTATTATTGGTTGTATTCGGCATAGATGTAGGTTTAACAATTGATTTGAACGGTGATTTGTTTTTATTTTCGAAATTTTGGACGCTATTTGTTACCGTTTTAAAAACCATGTTATTTTCGAAATCGGATTTGTTATTATTTTTTAAAAATAATTTTCCCGAACATCTTTGTTTCTGGGTCTGTTTAGCTACTAAAGAAGCGTTCTTGGCAGCTTGTATTCGTTCCTCCAAAGTGTTTTTGTAAGTCGTATCTCCAAGCTCGATGGAATATTCGTACGGTGGGTTTTTCACAATATCCAATACTGATTTTTTATTCTTTCTTCTGTTGTCCATTGTAAACACCTGATAAAAAACACGTACAAAAAAAATAACCACCACCAAGGTGGACAAACGCTGGAAAGACGACCGGAAGGAGGACAGACGTCACCGTGGGGTACGTACGGTTCGTAATAATCACATGGGCTTCAACGTTCCCGTTTTGTAAACACAGTGTAACGCGCGGCGGCTGCGTCTGGTGCGGCTGCGTCTGGTGCGACCGACCGACCGCCGAACGGACGTCGCGCGGAAACGGTAAAAACGATTACGTGTCCACCGGGTCCGGCGAGACGGCGACTTTTTTTCGGGTGAACGACAACGCACACGGCGAAACGGAATTAGTCGCACGACACGGAATGTAGCGTGCGCCCCGGAAACTGATAAATGCGCGGAGATAACGTTTCCGACCGTTCCCATTGGACGAACAACAAAAATACAACGCGGATTAATATTTTGCCGCGATAGCGAACGTGCACACGCGCGCACACACACACCCCCGGCGGCAAACGTCCGAACCGTTTCGGGAACGCCGACGTGTCCGCCACCGATGTACGTCGTCCGTCCGTTAAATGGCCGCATCATACACTACGATGAAACACGTCGGTTTTTACATCGTGCTTCGGTTTCTATTAAGTTTGTTTCAGCTGAGGTATTGCAAATTTTTTTTCGCATGCCATGAATTCGACGCAATTGATAGCAGTGGCTGTGGCAAGTGCTCTTTTATCAAAAAAAAAAAGACTAAAGAGCGGTTGTTAAAAATATATCGTAATCAAATAATTCACATTTAAAATGTATGCCGAAATTAAAAATTAATACTGTAGTTTATGCTGCGTAAACACGTGCGCGCAGTAAATAAACACGTCGGTTTTTATCGGAAAGCGCCCTCACATTACGATTTTAAACGACGACCGGTAAACCCGTCGTGTTTGAAATCAAGACGGAAATAAAAACCGTCGTGTTTCATCGTAGTTGTGTGTGGGGCCCGTTAGACACACGTTTTTCGACGGACGTGTGCGTGGCCGGACGAATTGATAAAAAGACGTTCGATTTTTCATTTTGGTTTGGTTTGCGTCTTATTCAGTGGCGTGCTCAGGGGGGGGGGGAGGTTAGGGGTTATATCCCCCCCCACCATTGTCTATTTCGCTGATCTACGGAAAACAACTTATTAGTTATAAGAGCTGTTTTAGAGTCATTACTTAATGGCAAAAAAGTACAAAAGCTAGGCGGTTGAAATTCCGTTTGGAATAAGCAATCTACTTTCCATGTATTTTATTTTATTTTTAAATTAAATTTTTATTTAATTGAACAACTTGGTATTAGTGTGTTATAATTTAAATTCATTTCGATTATAGAACAATCTACAAATGTACACAATTATGAGCTAAAAACGATTGTGGACAGCTTGAAACATAAACGTTTGAGTTTTTGGTATTACCATGACAATTCATTAAAATGTATTATTACTATTTACTTATAACATCCCCCCCCACCCATTGAAAATTCCTGGGCACGCCACTGGTCTTATTTATCATTCACGTTTGAATCGCAGAAACGACACGATTGTTTGACTTTGACCCGACAACCTTTGAACGTTATGTCGTTTTCCTATTCGAAATTATTCGTATTACACGGCGTTTATCAATTATCGCAACATTTTACAATCGTCGACTCGTTTATAATTTAATTGTCGTTTTAACAATTAATAAACGCGCGCACGCATTTATGTATAGATAATTTGTACATTTTTTTTTCTACCACTAGTAAAAACAATAATATTAAAAACGCATAGACAATTAAACGTGTTTAAACGTGAGAATATATTACGTAAAAAAAAAAACACTTACTTGTAAATATATAATTATTCGAACGTAGTCGAAATTAACGTTCACGACAACCTGACGAAAACTAGACAATGAACATAGACAATGGCATAGACAACGGTGTCGTATACATTTTTTTTCCCATGTACCATGTGCTTATTTAAACACGTACAAATATACGTTCGAATCTGTACCCTCCCCTTTTCCCGAACACATTTTTTACAGCTTATTATTTATACAAAAAATTATATATATATTCCAGGCTGGAATGCTCGTTCTGAAAGTCCGCTTCTCGTCGTGTCGGCCTAGAGTGTCAACCGGATAATCGACAACACGAAAAATGTTAACCTTATTGGAATGGTAACGTTAGGTTACGAAAACCACTTAAATCTTATACGCGAAGTAAACATAAGATCCGTGAAGATTGGTTTGAACGTTTTAGTGAGAAAAAAAGAAAAAAATGACGTGATACCGGTTTGCGGTTGCGTCTAGGATGCCAATTATTCATTAAGACAATCTGCGCGTTAATCACAACGACGATCCATGTCTGTTTTACGAGTTTTTTCGTAAAACCGCCGACGCGTGACATGCGTAACGGTACCAACAACGCCCAGCGGCTTTTCGATTTCTACGTCAACTCGAAAATGGTCACGGGGGAAAGAAGAATATTGTCGCGCGTCACGGTCGGCCTGTCACGGCACATTTTCTTGAGGTTAGTCGCGCACGCGCGTCGTCCCGTTCGTAGCGGTGTTTGAGGTGTAGCGGCCAATAGAGCGGACGAGGTTAGGTTAGGTTAGGCATCTAGCGCCCGCACTCGCCGTGATCCACGTCATTAGTTGTTCGAATACGCGCCGAATAACGTGAACGGACAAAAGTGCCACGGCCGCATTCATTGTATTTGTTGGCCGCTTTTTGTTTGCTCTTTGCTTCGTTCGACTTACATTGCTACACGCGCACGGGCTGGTCGGTAAACCAAGTTCACAAAGTATCTAGCGGGCGGTGACCGGGGTAAGTACTTTGCTGGTAAACGCCCTCGTCCCATATTTATCTACCCAACGGCCACAGAGGACATTCAGCGACTTCCGTTTGAACGCTGAACGTTGTCGGGAACACGGAGCGCGGCCGAGGGTCAAACAACAACGTCAATCGTAGACAGACACGTCAACGAGCACGCACGGACGCATGCCGAAACGCAAAACAAACCCCTGTGTACACGGATACGCGCGACCTGTCCGGCGGTGGACGGTGTTTGCGTCCGACGTCGCGTTGGACGCACTCGAATCAATTTGGTTTTCGACGCATCGGACGCAAAATTAAAACGGAACGTTTGATTTCGGAAATATGACAGTTTAGTCAAACGTTCTCTCGTGTACGCGCGAAACAAATGTCCATTGTCACCGTAACTCGCCGTACATATGATGAAACTCGCTCAAAACGTTTTACGATTTTTCAAAACAGAATCGATTTTGTTTTTCGTTTGTTTCGTGTACTTTTTTGTATATTATTATGCCTAGACATCGTTTCAAACAAAACACAAGCGTACTTCTTCACGTTCACATGAACCACGGTCGTGGTACAGAGTAGATAAATATCGTACTCATCTGTGTTCACAAGGCGGTCGGCTATGATTCGTCACGCGAGTCTCAGGTCGATGTGATTTACTGTTATTGTAAAAAACCCGTTATGGGGGTTATCATCGTGGACCGTACTCTTGGAATACAACCAACGCGTTTTCTATATTAAAAAACAAATTTATTCTTCTTCTTCTTGGAGTTCCTCTCCTAGCGGAGGTTGGAAATCATTATATTAATCTGGATTTTCTCTTGGGCCGCCGTGAACATAAGGTCGCCGCTGTAGCTAAACAGATTTAGTACAATTGTGTTATTACGACGTTTCATATTTCGGACTTGTAGGGCCTCGAACGGTTATAAAAATTTTCGACGGTGCCTCAAAAATGTGCGTTTGCACCACGTACTCAAAAACACGGTTCGGCGCCGCTGAGAACCAATTACCGCGGAGCAGGGGTACTGTTTGTGAAGCCACTTAGCCACTATCACTAACACCCGACGCTTTCCCGGTAAACCGAATACCACTGGCGGTATTAGTGATCATAACGCGCCGGTCATTCAACCGACACCCGCCCGCCGTAATCATACGTTCGTACCGTTCACCGTGATTAGAACAAAAACTGCGACCGACCGTTTTTCTCGTTTTCGTCTTAGTGTACAACGGTTGTCAAGGACAGTCGAAATACTTTTTGAACTCCTTAAAACCGCCTTATTCTCGATCACGCGTTGTTTCGGTCCGTCTTCACCACCCCCCCAGGGTTCCGTATAAGATTGACCTTCTGGGTTGTTCGTGCACGTACGTGCAACAGTTCTGTTGGTTAGCGAGTGACGAAAATATGTTGTCACTAGAAAACCTGGCCGGGTAACAAGATGAGTTTGTGTGGAAATCGTCAATAGGTCTTTCCGAGCGTGTTTACACGCGGCCGTGTTAATTCTTTTCGACCCATTTCAAAATGGAATACGGTCCGCTGCGAAGCGAAACATAAACCCGCTCCGGTTCAGCGGTGCGCGCGGAGCGATCGATCACAGCCATATCACGGGTTGGTCGCCGAGAACACCGTTAGAGCAGCGCCACAACGGAACCCTCGGAGGAGACGGTGCTCGCGGACACACCTGGACCGAAGGACGTCCAAAAAGAGTCCAAGGTAGAGGACCCGAAGAGCGGGACGACGGACAGACGTGGTTTGACACGGTGGGCACGAACGGCGCGATGGTTTCGTCGGCGGCGAAAACTCTTGGAGGGTCGGTGAAGGCCAAAAGAAGGAGACGTTGCGATAAGGAACCAGGAGTAGTTTTGGCCTGTGCGCACTCACGATTCCCCCGGGCGGACGTGGACCGCGGCTAACACAAATCGACGATTTGAAAACAATCGTGTTCGTTGCATAGCCCCTACTGCTTACATTTCGTCGACATCGGCTGCGGAGTAAATTTTAGACATGAACTATTTTCCGATTTGGACCGTGCCAGCTCAACGGTCCGGCGCGATCTATTCACTAGCGTATTGGTGACGTTTCGAATTTGTTTTAATTTTCTTGTACGCTTTTCACCGTTTCTATTTTCGGGTGTCTGACATTTTCTCAAATACGTATGATAAGTAGTTATATTCGGCGCGACTGGTACAATTCCCAAAAGGAAACGTATACCTGTTTATTGTTTGATTTTTTAGTACAAGTTTTCTGTATTTTCTCTGGTCAAATAATGTTGCGCTATACTTTTATTAATTTACGGTACGTGTGTATGTACTATATAGCCGCATCTAACTGTGAATTTATTAGGTTTCTTTTTGTTTATTGAAAAAATAAAATTATACATATAAGACTTCTTGTAAATTACTTTTTAAAAATCTGAAGTTATTCAAATTTCATTCATCTACGATCTAGGATTTGAAACGAAACATAACTACGGCATTTGATTTGGAATTATTTGTGAACGGTTTAATAATATTTAGATCCGTATTGATTTCAGTAGTTTATTATACATTTGCTTAAATAATAGAAAACCATCGTAATTTCAATATTAGATTTTGAAAATCCGCTAAACGTGTTTATCCGAAAACAAACAAATTTTTAACAAAATTTTAACGAAACGTAAACCTAATAATGACTTTAGTTTTGATGTTTTATTGGTTTTGTTTACATTTGTTTACATTATGCATAATAAAGTTATACGACGTATGCGAGGGGTCTGTATTCGAAAAATTTGAAATTGTTATACCCACTTCGTATATTATTTCCACTAATTTCGGTGCGTTCAACGTTTTATAAAATATAGTCCGTGTAAAATGACTTTTGTATGTGGCCATTACGTACAAAATACGCCGTCACCTTCAACACGTATAAAAACAAGTCATCCAATTATCTCTGTTGATATTTGCGACTACGTTATGTGATGTGCGTTCATTATTTTTTGTTTTGTAATTCGCCATATTTAAAATGTACATTATACTTGCCGTTCGCGTGTACATTGCGTATGCACATTGAACGCGTGCGTGCGTATATGTAATCACCAATCAATCTACGGAAAACAAGGAACGCCTAAAAATGCTCATTGAATCGATTGCGGCAAGGGTAAAGCAATTATCTAAAACGTATTTTTGTACCGCTTCAGTTCAGTCATCACTCGATCTCTGTGCGCGCCGTTAACCTCCCTCGTTCGTCGACTAGGACTCATAGGTAACGGTAATACGAAGACAATTTTCCGTCGCGTATAAAACGATAAATCCAATTGTTTATACGTGTAAAAATGTGTAAAAATTGTCTTTGTTTTTTTTTTTTTTAAGTGCACGCGTTCCAATGTTATTCGATCACGGGAAATCGGCTTAAACGTTTTCAGTCATGGCTTAATGCGGATTTCACTGCCAATTCAAATCGTGGTGATTGGACTATACGCCGACATGAAGGAAGATCCGACCAGAGACGGAGGTATCAGGTGGATGTCGTGGGTACTGGGCACTAACAAGAATGTTCAACGAACGGACGATCCTGTAGTCGGGGTAAATTTTGTTTTTGAAACTAACAGTGTATACGTATTTTAAAACCTACATTCAAAGGGTTTTAATAATTTGTTAATAATACAAGTTTTAACATAATTTTTTTTCATTGTGTACAAGTATAAAATATTCCTAAAATAAGATGAACGTAATGTACCGTCTTATACAATGATTAGCGGAACACTTTATAAATGATTACAAATTCAATTATGATACTTTAAACGAAGCTTATCGATTAAATGTTTTTGACTTTTGATGCTTTTTTTATAGAATAAATTCTTTTCAACTGTTCTTAATTTATCAAAGAGATATTTTTACACGCTTTTACCAATTTTAATTTTTCAGTAACAACTGTAATAGTGCTATGGTACAGTTCATTATATATTTTAATCGTAATAAAGTATCGAATTTATGTCACTATTTTCTAGTGATCTACACCCTAAATGCTGTTAGGTTTGCTCTAAATGCATATATTTATTTTAGATTCTGGGTGAAATATGAAACACGCATATTGATATTATAGCTTTTTATTCCTATTTGTGTCATAAATGGCATTTAAAAATGGTATTTTTGGATTTTATTTAATGTAATTGTCCGATATAATTTTTAGTCGAATTCAAAGAGTCGTTAAATAAAAGAGTCGACAATATGTTTGACCGAAAATTAGTTGATAATATTAGATTTAAGTACTTAACTCGTATAGTGTATTGAACGTTCATTAATAATGATTCATGTTACGTGCGAGAAAAGTTAGTGCAACATTTACTAAATAATTTTGGTTAATATGTAAATTTATGTATGTAAAGGTTTAAACTGAAATGATTTTATTCACAAACCAAAGACTAAAATCACACACATATATATATATATAATATATATTGATGGTTATTAATGAAAAAAATAAATATAAATATAAAACATTTTCAAAAATAATATCCTAAAATTTATATTTTTAATTTAATTTAAATTGTAAATGTATTAAATATTTTTCGACACATATTGACAGAAAAAAACGTAAATTATATTTAATTATTTAATATTTGTATCTGCCTATATATTTTCAAAAATATTCGTGAACTTGAGACTGTTCAATTATGAAGTCGTTAAAATCCCAAACCACAAAAATCACCTATTTAATACTTATTGACAAAGATACGTAGTTATCGAAAAAAAAAAATAGATAAGTTTTTAATTATTAAATTATCTGTCTAGAGTGATTTCGACTATTTGGACTTTCGATCTAAAGGTTTCTACCTTCTATAACATACCTATACTAAGTCATAAAAAACAATTAAATAATTTTTCTCGGATCTAAATAATAATATTTTTTAACGTTATTAAAACATTTCAATTGTGTTATTTTTATTAAAGATTTAAATGTAAAAGTCAACACAATCAATATTGTTTGAAATTCATTCTTATTATTAGTATATGAATATAGTTTGGTGTTTGTGATTGAAAGAAAAGTATAAAGAAATCAACTAAACCTTTAGAAATAATTTTCTTTGAATTTTTTTTTATTTTTATGTACAATATTATTTTGGTTACTTGTCATTTATTTTAAAGTTTATTCTTCTGTAACATTTTTTAGGATTGAACAGTGTATACGTGAGTATTCAATAATCTCATCATTATGTAGTGCACATTATAATATTTGATGGACGTTATTGACACTTGTTATTAGCGTAATAACACATATTTTGATTGACGCCGATATGAAATATTATAAACACTAACATGAAACGAAATCTTAATGTACAACGTTGGATGTTCCTTTGAACGGGAATAAATGTAAAACAACGTGAAAATATTTACCTCTGTATTCCAACGAACGTTACATTAAATATATAGAACATCTTGAAATTAGAGAGGAAATATTTTCTGTAGGATATCTATTGAACTTTTAATACTTATCTGTTTAGGAGAAATCATAAAAAATAAAAAAAAAATAAAAAAAAATAAAAAAAGAGACTAGCCGAGCAGGAGTTAGGTCTAAGTTAATGATCGAGCGAGGTATTTGAATACAAATATTCATTTTTTATGTTCTACCGTTATATATCGACAGTGATGCAAATAGTTTATGTTTAGATGTAGCCTTTCGCAGTATAAAAAAAACTTCGTATTGTTATATAAAGATCCTTTAATGTCTGTGTTCACAACAAAATCGTTTTTCCCCGGGGGTTCAATCTTGAAAGCAGAAATGTCTGCAAAATATTGACATACGAATGTCATTTAAATTTGTGCTGGAAGTCGTATGTAAATGTTGTTCGCGTGCATTCAAAAGTCCCTGTCTGTTGATTTTTCGTTGTTAATAAATCAATGTATTATTTAAAAAAAAAGATGTTTGCTATTGCATGCATGGTTTAATCTAATGTAAGTTGGATTTCAATTTTTTAGTAGACAAGTATCTAGTAATTTGAATGAATGATTTCCCACGAGTAATCTATACCATAACAATCAAAAAACACGCGAGTGTATTTGCAACGAAATATTATTAATTTATTCATAATATTGATTAAAATAAAAATATTAATAATAACGTGTGGACTTCTTCTGTCTAAAACAATTGAC